>JARBWK010000007.1:23808306-24346570 GCA_030556195.1 Anolis apletophallus
GAAAAATAAAAAGGAAAAGGGAAAAAAGAAAAAAAAAAATTTCCCTTCCAAATGTTTTTTTAACCCACAACTTTAAAAACCCAAAGTTCACCCCCAAAATTTTAAAAAAAAATTTTTTTTTTTTTTAAAGGCTTAAATATTTTTAACCAAAAAATTTTTTAAAGTTTTTTTTTTTTTTTGGGTTTTTAAAATCCAAAAAATTTGGGGGGTTCAAAAAAAAATTTTTCCCAAAAACTTTTTTCCCCCCAAATTAAGGGGGAAAAAAGGGGGGGGGGGGCCCCTTTAAAATTTGGCTGTGGGGAAATGTTTTTTTCCAAAGTGGGGGGTTTTTTCCCCGGGGGAAAAGAGGGAGAGAAAAGAGGGGGAAAAAGAGAGGGAGTGGGAAGGGGGGGGGGAAAGGGGTTTGGCCCCCAAAGGGGAAAAAAAAAGGGGGAAAAGGGAAAAGAAAAGGGGGGGAAAGGGGAGGAGGGGCCCCCCGGAAAAAAGGGGGAAAGGGGGGGCCCCGGGGAAAGGGGAAAAAGGAGGGGGGAAGGGGAAGTTTCCCCAATAATAATAATAAAAAAGTCCCATCATCCGTGGTCCGTCTCACAGTAAACTGCCCCAGGCTGTATAGTGGGTCATGAGGGCTCTGTGTGCCAGATTTGGTGTTGATCAGTCATTGGAATAGGTTAGTAGCAGGATTGGGAAGTGAGGGAAGGTACTGCAAGTCCCATCATCCATGTTCTGTCCCCCTCCAAACTTCAGTAGGATGTGGAGTGGGTCACTGGGGCTCTGTGTGCCAAGTGTGGTCTTTATCGGTGTTTGTTGGGGGCCGCAGTGGTCTGTGGGAACAGAGGGGTGTGAAAATACTACAAAATCCATCATCCATTGTCCGTCGTCCCCGAACCTCACCAGGACGTGAAGGCAGTCATGGGGGTTCTGTGTGCCAAGTTTGGTCTCAATCAGTAATTGGATGAGGGTCGCAGCAGACTTGGGAAGTGAGTAGAGGTACTTAAAGTCCCATCATCCATGGTCCACCCTCCTCCAAACTACACTAGGATGTAGAGTGGGTCATGAGGGCTCTGTGTGGCAAGTTTTGGTGTTGATCAATCATAGGATTAGGTTTGTAGCAGTCTTGGAAAGTGAGGGAAGGTACTGCAAGACACATCATCCATGTTCTGTCCCCCTCCAAACTTCAGCTGAGGACCGGTGCCCTGGTTATTTGAGGAAGGCATTGTGTGCCAAGGTTGGTCCGTATCAGTTGTTCATTTGGCTCGCAGTGGTTTCGGGAAGTGAGTGAAGGATTATGGACCATGGACCATAATCCATGGTCCATCCTCCTCCAAATTGCACCAGGATGTAGGGGGTTCTGTGTGGCAAATGTGGTCTTGAACAGTCATTGAATGAGGGTCGCAGCAGTCTCAGGAAGTGAGTGGATGTACTTCAAGTCCCATCATCCGTGGTCCATCCTCCTGAAAACTGCGCCAGGGTGTAAAGTGGGTCATGGGGGCTCTATGTGCCAAGTTTGGTCTTGATCGGTCACTGGATGAGAGTCGCAGCGGTCTCAGGAAGTGAGTAAAGGTACTGCAAGTCCCATCATCCATAATCCGTCCTCCCCCAAACTGCACCAGAATGTTGAGTTGGCCATGGGGGCACTCTTTGCCAAGTTTTGTCTTCATTGGTAATTGGATGAGTGTCGCTGTGGTCTCAGGGAGTGGAGGTACTTCAAGTACCATCATCCATGGTCCATCCTACTCGAAGCTGTACCAGCATGTAGTGTAGGTAATGGGAGCTCTGTGTGCCAAGTTTGGTCTTGATCAGTCATTGGATGAGGGTCGCAGCGGTCTCAGGAAGTGACTGGAGGTACTTCAAGCCCCATCATCAGCTCTGCTCTTCTCCAAACTGCACCAGGACATAGAGTGAGTGGAGGTACTTCAAGCCCCATCGTCCATGCTCTGCTCTTCTCCAAACTGCACCAGGACATAGAGTGGGTTATGGGGGCTCTGTGTGCCAAGTTTGATATTTATCGGTCTTTGTTGTGGGCCACAGTGGTCTCTGGGAAGCAAAGCACTTTGAAGTACTACAAATCCCATAATCCGTTGTTCATCTTTCTCAAACTGCACCAGGACGTAAAGGGCATCATGGGGGTTATGTGTGCCAAGTTTGGTCAGGTCCGTCACCCGTGCTGGTCAGAGTAAGTGAGTGAAGGTACTGCAAGTCCTTCAAACTGCACCAGAATGTAGAGTGGGTCTTGGGGGTGTCTGTGTAATCTTGTTCTGTCATTTTTGGGGGCCTAGTCAGGAAAATAAAGTTAAGTAAGCCTTTCTGTCAATTCAGGCTGAGGCCTGGTCAGGAGAATCAAGTTGAGGAAGCCTTACTGTGAATTCAAGCTGAGGCCTAGTATCGAAAATCAAGTTGAGGAAGCCTTACTGTCAATACAGGCTGAGGCCTAGTTTGTAAAATCAGCTGAAGGAAGCCTTTTTGTAAAGAACTCTGTCTGGCACCTTTGAGATTTGGGATGTTGGAATGCTGGCCTATCCATGGCCCAGCCTCCCTCAAACTGCACCAAGACGTAAAGTGGGTCTTGGGGGTTCTGTGTGCCAAGTTTGGTTTTGTTGTCTCATTGTTAGGGGCAGGGGGCTGCAAAGTGTTTTGGACTTAAACTCCCACCATGCCTGACTGCCTCAGGGCTTTTCCTTACCTCCCTCTGGCACTTTAGAGTCTCGGAATGTTCGTGGCTGGCCAATGGGAGTCGTTTATGCAAATAATGCTGCCACATATCCTTCCTGGCCTGTGAAAGTGGCTGCCCTCCCGCCCTCCGCATACCCGCATACACACATACAAACATTCCGTTTTATAAAGGTATACAGATACAGATTTATATTTATTATAAATTTTTATGTACCGCTCCTTCCAGCAGGCTCGGGGCAGTTTACATAAAATGAAGTTATAAAACATCAACATTTCAATTTAAAAACAATATAAAACAGAGCATAAAAAAACATCCAACCACCCCATTTCTCCCACACTGCCATATTACCACACATATTATCAGCCAGAAAGTAAGAAGAGAGGCTTTTGAACTGCAAGGCCATTTAATACTCAGCAAGGTAAACAAAGGGACATGCAAAAATACATCCAACCACCCCATTTCTCCCACATTTCCATATTCCCCAACATATATTTCTCAAGGAACAAAGCAAGCAGAGAGGCTTTGGAGCTAAAAGGCCATTTTTAAACATTAAAAATAAAGAGACATGCCACAGAACAATCAAGCACCCACCCCCAAGTAAAAAGACCTACCTTTGAGATGCGGTAAGGAAATGACCCCGAAGCGTCCTTCTCCTCCTCCTCCGTCATTGCTCCTATTTCCACGCCGCCAGCATGCGTGCCGCCTCCAAGAGCTCACGAGAAGTCCGAGAGGCAGAATGGGCGCTTCAGCCATGCACGTGTCATCCAGGCCTGCCCCCTTTGGTCTCCTACGACTCTGAGTGGCTGGAGAAGGACGGAGGGAGGAGGAGGAATCCAAAAGAGGGGGCCCATTCTGCCTCTTGGACTCTGGAGCTTTTGGAGACGGCACACGAGCAGGGAGCGGGGAGGAGCAACGACGGAGGACTTCTTTGCAGTGGTCAGGGGCGCGTGAAGAGGACCAACTGCAAAAAACCTGGTCAGGGGCCTCAAGATCACCAGGATGAGGCCCAAAGATCACCCTGGTGATCCCGATCACCATTCTGAGCACCCCTGCTCTAGACCTCTCATTCTCTACAGACATCCTTTATATATTGTCCTTGCAGCCTAGGATACTGAGAGAGACCGTAGGGGAAACCCATGGGAAGACCTTTGTCTGAGTCACACGCTCCCAAACCCAGCTGGGACCTCCCCACAGGATGCAGGCAGAACTTAAAGGCGCAGAACAAACTACCAAGTCCTTCTCCCCCACCTCAGCCCATTCTTAGTCCACTTTTTAGACCAGAGCAAAACGGCAATGAGATGTCTTGAAAGTTGAATGCACTGCATGTGCAAGGGAAGTTTTTGGAGAAAAGGGGATTTCTGGTATACCTAAGTACAAACTCTAACCAAAATGAGAATGAGGGGTCTTGAAAGTTTAATTCACTGCTTTTGAAAGGAAAATTGGCAGTGGCAGGCAAGAGAACACTTGTCCCAGCGATGTTATGTGCTGCCCTGCTTCCCCCCCCCCTTCCCACACACACACACACAAGTGGAAAGGCTTAAAGGCTCACAGGCAGGCAATGGGCCTACTACCAGCCGTTTTCCCCTGTTGTGCTAAAACCCTGCCCCTCCTGACATGTTCTCCCCTCATTAGCTGGAGGCAAGCATCCCAGCATGCAGGCTGCTGCTTGCCTCTAAACACTGAGTCATTTCTGACTCACTTCATGAGTCAGAACAAAGATGATGACAGTGGCTTCAAAAAGGCAAGGATACATCCAGTTTCAGGAAAAAAAAATCAAAATTGCTTCAAAAAGGTTTTTAATCCGAATTACGAGAGTTCCAACTGGACCTAACCATGCCTACTAGGGTGCTGTGAAATTGGGGTTTCGGCCATAGAAACCACCAGGTGTCTGGAGCAAGTCATTTTCTCTCGGTCCCAGAAGAAGGCAAAGGCAACCCACTTTTGAAGAAATCTTGCCAAGAGAACTCCATAGTTTAGCTTAGGGTTGCCATAAACCAGTGACTCTAAAGGCACCAAATAATATCAAGAGAAACAACATATAAGGATGTGAAGTTTTATTGAATGATCTTAATTTGTTGTTTTTTTAAAAAAAACAACAACAACAACACCAAGTTTATATTTAATTCTTCTCAGGCAATCATCACGTGTTCTTGCAACCCATAATGAAACCAGCATGGGAAGAAAATGCAGGTGTAGTCCTGAAAAAATGTGCAGTGAAACATACTTTCACAACCTTTAGTAAAATTGCCCAGTTGCTATATTCCCACCATGCTACTTTGTATTCCTTTGAAGCTGTTTCCTTTTTCCTTTTTTTAAAGACCCGAACTGTCAACATTTGCAAATATGAAGTTTTAATTGAAACTATTAGAGTTTACACACTTGTGAATACTCTTATTTTATCACTAATGTTAGGTAGTATCTTCTCACATTAAGAACTTCAATTTCACATAAATGAAAACTATATTCACAGATATGCCCATGTGTTCATTGTGTGCCAGGTGACTACTCTCCAGAATTAATAATTCCATTTTGTGAGATATACTGATTATCACAATTGCTTACTGTGAGGCAATACAGGAAGCAAATACTTTTATTTTAAAACCAATGTTTTTGTTGGAATAAAATGGATTCCTCATCAGTCTGCACTATGTCTGATTACAAATGTTTAGATAGTGGCAAAACAAACACAGAGTGAGTGGCAGAATTGATATTAAAAATGAAGAAAGGCAGACTCCATCTCTGTTAGTGAAGAAAGACAGGCTGTATCTCAGTCAGTTTTAGCATTTTTCCAGACGTGTGAAAACAGCAGCCTAATCTGTAGCTTCACAATCTATTCATGTGCCTAAACATCCTTTGCAGACAGCTTCCCTCAGTCAAATTCAACCTGCCACTACAACCTTTGCATAAAAAATTATGCACACTAGATTTTCTTTTCAATATGTTTGCTATGTTTTAACTGCATACATTTTCCTCCAGCTCTTAACAAGGGCAGTATTTCCAGGGGGAAAAATTGTAAGAGACAATGCTGGACTGCATTGAGTCTATGTTTAGATAACTCTTATCCAAAATGCTTGGGACTAGAAATGTTTTGGATTTCAGGTTTTTTGCTAATTTTGAAATGTTTCTATTTGGATTCAAAGCTAAATATGAAATGCATGTATGTTTTATATACACTTTATATATATATAGCTTGAAGAAAATTTTTGACAATTTTTAAAAATAATGTTGAATACGAAACAAAGTTTGAGCTATCAGAAAGCAGCTCTCAGCCACCCATGTTGACAATTTTGGAATATTTCAGTTTTCACATTTCTGAATAAGGGGTGCTTAACTAGCTCTTTCCCGGGATTCTGGGGAGGGGGGGGAATAGAAATATTTTGCACTTAAATACTTGCAGCTACTACATTTATAAATGATTCAGATAGTAGATCAAAGCATTTAGCAAAGGAGTCTAACACAAATACACTTATCAACTGATGGGATCAAAGCTTTCTGAGACAAACCAGGAAAGGGATCTTGGGGTTTTGGTGGACAGCTCAATGAAGATGTCAACCCAGTGCACTGCAGGGGTGAAAAAAGCAAATTCTATGCTTGGCATGATCAGGAAGGGAATCGAAAATAGGTCGGCAAATGTTGTATTGCCTCTCTACAAATCTATGGTGAGGCCACATCTGGAGTACTGTGTACAATTCTGGTCACCGCACCTCAAGAAGGATATAACGGAACTGGAAAAGGTACAGAAAAGGGCAACAAGAATGATCCAAGGGATGGAGCGGCTCCCTTACGAAACCAGGTTGCAACGCCTTGGTCTTTTCAGCCTTGAAAGACGGCGTTTAAGAGGTGACTTGATCGAAGTGTATAAAATCATGCATGGGATAGAAAAGGTGAATAAAGAAAAAATATTTTCTTTGTCACAAAACACTAGGACTAGAGGGCAGGATTAGACAGATTCATGGAGACCAAGGGAATCAGTAGCTACTGAAATGGACATCCAAGTGCCACCTCTGTGTTGATGGAGGCAGGCAGGATTTTCCCCGGGTACTGGTTGTGGGGGGTCGGGAGCAGGTGAGGGTTTTGCCCTCCTTTCTGCTAGAGATCCCTGTGTACAACTAGTGGGCCACTGTGTGACACAGAATGCTGGACTAGATGGGCTGAGGCCCGATTCAGCATGGCTCTTATGTTCTTATGTTCACATGAAAAAATGTTCCATCACAAGCATGTCACCTGGTTGATAATATGTGGTTCTTTTTACTTAAATACATTTCTGTAATGAAACATCTTATGTTTCCTCTGTTTAAACTTTGAGACTTGAGACTATGGGATTTATTGGTGCTCAATGCTCATGAAACTTTAATTTGAGCAAGCAATTCTCCATTCTATATGCTCATGCAAGGTGTCACCATGGGCCTTCTGAATTTTGTGAAGTCCCCATGAAGAGAAAGAAAATTTCATCTCGAGAGAGGATAAGAAGGCATAATAAAACCATAAAGGGAACCTCTTTATCAGAGTTGTTATTATTAATTCCCAGTTTGGGACTCAGCATACTTTACAAAAGATTAAAAAAGTTGACAAAACCTCACAAAAATGCAAAACACCCACACATCCATATGGATACCAGCACAACAAACCCAGCATATTAAATAGGTGAGCCAGAACTTCTTCAATCGGTTCTCAAAGGCCTGTCAAAACAGAACAGTCTTCACTTGTCCTTGGAAACAGAATAGGGAAGGTGCCCCAATCTAATTCTCCAGGAAAGGGAGTTCCAGAACCGTAGGGGTATTACAAAGAAAGTCCTTTCTCCATCAGTTGCAGATGGTAGGACAGAAACAAGGGTCTCCCCAGCAGATTTTACAGCAAGGGCAGGTCCATCACAGAAAACACAGTCCTTCAAATAACCGGGACCTGAACTGCATAACCAACCCTTTGAATAGTGTCCAGGAATGGACTAGCAGCCAGTGGAGCTGTTGCAACAAGAAAGTTCTGTTCTCTTGTAGTCAGACTCAGTTGGGAATCTATTTGCAACTCTCTGGATCAATTGAAGTTTCAGAAAATAACTCAAAGGCAGCTATTAAGGATGCATCCACATTGCCAGATTTGATGTCCCAACAAAAGGTCTCAGCTGGTAAATAACCTTTAATGTGTTGCCAAAGACTTTCACAGCCAGAATCACTGGGTTGCTGTAAGTTTTTTCGGGCTGTATAGCCATATTCCAGAAGCATTTTCTCCTGGCATCAGGAGAGAATGCTTGTGGAACATGGCCATATAGCCTGAAAAACTTACAGCACCCAATAACCCTTAACTTTACAACTGCATTCAAATTCACCACTGCAATGTGAGGAGCGTCCTGGCTCAAAGCCGAATCCAGAAGCATGCTCATTAGGGTTGGGATTTCGTACTAAAAAAATAATTTATTTCGTAATTGGTCTGTTCAAAATGCTAATTATGAGCTTTTTCGCACTGCTCCCGCCAAACCGGAAGTGGAGTTTGTTTAACGCACTTTGAAGGCCCAAATATTCTTTAGTTTTGTAATTATTTCGGATGTCCCCCTAACAGGAAAATTTTCCCCTCCAAAATACCTTTCCAGACATTACTCACAGTCAGATCGGGGCCTTTCCATGCTCGGAGCCTAATTTGAGTGAAAGGCCTTCCTCCAGGAAGTGAAAAAGCACCCGGAACCATAGAGAGATCCAGAGCGCGACTCCTAGAATGGCTGGAGGACTGAGGAAAATAGCCGTTTTAACCCCCAGAAATTCAGGATAGAAGGAAGGAAAGAGGAGAAGGACATCATAAAGGCTGCAAGAAGGGGAGGAGGGGGTGAGAAGAGCAGGAGAGGAGAAGGAAAAGTGCAGAATCAAGAGGAACCATAGACAAAACGGAACTCCTAGAGTGGTTTGAAAAACAGAAGGGGGAAAAGCTGGAGAGAGGGAGTGAAAAGAACTCTACAGAAGCAAGTCCTGGACCAGAGGTGGGCAACTATTTTATTTAATAATGTTAATAATATTAAAGCGTTATATTTCCTTCCAAGGAAGCCCGGGCATATTATTATAATTATATTAATAATATTAATGCATTATATTTCCTGCCAAGGAAGCCCAGGCATTTTATTATTATTATATTAATAATATTAATGCATTATATTTCCTTCCAAGGAAACCCGGGCATTTTATTATTATTATTATTATTATTATATTAATAATATTAATGCATTATATTTCCTTCTAAGGAAGCCCAGGCATTTTATTATTATTATTATTATATTAATAATATTAATGCATTATATTTCCTTCCAAGGAAGCCCAGGCATTTTATTATTATTATTATTGTTATTATTATATTAATAATAATAATTCATTATATTTAAGCAGGCCCACACATTTTATTATAATAATAATAATATAATAATAGGTCCCAGTGAATTGCACTCCAAGATGAAGGGAAATGTTGCCCCTTGATTTCCCTGTGCTTTAAACAGTGTCAGACCTGTTTCCCTGCTTTGGACAATTTAGAACCAATTACAAAATTTTGTAATAGTTACTAATCAATAATTTTTTTTGAATTTTTTTTGTAATTCATTACGTTAAGCATCAAGAAAATTCCCCCCCCCCTTTGTTTTTAGAGCCATTTCCACCGGATGGGATGGTCTGTCCTCCACGACTCTTTAAAGACTCTTGATGATTCTACACATGTGAGGACATCATGTATGATTAACGCTGCCTCTGAGGAAGTCCTGTTTGAAAGGACGAAACGGCCCGCCGCCGGCATTATGCTGAGCTCCCCGCCGTTAGGCTTGGTCCCCTCACTACACGTCCTTTGAAGACGCCAGTGTCGGGGCTTGAGTTCTTCTTTCCGTGCCGCTCGCTACAGCTGAGCTCGGGCGTCTTTGCTCTACAGTGGACTACCACTCCCGCCACCCTTTGCAACTCTACAGTGGGCAGAGCCGGCGTCTGTTACCAGGGAGACGCTTATCGGCCAGAGCAAGACCCCGGAAATAGCTTATGTTTCGCCACCCGATCACGGGTTCCAGTTGGGGCTTATCTGCCCCTAGTTATTTTCCTCCTGTAAAAAGGGTGTCCGCCTGTTTACCATTTAGGTATTGATTTACAAAGACGGACCCTGGAAGCGTTCTTGTAGCCCTGTTGTTATTGTTTTGTATCAGAACATATGATTATCCAATGGCTATTTGAACTGCATCCTTGAAGATTGTTTGATACATTTTGCATTGCCTATGTAATTTCTTGAAATTTCTTGCTGTTCACTATGATACTCACTTTGTGAGCTTTATGCTGTGTATTTAAATGTGTTTTGATATGATATATACACTGCCTTTGTAGTTTTTTGTGTCAAACAGGAGTCCCCCAGAACTCCCCGAGTTCACCCCTGTAAGAATAAACGAAGCAACAATAAACCTGTGCTCTTAGGTTAACTAAAGCAGTGTTTCTCAACCTTTTTTGAGCCGAGGCACACTTTTCACATTTACAAAATCCTGGGGCACACCACCAACCAAAATGATACAAAATGACACTCTAACACAGTATTTATACACTCAGTGTGAAACCTGGGCCTGTTTCGATGAACACAACATAGATATCTTAGCAGGGATGGTAGAAAGACACACACGAAGGTCTTGCTCAACAGCTGTCAGACTTTCTCTGTGTTTAGTTTTTATCGCAGTCACCCAGTTCTCAGGGAAAACGTACCCGGTCCTCAGGGAAGCCGGCTGGAAAGAGAGCAGCCAGACGGAAACACATTCTGAGGCAGAGAGTTCCACTGCCGAACAACTCACAGTCAGGAAGTTCTTCCTAATGTTCACCCTCTTACACAGACATGTTTCCTTGTGATGTTTGCTTTTCTGCCTGCGCTGTTGTGCTCCCTCCCTCTCCCTCTCCCTCTCCCTCTCTCTCTCTCTCTCTATATATATATATATTGTGTGTGTGTGTGTGTGTATATATATTATTCATTTGTGGGATTAACATAACTCCAAAACCACTGGACAAATTGCTGCCAAATTTGGCCACAAAACATACTAATACTAACTCAAGGAGGGACCATCAGTCAAAAAATTGATTTTGTCATTTGGGAGTTGTAGTTGCTGGGAGTTATAGTTCACCCTTAATCAAAGAGCATCCTGAACTCCACCGATGATGGAACTAAACCAAACGTGGCACACATGACTCTCATGACCAACAGAAAACACTAGAAGGGTTTGGTGGGCATTGACCTTGAGTTTGGGAGTTGTAGTTCATCTATATTCAGAGAGCTTTGTGGACTCAAACAATGATGGATCTGGACCAAACTTGGCACGGATACTCAATATGCCCAGATCTGAACACACATGGAGTTTGGGGGAAATAGACCTTGACATTTGGGAGTTGTAGTTGCTGGAATTTATACTTCACCTATAATGAAAGAGCATTCTGAACCCCACGAACAACAGAATTGGGGCAAACTTCCCACACAAAACCCCCACAACCAAAACAGCAAATACTCAAGGCAGAGAGGAAATAAAGCAAGGAAGAATGGAAGGAATGAGGGAGGGAGGGAAGCAAGGGAAGCAGGAAGGAAAGAGGTGAGAAAGGAAGGAAGGAGAGGAAGGAAAGAGGGAGGGAAGGAGGAAAAAAGGAAGAACAAGGAAGGGGGAATGAAGGAAGGGGAGAGAGGGAGGGAGGGAAAAGGAAGGAGAGAAGGAAAGGGTGAAGGGGAGAAAGGAAGGAAGAGGGAGATTTTGGGAAAGAAAGAGAAGGAAGAGAGATTGAGAGAGAGGGAGAAAGAGAAGGAGGGGATTGAGAGAATGAGAGTGAAAAGGGGGAGATTGGGAAAGAGGGAAGAGTTCCCCCTCGCTCGCCATACTTCCCCTTCCGCAGCTCCGAGCTCAGATGGAGGCGGGGCCAGGGATTGATAGGAAGGAATTGAGGGCGAAACAGAGAGGGGAAGGGAGGGATTAGAAGAGAGGGAGAAAAGAGGGAAGGAGAAGGAAGAAGGGATTGAGAGAGAGGGAGAAACAGAATGAGAAGAAAAATAAGGGAGTGATTGTGAGAGAGGTAGGAAGAGAGGGAAAGAGAAGGAGGGGGATTGTGAGGAGGGAAGGAGAAGGATGGCGAGAGAGGGGGAACTCTTCCCTTGGGACAGACCCAGGCGGGTTGGTGAGGTGAAGGCCAGGTCGGGCCAGTCCAGGTGGGAGGAAAGAGCAGCTGGCAGGGAGGCAGGCAGAGCAACAGAAAATTAAAAAAAAAACAGCAAGGAGGGAAGGCAGCCCTGCCTCCGTGTTTGTGTGCTGCTGCCAGGAAAGAAAGGCGACAGAGGGAGGGAGGGAAAAAGGAAGAACAGAAGGAAGGGGAGGAAGAAAGGAAAGAAGGCAGGCAGGAAGGAGGGGAGAAAGGAAGAACTGTGTTCATGCTGCTGGAGCAGCCGCAGTTGGAGCCACCCCTGGCCATGCCCCTCCCCCGCTCCCTTCTTCTTGCCGCGGCCCTGCTCCTTGTTTCTTTTGGTCTCGCCAGCTGGCAAGGCCGCAAGGAAGCTGGGGGAGGCTTTGTGTGCCTCCAGGCTTCGCAGAAGGAGGAGGGGCACGCGCGCACACAGCTGCCTTCCTCCTCACCTCACACGCGGCGCTGACATTGCACTCGTGATTGGAGGAGGAAGGGAGCTGCGCGCGCGCTTGCTGGCAGGGGAAAGAGGCATGCACGGGGAAAGAGGTGTGGCCTCCCTCCCTGGCCTCCTCCTCTTCTCCCCCCTCCCTTCCCCTCGGTTGGCCACTGCTCATGATCCTGGCGGCCGTGACGTATGCACCCTTGGCCACATGGCGCCCTGAGGAGAAGGGGGGAAGAGAGGAGGAGGGAAGAGGCTTTCCAACGGCACAGCTGATGATGCCCCATGGCACACTGGTGTGCTGAGGCACACAGGTTGAGAAAGACTGAACTAAAGTATGCTTGTACAGGTCAGCCCCTGTATTTGCAAGACTGGTATCCACTGTTTCATTTATCCATGTCCGGTGCAATGCATCATCTCTATGTATTTTCTAATTCCCCAGTGCAACTTTATGACATCCCTCAGCTACAAGTACTTCATTTCAAACAGGGTTTGCTAGTCTTCATCATTTCATGTATCTATGTGAAGACTAGGAACATATTCTTCATTGATACAATGGTCATACTATATTTCACAAGAGTTTAATTACCAACCCCCCACCCCCAAACCAATGTGCAAAGTAATTCTGGCCAATTAGTCACATGAAAACAACATTTATCCAATCAGGATTTTATGTTAAATTTTATGCTGTGATAGGAATATTTTTCCAACACTATGTTAAAGCAACATTTTTATGAAATCAATAATGGATGAGATCCCAAGAGTTATACACAAGTCTTTTGGATGTCCAATGCAACTATTGAACATTTTAAATATGGGAGTTGCCTATGAATATCAGAAGTTGATTTTGAAGTTCCTTATTTCCAAAGAGAACATGGAGCTCTTGTTTAATAAACATAAGTTCCTCTATTTTTTTAAAAAAAGGGAAATTGATTGAGCATGATGTCCCTATGATTTGGAAATGATGCAAATCACCGAGTCCAAACATGCCTTCACTGATTCAGCTCCAATTAAAATTCTCACTCTGGGCTGGGTAAGAGATTTCTAAATACACGGACAACAGCCAAGTCATTGTGGTGACTACTGGTATAGCCTCAGTTGCACTTCTGGCTTTGGAAGCTGCACATATAGCTTTACCTCTGAAACAACAGGAAGATGCCTGGCTGCCTTAAAGTAGTGGTAACTCCCCAAGCAGGCTAAACTCTGAGGATGAAGTGAGAAGAACTCTCCTCAATGTCCCCCGTTTGGAGTCCACTCTCCCCCCTTATAGGAAAGTCTTTTTAACCCATATTTACATGTGCTTCCCTTGCAACGAATCTACTCCTATTGTCTCACCCTGAGTTTTTAACATTTTATATTCTGCATGTGGCCCGTCTTGTCATTGTGATATGTATTTGCACTTTTTTTGTTATTTATTTACTTATTTATTCAGTTTTGTATGCCGTCTTTCCCCGAGGACTCAGGACAGCTTACAGAGAGTATAAAAACACACTTTGAAACAACCGAAAAAATTAAACTCTTAGCTAAAAACTATAAAAACTATTTACAACTGGTTAACCAAATCAGACCCCAAAAGCCTGCTGGAATAAAAACGTCCTGCACGCTCTGCAGAACTTTGTTAAATCTCTCAAAGCTCGCACATCTTCCGGCAGAGCATTCCGAAGAGTTGGAGTTATGATCGAAATTGATATGTATTTTTATTGTATTTTGTTGATATTGTTGATGTTTTGATTTATATTTTAATTGTAATTTGTTGTTTGGGCCTGGCCTGATGTAAGCCACCCCGAGTCACCGTTGGGGAGATGGTAGCAGGTTATAAATAAAGTTTTTTATTATTATTTATTTTTATTTATTTATTTATTTATTGTTCGTTCTTATATTCCGCTCCTCCCAGCAGGCTCGGGGCGGATCACAAAAAATATACATGGGCAGCATGCCCTACAGTTTAAAATACAATAACAAAAACCACATTAAAACCAAAGTTACATCGACCAATACGGATGTGAGGACATGACATAGTTCTTAAACCGATGTGCCTAATTAAAGGCCAGGCCAAAGAGGGCCGTCTTGCACGCCCTCCGAAACGGGGCTAGTTCAACAATAGCCCGAACATGATCTGGGAGGGCGTTCCAGAGCACCGGTGCCGCCACAGAAAAGGACCTTTGTCTGGTCGTCGATAGGTGGCAGGAGCGGACTGATGGAATTAATAACAGATTCTGCTCATCTGATCGCAGTGATCTCGGGGGCAAATACGGGGTAAGGCGGTCCTTCAGGAGTGGTAAAGCAACACATGAATTCTTGTAGTGGGAAACTCTCATAAAACTGCGATCCTATACATCTGTGATTACATGACATTAAACTCAGTTGGGATTTATTCCTGAATAGAAATGTATGCTGAAAGAGACAGAACCTTCTTTACTTCGAGGATGAAGAGAGATTGGCTTTTGCTACAATCTACTGTGATATCATTTTCATATCATTTTGATTTTCATGCTGCCATCTTAAGGAATCCTGGGCTTTTATGAGATACTCAGAATTTTCTTCCAGTAGCACATCTCATCTTTAAATTGCCTTCATATAAAATTAAAGTCCTTGAAGCTTTGTGGGAAGTGAAGCAAATAAATAGAATATAATCACTTTCTAATCTAGCAAGTATTACAATGTTGCTGAAGAATTGATTGCATAGCTCCCTCCAAAATGATTGATGTGTGCTGTCCTAATAGTTAAAACAAAGGTATGAATTCCTAAAATTAATCCAGTTAGAGCTCCAATATTTTGTTCAGCAATCTATATATATAAAGGAGACGCGGTCGTGCAAAGTCGTATATAGGCAACGAAACTATAAGTCGCAGAAACACCAAACTAAACAACTGACTGGCCCTGACCACGAGGTACAGACAACAGTAAAAAAACCTGACCTACATACCTCCCAACACCCCAAAAAACGATCCCCAAAAAATAGCCAACGGAACTCCCACCCCGGCCACTTCGCTGCCAGCGCGAACGTTCAGAACGTTCGCACATGGCAGCCAGAGCGCCTCCTCCGCCTCCTCCTTTGATCAGGAAGAGCGGCAGGGGGACCTGGAAGGAGCAAGGCCGCGGGCGAAGGAGACGCCGTGGAGGGAAGGAAGGCGGCCGCACCGCCTCCTCCCCGGTCGCCGCCGACGGAAGAGGCGGCCCGCCTTCCTCTCACCCAGGACGCCTCTTCAACCCGCGGCCTTGCTCCTTCCCCGAAGCCCCGGCCTTACCTAAAACGAGGGCCTCCTCTTAGGAAAGGCCGGGGCTTCGGGGAAGGAGCAAGGCCGCGGGCGAAGGAGACGCCGTGGAGGGAAGGAAGGCGGCCGCACCGCCTCCTCCCCGGTCGCCGCCGACGGAAGAGGCGGCCCGCCTTCCTCTCACCCAGGACGCCTCTTCAACCCGCGGCCTTGCTCCTTCCCCGAAGCCCCGGCCTTACCTAAAACGAGGGCCTCCTCTTAGGAAAGGCCGGGGCTTCGGGGAAGGAGCAAGGCCGCGGGCGAAGGAGACGCCGTGGAGGGAAGGAAGGCGGCCGCACCGCCTCCTCCCCGGTCGCCGCCGACGGAAGAGGCGACCCGCCTTCCTCTCCCCCCCTTGGGCTCCACCAGGAGGATGCGGCGGCAGCAGAGAGAGAGAGATAGAGACAGAGAGAGAGAAAGAAAGACAAGAGAGAGAGAAGACAGAGAGAAAAGAGAAAAGAGAGAGAAAAAGAGAGAGCGCCACCCTCGGGGGCCCGGACACCTGCCCCAACACACACGTGTGCCGCAAAACACCCCCCCCAAAAAATCCCACACACACGCGCCGCCACTCCCCCCCTTCCCACCAACATACAAACCCATTAACAAAAAAAAAAAAAATCTCCCCCTTCCCAAGGCCACGACACAACTGAAAACCCACACACACACTCCCTCCCTAAACACACGGCGGCCAAAAAGCTTAACCAGGACATACTCCCCAAACACACCAGGCCCCCTCCCCACCAATAGCATTCTTAGCACATTCCACCCACACTTCCATGCCCACTACACACTTCTCCTCACCTCCTTTCCACACTGTACAATCCACACACACTCCCCTCGCAACACCAGACACTCACAAACTTCACTTACCTTCCACAACAAACTTCCTCAACACGTTCAGCCGGCACCCCAAAACCCGACCCCCAAAAATCACCATGCAAACCTATGGAGGGATCCGGCCGCGATCCCAAGCCAGCCCGACCAAGCGCCACATCTCTCCCACGATACACCAGGGAGGCAGCTCCACGGGGTGAACACCAGCCCTCGCCCTCAGCGGCTTCAGGGGCTTTGGATGGGCCTCTCCTGACCCTCTCCGCCGCTTCTCCGGACGACCAGGGCAGCAAGAGACCCAAAAAAAAAACCAACACCAAAAACCTACAAAAAAACATGGAACCCGAACCACTTCCGGTCCGGCCATAAACACTCCGCCGGAAGTTGTCCCTCACAAAAAAGGACCCGGCAGGAAACACAAACTCCCTTCGCTTTCCTCTTCTGGGAGCGGAAAGGAGGTGGCGAAGGAGGGCCAGAAGGGAATGGACGAGGCGAATGCGCCGCAAACATCCACCTGGCAAGCGTCCCCCTTCTCCCCCTTGGACAGAGAGATAGCGAAGAAGGACTAACAGGGACCAGAAGACACGGACATGGAAGGCACAGGCAAGCTTCCCAAAAAAACACCTAGACACACATAATAATAACAAACAACTAAAAAAAAACCTACACACACCCACAAAACCCAACACATATACTGTACACACACATACACATATATAACCACACATATAGACACATAAACATACAGTAACATAAACATATATACACATACACACACATATACAAACACACACATACATAAATATACACACAAATAAACACATACATATATATACACACACAAATAAATACAAACACCAATATACGCACATACACAAAAACACACATACATATATATACACACACAAATACATACAAACACCAATATACGCACATACACAAATACACACATACATCAATACACATACATACACAAACACATAACAACAGACACACACATACCCCCAAAGATAAACACACATATGCATACACACACACACAAATAGGAACATACATACACACACATACATACACATATACACACACACAAAACACATACTCACATCAATACACACATATACACACACATATATACACATACACATACATACACAAACACAATCACAGACACACACATACCCCCAAACATAAACACACATACACACAAATAGAAACACACACACACACACACATGCATACACATATATACACACATAAAACACATACTCACATCATTTTCCAACCCCTACATCTTAAGACTTTCCCACATCTCCTACATAGGGCACAGCAACGCGTGCCGGGATCAGCTAGTTTAAATCTATAAACATTAACAAGGCCTTTTTTTGCACTTTTACCTAAGATGTTTATGCAGTACCAAACAATATTGGCTCTTGTAAATCAACACCACCTCACCAAAGAACACATTTAGATGAGTTATTATGGAATTAAAACTCTCAAAGTTATGATTTCATTATTAAGACATTTTTCATTTATTTTATCTACAATACGCTCAGTAAGAAAAGAGGATGGAATCAGCTGTTTAGGCTATAAATACTGATTACAACTAGAGTTATTATAACAATCTCTCCACATTTGCAGGTTAAGTATCCATGGATTTGATTATTTGTAGATAATCACCTCACCTTGACTCCTGCCCTAAATTAGATGGCGGAGAGAATTCTCTCTATGCCAGTGGTTCTCTACCTGTGGGTCCCCAGATGTTTTGGCCTTCAACTCCCAGAAATCCTAACGTGGGATTTCTGAGAGTTGTAGGCCAAAACACCTGGGAACCCACAGGTTAAGAACCACTGCTCTATGCATTTGTAGATTCTCTAGCAAGGGTTTATGGTCAATGTCTGACTATAAAATCTCATTGACGGACCTACAAATGGCTAGAGAGGTATTCTAATGGGTAAAAACAAATATATATATAGCACAGGGGTCCTGCATCCCTAACTCCAGTGAATGTAGAAGGTTGGCTGTCATGAATAAATAGAGTAACTTCTTTTTATTTAGTATCTGATTCTACTCCTTCAAGGTCATAAAGGATAGAAAGTCAAATTGCTCTATCCATTATAATGTATACATTGGTCTTAACCTTTCAAGAATCTTTTCTTGAAAAAAAGTAAATCCTCTTATTTTTAAAAGATCTCTCACACAACATTTCTTGCGGAGATTTAATCTGATAATCTTAAATAAAATGCCATCCTATTGCTATCACATAACCATATAACAGTTATTCCATTAGAAACATATATATGAAATGTATGTATGAATGTATGAAAACTGCGCCTAACAGGTGATCAAGATAAAAAGACTTTTCATTGAACTCTGGGGCATGATTGGTCTATTTCAGAAGAAACTGAAAGTAAGTCATATAATCTTAGAGTTGGAAGAGACCTCATGGGCCATCCAGTCCAACCCCCTGCGAAGAAGCAGGAAAATTGCATTCAAAGCATCCCCGACAGATGGCCACCCACCCTTTGCTTAAAAAACCCCCAAAGTAGGAGCCCCCACCACACTCTGGGGCAAAGAGTTCCACTGCTGAACAGCTTTCACAGTCAGGAAGTTCTTCCTAATGTTCAGATGGAATCTCCTTTCCTGTAGTTTGAAGCCATTGCTTCTGGATGGTGATTAAACAAACCACAGAGCTTTCTTTGCCATGCTTTTCTGAGTTTCTTGTCTGGAGAAAATGTCTTTTTCTCACTACGGTAGTAATATTTGCTGTAAAGGTACAAAATATTTCATATTCATTTTCAAAGCACCACAGACTTCTTCACTAGGCAGAGAGGGTAATATGACACACACGGGAAATAAAGTTAGGGTGTTGTGATCCTACCATCGGCATTCTGCTTTGAATGTTACACTATTGGAGGCGTTTTCGGATAGCGATTGGTATCTATGTGTCTGTGTATTTTTTTTACCACTCTAACAACCACCATGTCAGACTACACACAGAAGCTATTGAAATACACAAGCATGTGGACAATTTCAACAGAAAGGAGGAAACCATGAAAATGAACAAAATCTGGCTACCAGTATTTTTAAAAAACCCTCTAAAATCAGGAAAGTAAATAAAGAGCAACACTCAAAATAAAGGGGAATCTCAGACAGCAAACAATCGGGGCCAGCTAACACCTCCCAGGATAGGAGTCCCAAAGGCAGGAAGCAGCCAGGCTTAGAAGCTACAAGGCCATTCAGTGCTAATCAAGACAAGAGTTCTTTCTCCCATCCTGGACATTCTACAGATATGTAGACCTCACTTGCCTAGTCTCCAACAAACCTCACAACCTCTGAGGATGCCTGCCACAGATGTGGGTGAAACATCAAGAGATAATATTTCTGGAACATGGCCATACAACTCTCAGCAATGCAGTGATTCCGGCCATGAAAGCCTTCAAGAACACATAGATCTATCATTGTATGTTATGTCTTTTGATTAATCCACAATATTATGATAGGATGGAATTAAAATCCTGTTGAATTTTTTTTGTTTTGTTTTATGCACAACATGGCTGATCCGAAAGTATTTCCAGGAAAAAAACCCATAAGCATTCTAGTCAAGTAAGCTTGATAAATACAGCCACACCAATGCTATAAAACACCCTGTTTAACCTGGCCAACATAAGAGCAATAGGGAAGCCTTGATGCTAGGAACACGTCATGTATAAAGAACTACTCCCAAAGCCAATCATCCTTATTGAATAACCAGATCATGTGCAACACACTTCATTTGTCTATTATAAGGCATTTTCTATTCATTATTGTTTATTTCAGACAGATCGATGTATCAGATAGAAGTATAATAAGCCTTCAGCAGCGACAGCTAATGTGGATACTGAAAAACATTTTCCATACTGATGGCATTATACTTAATCCTGTGTGCCAGCAATGCATTCTGTCTTGTAAATTACAAACAAAATGTGACAATAGGGAGTATACTCAAGTGACTTTCTGACATAGTTAAATAAGTGTAGTTTTAATTATGGTGATGTTAATGTCTTGTAGCTATGTATAATGATTCATCAGTAAAGTCAACATAGTTAAACTGTAAATAAAGTATGGGGGCTGCATAGAAAGGCTAGATAAATGAGCCTTCCATTGTTTTTATTGCCTTTTCCCCCATTTGACGAACATGTTTTAAAACATCCCTTCCTGCATGCGTGTACACACATACAGAATGAGCAAAGTATGTCAGTTCAAACGAGTTTTTTGACATTGGAAAATCTTTTAAAACAATCTAGGTCCATAATAAGTTTTTAGAAAAAGAATGATTTAATGCTGAATTGGCTTTCAAATGACTGTGATTTACAACTTGGTTGCACTGTGTGTACTTGTGTAGACAGACAACTGCAAGTGTGAGAAGCAAATATTTTTACTTCTACCTTTCCTTTCTATGAAAGAATAAAAGAAGTTTAAGGCAGGTGAAGGACCACCTTTGTACTTGACTCTGGATTGTGTTAAACAGTTTCAAAATTATGAAGTATTTATTGAGAATATTTTTATGGTAAGTCGACCTCACTGGTTACTGTTTTATTCACTGAGTTGCATATATACCTGGCCTTGCCTGAGTTTCTGGCTGTCCACACCCCCACTTTCTCCCTTCTCCTACTCTAAGAAGGCGCACTTCAGAATATCTCCATTGCAATACTCTGGCAACTCTCTTTGGGAAGATTTCTTTGTGGCTCTTTTTTCCTTGCTCAATTTCCTTCATATACCCTTTTCTTCTCTCTTTTCTTCCTTCCTTTCCTTTCCTCCCTCTCATTCCCTCATACGCTTTCCCCACTCTTCCTTTGTCTTCCTTCCTCTTTTTCTTCCTTCACCTTGTTTTTCCCTTCCCCCCTTCTTTCTTTCTTTTGTTCCCCTTATACACATATCGCTTAGTAGGCTTGTTTGATTTTCGCCCCAGGACTGACACGAGAGAGAAGGAAATACATCTGAACTGGGTTAAACATGGCTCTTGCCCCAGGACTGATGCGGGAGGGAAAGGAAATACATCCAAACTGGGTTAAACATGGCTCTCGCCCAAGGACTGACATGGGAGGAAAAGGAAATACATCCAAACTGGGTTAAACACAGCTCTTTCCCCAGGACTGACGCGGGAAAGAAGGAAATCCATCCAAACTGGGTTAAACAGGGCTCTCGCCCGGGATTGACGTGGGAGGGAAAGGAAATGAAGGGAATCCATCCACACTGGTTTGAAAAGCTGAATCATTTCCGACTCACTTACTGATTCGTAAGAGAAATGACAGAAAAAGCTTCCAAATGGCAAGGATACTTCTGGCTTCCCAAATCGCTTTGAAATAGCTTCAAAAAGGAATTTGATCCGAATTTATTCCAAATTACGAAGATTCTGACTGAACCTATCCATGCCTATCGCCTAGCAGCAGGCCACTTCATCTAGTAACAGCCAATCCTTCACCTGGTTTTCTTTCGCTTATCTCTGGGTCCAAAAGGGGTGATTCTTTTAATTCAAACTCCCAATTGTTTTAAGTTGAATACTAAAGCACATGTGTGCCAGGTTGGAATCAGTTCCATCACATCATGTAATTTTCATGGTACAAACATGGTACAAACAGACCAACCAACCAACATGCATACTTTGACTTTTATATATGCAGTATAGATAGTATTGGACAATAGCTGCCGGCCCAATTGTTTAAGGTAATTCGATCTTTGACGACGGTCCATACTGTCCCAAAAAATAGTGATCAGGCCCTCACTGCCGGTGCTTTCCAGAGCTTCTTCACAGACAAGATACTAAGCCTCCGCCAGGACCTTCCAGCCACGGCTGACACAGTAAGAGAACTTGAGACCCCGTGGCCCTCCGCCGGGCCCACCCTCGACCGGTTTCGGCCACTGGACGCAGATGCTGTTGATAAGATAGTGGCTGCAACTCGGCCTACCACCTGCTCCCTCGACCCGTGCCCCTCCTGGCTTGTTAGATCCTGCCTGGAAGGGTTACGTGGGCCTCTGTTGAACATCGTAAACAGCTCCCTTGAGCAAGGAGTCTTTCCAGAGTGCTTAAAAGAGGCGGTGGTAGCTCCATTACTGAAGAAACCGTCACTAGACCCGGCGGTTCCCTCCAACTACCGACCAGTGTCGAACCTTTCGTACCTGGGGAAGGTAGTTGAGAGGGCAGTAACGGAGCAGTTGCAGTCCTTCTTAGATGATGCAACATGGCTAGACCCCTTCCAGTCTGGCTTCCGTTCTGGGCACGGGACGGAGACGGTCCTGGTCTCCATCACAGACCAACTCCGCTGCCAGCTCGACCAAGGCGGGTCTGCGCTGCTCGTGTTATTGGACCTTACAGCAGCGTTTGACACGGTCGACCACAATCTATTGATCCACCGCCTGGCCGTGGCTGGAGTGAGGGGACAGCCCTTAAATGGCTGACCTCCTTCCTCCACCAGCGGTCTCAGCATGTGAGGAGGGGCGAGGTGGTCTCCGAGGGCTCCCACTACTCTGTGGGGTCCCCAGGGGGCCATTCTCTCCCCTCTGTTATTTAACATCTACATGCAGCCGCTTGCACAGCTGGTGCGGAGTTATGGGCTGGAGTGTCACCAGTACGCTGACGACACCCAGCTCATTCTGAGGATGGAGGGCAGGCCGGGTTCTGTCCCCGATAATTTCCAACACTGCCTCGAAGCCGTTACTGGATGGCTGTGAGCCAGTAGGTTGAGGGGGAATCCGGCGAAGACGGAGATCTTGTGGCTGGGTCGCCCGGGTGATGTTAATGTCCAGCTTCCGACCCTGGACGGTGCGGCGTTATGCCCATCGCCTTCCGTAAAGAGCCTGGGGGTCCATTTGGACTCCCAGCTGACCATGGAGGCCCAGGTCTCTGCAGTCAGCAAGATCGCTTTTTTTCATCTGCGACAGGCAAGGAGGCTGGCCCCTATCTCTCCCGGAACGATCTGGCCACGGTGATCCAAGCCACAGTCATCTCAAGGCTGGATTACTGCAACGCGCTCTATGTTGGCCTTCCTCTGTCGGTGACCCGGAAGCTCAGGCTAGTGCAGAACACTGCCGCCCGGCTCCTGTCTGGCACGCCAGCTGGCGCCCACATAACACCTGTTTTGTAGGATCTGCACTGGCTGCCAATTGAGCACCGGATCACCTTCAAAGTGTTGGTCCTCACCTTTAAGGCCTTACACGGCCTGGGGCCAGCGTATTTGAGGGACCGTCTCACCCCATATTGCCCTCCGAGATCACTTCGGTCTGAGGACTCCAAACTCCTGGAGATACCTTCAGCTAAACTCGCAAGGCTGACTGCTACCCGCCGGAGGGCGTTCTCTGTCATAGCACCTACGCTGTGGAACGCCCTCCCGGCCGGAACTCGGGCTATGAAGGACTTGCTCCCGTTTAGACGGGCCTGTAAAACATACCTGTTTAAGCAGGCCTTTGGTGAGTAAGTCCTGCCCATGCCCCGCCATCTATTCGTTCTTCTGAGGATGATGTGCTGTTCATTGTTTTAACTGTGTTATTAATTACTGTACTGCTGTTGTTTTTAATTGTTTTTAACTGCTTATTGCCTGTATTTTACTGTGCCCTTCGGCTCCTGTAAGCCGCCGCGAGCCTCAGGGAGTCGGGGGCATAGAAGCCCGAATAATAAATAAATAAATAAATAAAATTAATTGTGACTGAATCCCAATGATTTTGTTAGATTTACTCATAACGTCCAATGTCATTAATTTGGTGATAACTGATATTAAAAAAGAAATAGTTCTTATATCTGTTCAAAAGGTAGATGTTACATAGTGAGTAAAGGTAAAGGTTTTCCCCTGACATTAAGTCCAGTCGTGTCCGACTCTGGAGTGTGGTGCTCATCTCAATTTCTAAGCCGAAGAACCAGCGTTGTCAATAGACACCTCCAAGGTCATGTGGCTGGCATGACTACATGGAGTGCCGTTACCTTCCCGCTGGTGCAGTACCTATTGATCTACTCACATTTTCATGTTTTCGAACTGCTAGGTTGGCAGAGGCTGGGGCTGACAGCGGAAGCTCACACCGCTCCCTAAGTTCGAACTTGCGACCTTTCGGTCAGCAAGTTCAGCAGCTCAGTGCTTTAACCCACTGCGCCACGATTACAAAGCAGTGCAAAAGGGGCCCCAGTAAGTTTTCATGGCCAAGAGTGGAGTCAAACTCTGGTCTCTCAATTCTCATTCAGTGCTCAAATCACTACACTATATTGCCTCACATACATATTTTGGAAAGATCTTCTGAGAAGCTTTCCTCAAATATAAAAACTTTAAGGATTGTGAAACCCCTGAGTCCCCTGCCCCCCCCCCCCCCAGGGAGTTGAGAAGGGAAGGTTATAAATACTCGAAACAAACAAATAAATAAGCTCAGCAACTCAGCAGTTTCTCCCACAGCGCCACCGGGGACTCAGTGAGTATTTGCCTAGAAAGAAGAGAGTCGGATAGTCTTCTATCTCTTATTCTCATTGTAATTTTCTGTTCTTAAGCAGTATCTATTAGTAGGTCAACTCTGCAGAAGAGCAATCAAGTCCCATGGCAACACTTCTACAAAAATGTAATATTGTACTTTAAAACTTTTCAAATGAGTCCTGTTTTCAATAAGATTTATTTAGATATTTATTCATTAATAATGTTCTTTCTATAATATTTTTTAATCTTATGGAGCTTCAATCTATGCTGTGGGGATAACCTGTCTCATATTGGAAGCAAAGGAGGTTATTAAATCAAAATATGATAGATTAATGTCGTGGTTGTATTACAATAAAAACAAGGGATGAAAATCATGAAGCAAGCATGCTAAAAACAAAGTCCACATACTACAACTCCAGCCTGTTTTATCCATGCATCTGGATATGGATTAGTATTAGGAAATGGACTGACCAGGGAGTGAAGATTAATCCAATAGAATAGACATATTTTTCCCTAGTTACATCACAATAAATCCTGTAAACTTCACCTGGATTAATATCTGGTTTAAGGAGTTCAAAGATGAAATTGTTTCTCCATTGTTCTTAATCTGACACACAATGTATTTAATAACTTGTACTTAGTACACATTTTGTTAGGCCTTTCTAGGTTTCCATCTCACTGTCCTTCAAGCCTCCTACTTTTCTGCTCCTGTCTACCTTTCTAGCAGCTTTGTGTGGACTGCCTTCTGATTTTTATAAATATAGATTGATGGACCTACATCTGTCACTGCAATTATAGCCTAATGGTTTTTTTTTCAAGTTTAGTACAGTCCACTTAAATTAATAACCACTTAATGGAAAGAGTTATTCAAAACATGTTGACAGATCTAAGTCAACATTTACCAAGTGTGAGCTATAAAGAGAAAATTCACTCCACAGCTTCTAAAATCTGTGAAATTTTGCAGGAAGCTCTACAATTACGGTGTCTGTAACGAATGGTGCACCATGTTTTATAAAAATACAATAATGCTCTCTTTATGTATGTCCTTAAACAAAATCCAGCAGGCCTTCATTATAATCAAAGTTATTATATAATTTCATTATATATCACTTTCTTAATGCCAGTGAAATTGTATTTTTTTTGCTTACTCCATGCAAATTAGCATCAAATAAACACTTTAAAAGGTATTAACATCACCCACTATTATAGTATGTGTGCTCAATTTGTGCAGTTATACTAACTGGGGAAAAGAGGTTGTTTCAATAGTTCATCATCACTGCTCCTTTGTTTCCTCTTTCTGCCCCTCTATTGTTTATTAACGGAAAGTATCTTAAATGAGGATTGTAGTAAAAGGTTGCAGTAAGACTATGGACCTAATCTCATTTGACTTTTTCAGCATCCTTCTAGCACACTAAGAGGAAAGAGCCTGCTGGATCCCATCAGATGATGCACAGCTACTTCCAGTGGGCTCCATCCTCCCAGCGTCCTATGACAGAGCCCTGAGAACATGGTAGGTTTTCCTGTGTTCTCATAGGACACGTTGGAGAAAGTGTGGGGGGAAGTGGGGTGTCAGCACTTCCCCCCATGGCATTGGGAAAGGGGCGATGTAGGCGATGCGGGGCATGGCGCAACAATTTCCTCTGCTGCCCACGGGATTTGTCACAATGCTCCACTATGCCCCTGCTTTCCCACAGCTTGAGGAACTTCATCTGATGAGGTCCTATCTGGAGTGACCACATGTGCTATTTGTATGAGCACAACTTATAACTGATAGTAAAACCTGTATTAAAGAGATACTCAAAGTGTGGTCTTCTGGATGCTGTTGAGGTCAGCTACTATCATTTCTGACCAATACCGCCTATAATGAGAAATGCTGGAAACTGCCATCTAACAGCATCTGAAAAGTCACATCCTGCCCATCCCTAACATAATGGATTAATGCTAATCTCTTTCCTCCCTTAATAACATTGAGTTTTGTAATTATTAGATAGCAAAATCTATATTAAATAATTTGTTTCTACCACCCTTGTCTTGTTTTCTTCCTCATGTAGCAAAATTTCTAGAGAATCCATTCCCAATTCCTATGCTATCATAGCATTTGTGATGTGCATTTATGTATGTATTTATTTCAAACTGTTATTTTTTATATCCTTAATGCAGGGCAATTATGTCTTTTGGCTGAAGGCCCTGCTTGATATGGCCGCAGTGTTTCAGTTCCTACTCTCTGAATTCTTAGTACTCATAACAATTACACTTATACTTTTTTCCTAGTGTACTTCCTATTAAAACTGTAAATGGTGTAATACATGGAGGGGGGAGATGCTGGTTCTCAGCCCACACCTACCCAGTGTCAGTTGACTTCAAATTGTTCCCCATCTTGAACAACCTGGCAACAATACCCATCAGTTGAAGATGTTGCTGGTGAATATTGGGTCAGTGAACTACAAAATTGATGTCATTCAGGACCTGATCTTGGACGAGTATGTTGTCATGGGGTGTATCCCAGATAGCTGGTTGGATGGGGCAGAGAAGGGGTAATCACTGTCATGGTTGTCCCCCGGATTCTCTTTCTATGTAAGACTTGGGGAGGGGGGCAAGGAGGTGAAACTGCAGCTGTCTGCTGGGATTCAATGACCCTCGCTTGGTACCCTTTCCCACAATTTTCTGGGCTCAAGGGTGGATACCTGAAGCTCAGAGACTGGGGTTGATGAGAGATTCTGCTCCTAAAGTGCCCTCCATACTGCTCAACAGTATCCCTTCTTGAGTTAGCTGGGGTGGTGTTGGAGTTCCCACAGTCTGCAATGCTGGGGAAAAGGGGAAAATCATTAGAAGCTAAATAATAAAGATTAAACAGCTAAGAAAAAAGTGGTTTTCATTCTTTCTTTCAACTGTTACATAACTCCATACTTATTTCTGTCACAGACTAAAAGTCCAACATTCTTTTTTTGATATCTTATTCTCAACAACCAAAGATTTTCCTTTTTTTCAAAAATCAACATGTCCAACATTAAAATATAATGTACTATTTTTCTATATAACTATATTAAGCAGTTAAACTTAATATAGTTATATAGGAAAAATACCAGTTGATTCTTATGGGGAAACAGGTCTCGTATAATGTGCTGGACTTCAAGCTGCAGGTGCTATTTTAATTTGTTTAGCTGGTTTCAAATTTGTGATTGTTTTAATTGCTTATTAACTTGTGCATGTTGTTGCTTTATTTAGCAATCTACACAGGTCACATATCCAAATGCGAGCAAGAAGTATCTCCTTGGCATACACATAACACGCAAGGACCTCTTGCCCCCAATATAAGGTAAAGTCAATAATGACGGTTTGCCATACATTATAATACATTGGTGAATGCTGTGAAACATCCCTGAAGATCTTGAGTAGCCCCACACTTTGAGGCAGTGTGAACAGTGGGCCAGGTCTGATTTGGCACTGACCTTGCTATTCACATGGGCCAGTATCACCATTGTGCTTTTTCATGTGCTCCATGGCATGGGGAAAATGGGATGGCACTTACCTATGTTATTTTTTGTCACTGATAACAATGGCTACATGATTTGGAAAGGGGGATTGCCCTCCTTCTTTCCTCCTCCCTTCTTTAAGTCATGTGGAAGCATTTGATGACACTGCCAATGTTTAAAATAAAGATGCCCAGTCACCAATAGGAGTTCCATGGCTGCTGCTACGGCAACAAAGAAATGACAAAGACGGTGGTGGCCATCTTATGGGGTTGAATTGGGGTTGGCCCCATTGGATGGTATGGACTCCATTCCACTGCTGCAACAAGATGCGTGGAGACAGTGTAGTAACTCTTTGGACTAATCCAGAGTATTGTCACTCTGGACTGGCACCACATTGTGTGGCCCATG
Organism: Anolis apletophallus; assembly: GCA_030556195.1. Lineage (NCBI taxonomy): Eukaryota > Metazoa > Chordata > Lepidosauria > Squamata > Anolidae > Anolis > Anolis apletophallus. The sequence continues at coordinate 23,836,952 of JARBWK010000007.1, forward strand.
TAGATGGGTTCTCTATTTTAACTATTGTAAGCCACCTTGTTTCCCAAACTGGGGAAAAGGTGGGATAATTGTGGTGTTGATAATCTGGGTGGAGAGCTTCAATGGCCACACTTGTACACAAGCTTTTGTCTGTAGTTGCTAGACACTCTTTTACCTTCACAGCATGGAATGCACAGAACCCATCTGTCAGTTAAAGAAAGTGTAATCATGCAGACAAATTGAAGAGAAGGGTTGTCATTGCTTCTGTTGACTGATACTGTCACAAGCTTTTAACTTCTGTTCTCCTGGCTCAATGGAAAATATTTCTGTTTCAGGATTATACATTTAATTATTTCAGGAGTTTTATTTTCTTGTGACATTTATAAGCTCCTTTATAACAAAAAGTACTTACAGCAATGAACAATAAAATAAGTAAGCAAAGCTTTTGTTGCTTCTATGTGCCTTAAGGTTGGCTGCAGCATATGATCCCATCAAAGGGCTTTCTTGGGAAGATTTATTCAGGGGCGGCTTTCTTTTGAGCATACCCCACAGTGTCAGGAGCCGATGCCCACGGCCATCAACAAGGCCGATGGGATCCGGATCCCGACCAACACCCTAGCCATAACAAACCCCAGCTGGCCGTCTGGGAGCAGGGAGATAGGGCCATTCCCAAGGGAGCCGCACAGTCCCGTGAGACTGAGGACATGGGCTGGTTCTCAGGGTAAGGGTATAAAAGGGCTGGGGAGGGTTGGGACGGTACTTTTTGGCTTCAACTGTTGTGTACCTGAATAAAGAATTTGGATTGACCGGAAAGCCTCCGCGTGGTTCATCTTCGGCGTTCAGCCGGCCTGACACCACAGTACCTGGATTTTCCTGGCAATACTAACTACATCTCCCCCCCCCCCCCCCGAGCCCAGGTCCAGGCGATCATTTCGCCCTAGAACCTTTTGGAGCTCAGGCTTTGAGCGACGTGGCCTCCACTGGACACACCCGAGGCCGGCGATAGACACCCTCTTAGTAGGCCTGACCTCTTCTGTCAGACTGCAGGATGGAGGAAGCCAAGCCACTCTCTTTTCCTGTGGCCAGCTGCGAGAGATCTCTCTGAGACCCCCCAGGCTTCCGTCTTTTGATGGCAAGGTGGAGTCAGCTTAGGTTTACCTGAGCACCCTCTTGCCACACCTCGATCCCAGCCTCTGCCAGCCCCTTTCTCCTCTCTTTTCTGGATGTTGTATTGTTTTGTTTGTCGACTATTGTTTTGTTATTCAACTTGTGAACCGCTCCGAGCCCACGGGGAGTGGCGGTGATAGAAGTTCGAATAAATAAATAAATAAATACATCTAACCTTGCTTAGCTTCAAAGATCAGATGGGATTAGGCATGTTCAGGCTATTCAGGCAGTGTACATTTTCTTCTTCTTCTTAAAGTTTCCTTGATATCTACAGTAGATCTAGTCATTAATACAAAAAACCCTATCATCTGAAGAATCAACATCTCTATAAATATCACTGAATACAACAAACACCAGAACATTAGCATAAGGCTGTGAACCCAGAAGATATAAAGAAAGTTAAACATTATACAATTTATCAATAATTATATAATTATCAATTTATCAATAATTAAAATGTGAAAGGTACTATTTAAATAATATAATCCTGCAAAGTTTTTAAGAATGAAAAAAATTAGTACCAAAAATAAAGTGTAGGAATAAGCATAGGAATATGATAACCCTCCCTATTCTGTAACTTCAGATGCACTGCAGAGGGATGCTACTATATTAGAAAGTGAATAGATTTATTTAGAAATATGAAGCAATGCATCTAGAATATTCCATTGTATTCTAAGGGCACTGTACGAGTCTGACATTTCCCATTATTGGGAAATAATAGAAGTGATAGTAGATGAAACCGAAATAGTAGCGATAGTAGCTGAACATAAGTCTATGTAACATTGACCTTGACTGGGTCAATATTTTTCTTGGACAAGAAAGAAAACACACATATTAAAGTATATATCCCAAAAGTCCACTTTCTGAATTTACGGTAGATATAGTTGCAGAGTAACTAGAATATTATATCGGCACACTTCTTGAACTTTGTTAATTTTTAAAAAATGTGCTAGTAATGACATTCCAGACAGTAAAGAATTTTTCCCACACAGCCTCATAAAATCAATCATTCACACTTTGGATTCATTATTGGCAAAATTCAGACTATCTACTGTCAGAATCTTATTGCCATACAATGTATGAATTTCAAATGTGCCTTTATTTTTAAACAGATAAAACATCTATGAAATAATATACTGAAGTTACATATAATTACAGGAGATGCTTTACAAAAAGAATTATACAACAGATGGTGGACCATTCCTCTTCACTCTGAAAATGTTTTAAAAATGGCGAATGATGGATTCTGTGAACAGAAACCTCTTATGTAAGCTCCTCTGGGAGTTTCACAGATCTGAAATTTCACTATTTCCCAGATGCCTGGAAAAATCAGTTTCAACTGAATTGTGCAATGTATGCAAGAATGCTGCAAGCAATGAATGCTCTGGAAGTATTTCTCCAAATCAAAACTGCTCTCCGCTTATATCCTTCCATTAAAGGTTTCTTTGGGTGACATGTCATGTGTGCTATGCCACTTTCTCAAAACAATGCAATCTGGCTTCTCCAGAAAAGCAGAATACTAAAGGTGGCTGCAATAAGATGCTACTGATCCCTCATATCTACTTCTGCAAGATGGCTGAAATCTTATTCAAGGCTAGAATCATGCATTTAGAGGGTGAGGAGTCAAGTTTAAACTTTGATTACTCTGTCAATGCATGCTGGTAACAGAAATTATTAGTAACGTTCAACCTGCCTGAGATAGCTGATTAGAGAACTGGATTTCTCAGACTTACATATTCTTTTGAACAGATTATATGCTTGTTGCCACGTCTGCCCAGGCTGTCCTACCATGTCACTTCTGACTGGTCACAAGAATATTTTCTTTTGGTTAGAGTTACCAAGTCAGATAAAATCATTTGCCAGTAGCCTATACAGGCTGGCATTTATGCTTTTACACATAATTTATCAACTTGCTGACTTTGGGCTCCTACTGATGATCTCCCCGGAATCGAAGACTGTTGGAATTGAATATATTTATTTATTTATTTCCTGGGCTTCTAGGCCGCCACTCCCAGACGGCTCGAGGCGGCTCACAGCAGGTAAAATGTACAATAAAACACATTAAAATAGAACAATCAATAAAACACACAATAAAACATCAGATTAAAATGCAATATACTGAGCCATAAACAGTTGTTTTGGATTAGGTAGCCTTTGGCACACTATTTACATTCCAACAGAGCAAAAGGTTTAACACCCTTCCTCCCTTGCAATCGCAATTGCTGGCATAACCACCAGGCTGTCAGAGGCTCCTTGTCCCTCCTAATGAAACGCAAAATAGGACCATCGGACGTAGAGGTGATAGTTTGGCTCCCCACCAAGAGGAACATCAAAAGGCTAGTACTCAGCTTTAAAGAGCCTGTCTATGTGAGACGATTACTCAACATGAGGCAGGATTTAGCGGCATATGGAATTTTCACCAAGAGGACTTTCCTAAACACAACCAGAATCAGGCTGAGCCATGATCTGATCGCTCAAGTGGGCAAGAGCAAGACCCAGATCAGTCATATCCCTCCGGAGCTGGGCTCCACCTCCGATTTCAAGACCCCCGACAACCATAGATCGACAACCTATGCTCACCACCCTTCATCAGCATCGACATCGCATGTTAACGCTACAAACAGCAGCAAGGCCATGGAAAGGCCCCGGATTGTTCCTGGGATCTCAAGTCAAACTCAGTGCCTTTCGGATGAGCAGTGCCACACACTAAGGAAGAGGTTGGAAGCCCTTAAATTGAGAGTACGAGCAGTCAAGGAGGCCGGGGAGAAGAAGCCAAGCCCCTCCCTCCTTTCAACAGCCAGCCCCCCCCCTCCAGGTGCCTGTCTCCCTTTCATACCTCTAACACAAAGCAGGTCTCCAAACCCCCTTCCAGGAAAAAGAGGCGGAGACTATCCTCAGATGACACAAGGGGAGAAAAGGTCCCATTAGCCCCAAATAGATCTCACATGCAAAGAGCTCCCGATGGAGGAAGTGTGGAAAAGGTGCACACATCTCAACTGAGTGCACCTATGAAGAGCGCACGGAGACGCCTTACAACTATGCCGCTTATCCATTCGCTACCCCATTCCCCGCCCATAGGGTCCCTTACTGCTACGACTCCTTCCACAGCAAACCTGCCAAATCCAATGGTCTGTCCTGAGGAAGTCTGTCTGATCTCTTTTGCTGGTCCTACCATCTCTCATGGCAACAACTGCGTAAGCTACAATGAGCTGGATGATATCGTCTGCGACCCCGCTGCAGAGAAACCCTGACTACCTCGCACCCGAAGGACTGCACCAGAGCCCCCTGCCATTAGCACAGGCCCTCCGCATGGAACTCACCCTTTGATAAAGATCTTATCCTGGAACATTGCTGGAGCTGATTCCATCAGAAACTCTGCGTCTCTGGACTTCATTTCTAACTTTGAGTTGATAGTTTTACAGGAGACCTGGCTGATGGAGGGTAAAGCCCAAATAGATCTTCCAGGTTACGAGGGATGGCATTCTTATGCTCAAAAGATCAAGTCTAGAGGCAGACCATCTGGCGGTCTCTCCATACTGCTGAGGGCTGACCTGGGATGGACGGGAACTAGACTGTTAGAGGGTTGGAATTCCCCGCACCTCCTACCCATTCTATGTAAGCCCTCAGGGAATGCACAAGCCCACATTTATATCATAATTAACGTGTATATCCCCCCGAGTACTTCAACATATTACAAACCTGAGGTTTGGGCTCACTTGGAGGTGTCTATATTGGAGCTTTTAGATCAGTACCCACAAGCCATCCCTGTGATTCTGGGGGACTTTAATGCGAGGCTGGGGCCCAAACCCTGGGACCATGCCAAAACACTAGGCCTGTCTCACCCTTCACCCCATTCACTTGTTAATTGGTCATCCAGGGACATGAAGGTGAATGCGGCCGGCTCAAGTTTGATGTCGCTGGTATGTAGATGTGATATGATCCTCTTGGGTGGTAAATATACCTCTTTTGTATATACTTATACTTTCCACGGCCCATCCGCAAGCAGTACCGTGGATTATATCTGTACTACTGCAGATTTTGAACCCCTTTTCTCTCAGATTTTCGTTTTCCCCGTTGCCGACAGCGATCACCAACCTATAGGTGTTCACCTTATCGGTCCCTCTGACCTAAGACCCTCAGTATCAGGGGATCAATGGTTACGTGACCATCTAGAGATACAATCTCATTATAACATCAAATGACCTTTCAGCCTTAAACAATGACATGAATTCCCAGGAAGTGACCTCCTATGCCAACACCGTTTTGTCTCCCTCCGCCTCCTGGGAAGAGGTCTCCAAGGCTTTCAGTGATATGTGTTATCTTTTGAAAAAACACCTAATTAAACCCAGCCCTAAGGACATAAAGAAACCCCCCCGGAACTGGTTTGACCAGTGCCAGGACCTCCGGAAAAGACTCAGGAAATGGCTTAGGATATCTAAATCCAACCTTGCCCCAGAATTTCACCTTCAGATGCTCTCCTTGAGGAGGCATTATAAACAAACAGTGAGGCTCAAAAAGAAGCTATATGATGCCTCCGTTTGGAGGGAGCTAGAAAACTCGGCAAAAGATAGTTCTACGGTAATTTTCTGGAATCAAGTAAAGGGAATACTCAATGAGAACAAATCTATGGCTAACAATCTTATTCCACCTGAAGTATGGGAACAATATTTCCAGCAACTGTTCGCTAAACCTCCAACTAGCCACAGTAACTCCCAAGATAGGCCGCTTCCACAAGAACTTCCTGAATGGCCCCAAATTTCCCCTGCGGAAATTAAATCCATAATCCAGAGATTAAAACCAGGAAAAGCCCCTGGGGAGGATTTTCTTCCCGGGGAGCTCTTCAGGGACAGGATACAGTGGTGGGCCACTTTACTGGCAGGACTTTGCTCGCACATTGTCAAAACTCTGTGCATTCCCACAGGTTGGAAAATGGCAATAATAGTCCCGATCCATAAAAAAGGTACCAAGAAAGACCCTAAGAACTATCGACCTATCAGCCTTATTGATATCACTGCAAAAATATTCTCCCGAATTCTTTTGGACAGGATTGAGACCTGCCTAGTCCTAAATCACCTAGTAACTCAATCCTTACATAAGGGCAGACCACTCTTCGCAGCATTTATTGACTTCTTGGCTGCGTTTGACAGCATTAACAGAGACATTCTCTGGAATAAATTGGAATCCCGGGGGATCGATCACAGACTACTAGCCCTGATTCAGAACCTCCACTCCGATAATGTCATCCAGATTAGAACAGGTGCAAAAGGCGTGCTCACCAACAAAGTTAAAATAGCTAAGGGAATCAGACAGGGTTGCATTTTAGCACCTATATTGTTTAACTTATTTATAAGTGACCTTCCTGACTTCCTAAATGAGAATTCCCTCCATAGACCCAAAATAGGCCCTCGTCCTCTCAACACCCTTCTTTACGCGGATGATCTTGTCATCATTGTTTTCTCCCAGGTAGGCTTGAGAAGGGCGTTGAGGAAACTCAATACATACGCCAGTGCAAATGACCTGACAATCAACAAAAATAAATCAAAAGTGATGAGATTTGCTAGGAGAGACAGGAAGCACATGTGGTCTCTTGGACAGGAGGCAATTGAACAAGTTAAAAAGTATACTTACCTTGGGGTCACTTTCTCTGCTAACGGGTCATGGGTGGATCATATGCATGCACTTTCCATCAAGGCTAACCTCCGGCTATCTCAGCTTACCAGGTTAATTAACCGCCACTATCCGGGATCCCTTCTGCCAATTCTTAGTCTATGCCGCCAAGGTTTTGCCTCTCTTGTTGTATGGCGCAGAAATTTGGGGCCTGACCAATGTCACCCCTATTGAGCGCACCCAGACTAACTTTTTTAGGCAAATCCTGGGGGTGAATAAATGCACCCCTGCAGCGGCAGTCAGGTCCGAATTAGGCAGACACCAAATCTCAGGCCTAGCGAAAATTAGAGCCATTAACTACTGGTGCAAGGTAAACAATCTAGAAGACGCGAGATTGCCCAAGTTGTGCCTGATGGAGCAATTCAGAGTTCCCTCTCAGAAAACATGGAGGGGCTGCATAATGACATACCTCAACCTACAGGGGCTCCAGATGGATCCGTCGAACATCAGAGTGACTTCAATGATGAACCGGGTGAAGCAGAGGGTACTCGATATATGTGCCCAAGATGACCTAGCCCATTTGGCTAGGGTTAAATCCATGCACTGGTTAGCCCAACAACCCATCTACTTTGACACTGCCCCGTATCTGGCTCGCCTGCTCCTACCTCAACTTAGGATTGCCCTAACTAGAGCTAGGTTCGAGCAATTCGAGTCTATGGTGAGGGCCGGCAGATATGCTGCCATACCCTATAGGGACAGAGTCTGTGTCTGCGGCCTACCAGAAGTCGAGGATCTAGTCCACATTCTGTTGATCTGTCCCATTTATGCAGAGGAGAGGGAGAAATACCTTAGCTATTTACTATCTAAAAGGACATTTTGGCCCTCTACCTTTAAAATTAACTTCCTCCTCTCGGACTCAAACCTTCAAACAGTGCATAAGGTAGCTGCTTACTTATTTAGAGCATTCAAAAAGAGACAGCGGTATATGGAGTCTATTGGAGTCAACTGTGCGGGGGATGAGTTCCAGTAGCCGGCACGGAACAGCCTGCGGTACAGTGGTAATAAGCGTCTCATCAACTGATCACCGGGCCTCTTAAGTTCCCTAATAGTTCCCTATGACAATTGCAATAAGCTTAGCTTTTAATGTGTTACATTGTATTTGCCTTGCACATTAGGTACTGATTTTATCTTTTATCTTGTATATACTACTACTGCTGTTGGAGCTTTTATTTGAAATGACCTGATGGTTACTCAATAAATGTGACTGACTGACTGACTAACCCTTCCTCCCCCCAATATCTTGTTCATATTAGGGATCATATGTTTGTTTGTTTTCTGGTACAGTATTTAGTTCCACAAAGGCCCCCATATACCCACCTTTTACTGTCCAACTGGCAGTATTTATTTACTTTATTTATATTCCACTCTTCTCACCCCGAAGGGGACTCAGAGCGAATTACAGGTACACATACTTAGCAGACAATCCCTGCCGTTTCCACATACACAACATATAGACTAACAGAGGCCAACTCTGGCCACCAGGGGGAGCTGACACACTCCTCATCTCTCAGCGTTCCCAGCGTCCCTTATTGTTCCTTCCGCATTCCTCAGCATTCCTTGAGTTCTTAAATGGCCTCATAATTCAGTCAAAATTTGCCTCCCCACTTAATGTGGTACCTTTATCTCCTACTTGACAGATGCAACTGTATTTTGGGCTGCAAAGGTTGACAGCAGGCTACACTTAAATGTCAAGCACCCACCTTGACCCGGGCGGGCCTCGAACTCATGATCTACTGGTCAGAGAGATCTTATGCAGCTGACACTTAGCCAGCTGCACCACATTTTTGGTGCAAGCCGAAGAGACAGCATTTTCCAGAGACACCTCCAAGGTCATGTGGCCAGCATGACTGCATAGAATGCCATTAACTTACTACCTATTGATCTACTCACATTTGCATGTTTTCAAACTTCTAGGTTGGCAGAAGCTAGTAGGGTTCTGTTCCAGTGCTGTTACCTACCAGAGTTCTGGTTTTCTCTGTTTTATTACGCTTTAAATGTGTTTTAAATGTGTTTGAGCCCCCTGGTGGCACAGTGGGTAAAACCGCTGAGCTGCTGAACTTGCTGACCAAAAAGTTGGTGGTTCGAATTTGGGGAGTCGAGTGAGCTCCCACTGTTAGGCCCAGCTTCTGCCAACCTAGCAGTTTGAAAACATGCAAATGCGAGTAGATCAATAGGTAGTAAGTTAATGGCATTCTATGCAGTCATGCTGGCCACATGACCTTGGAGGTGTCTCTGGAAAATGCTGCCTCTTTGGCTTAGAAATGGAGAGGAGCACCACCCACCAGACTCAAACACGACTGGACTTAATGTCAGGGAAAACCTTTACCTTTACTTTAAATGTGTTTCAAACTTTTAATTGGATGTTTTTGATTCATTGCTTGATTATTTTCCACTTTTCAACGAATAGGTTTTTTCCCCATTTACCTTGCCTTAATTCGATGTAAATAATTGTGAGCCTGTACTAGGAGAAAGATAGGCCACGAGTAACTTTTGAGTCTTGATAGTGAGAATGAGAAGTACTCTAACCAATGAAAGAAGGGGTGCATAAAAAGTTGACTGTTTATTCTGGAGGACCACAACATGGTTGCAAAGTAGTGTAAATAGCTTTCAGGGTAATTTAGCAAAGCATTTCCTAAATTTATAAGCACATGCGCTTATTCAGGATTAAATAACAGAAAGAGAAGAAGCTGCCTTAGGAACATAAGGAGCTGCCCTGTGCTTAGTCTATCTCGTCTTGATGTCTTTTTAAGTTTCTTGGGGAATGGCATGCATTCAAATGGCGGCCTTCTACCACTCTACGTGGTCTTTGATTGAGTGATACTCCTGGGCCAAAATGGAAAATCAACAACTTACACTTTAACTGTAAATTACAGTTATAGAGATTCTCATGGTTAATCTGCAACCTACAATGCAAACACAGCTTCCAATCCATCTTTAAGAAGCTAAATAATGTTAGTCTATTAGGGCAGGACCATTGGCAGGAAATCAAATATTAGTCTTACTCTTGGCTTTGAAACACTTGCTGTGGCTGCATAAGTTGAATCAATTACCATTCAATGAGTGTATACTAAACTTTGCTACATTCTGTGTTCTATGAATGCAAAAACAGATCACCATAGAAACAATGAGCCCTGAAATTGGACCATTTAAGCCTTTTTGTAAGTCTTATTTTCCAACTAATAGTGGGAATAATGTGCAAAATGTTGTCTAAGACACTGACAGGACTGTTCTGCACAAAGCATGCATCACTTCAAGAATTGTACATATTTTTCATTTTACAATTACTGGTATACCTTTTTTAATTTCAGAACTTCAGACAAACACCCATTGTCCCTTTTAAGCTATGTCAAGTTGCCACACTTATACTTCGATACTTTACTTTTGCCATGCTCCTTATCCACTTGAAAACTTTGGAGAACAAAAATTAGAGGCAACATCAAAATCCCTAATACTTATAAGACATTGTCCACACAAGCAGCCCACTTGGATCTATGGTATGCATGTTCCTAAGAACACTCTGGATGGATTTACACTGCCAAATTATGTAGTTTGAACTGCATTATATAGTAGTGTCGATTCAAATAATGCAGTTCTAACTGCATTATTTGAAAGTGGAGATCCAGCCTCGATGTTTGCAATCAGCTATAAGAGGCATTTGGTCACTCTATCAGCTCTCCAACAGGTGGTAGTGGGTCATTCTGTAGGTGACCCAGTGCCACCATTTTCCATTTTTGCCCCAGGAGTATCAATCATAGAGCATCTAGTTTGCATGATAGAAGGCTGCCATTTGAATGAATGCCATTCCAGGTGAATCTCAAAAAGACATCCTGCTTTCACCAGGCTTAGGCAACATAGGGAAAGGGGATGGGATCTACCTTTCTGGACTTTGAGGTGCCCACTGGGCATGAAAACTGTTTTGTTCATTGCCTGGCACCAAGAGTGAACTAGCTAAAGTAATGATTCAATCTGAGAAAAGAAGGGCAAAAGGAGGCAGTGATTCCCCCCCCCCCCCTCTTGTAGCAGTTTATCACTCTTGCTTAATCATTACAGCCACTGAGTGGTGATGAGTATCATTTTCATGCCTGGTGGACACCACAAAGCTTGTAGTGACAGAGGCAAAGTAAAGGTGGTATTCACTGTGGCCACAACTCAGTCCCCAAGCCAGCATTGTGGTTGGCTGTGTGGACCTTAGTGATACTGTGTTGGGGCCATACAGTCCAGTTTGCTGTGGCCATACAGTCCAGAAAACTCACAGCAACATAGTGACACTGATTCAGAGAACCCAACTCCAACTCAGCATTGCTGTTTCAGGCCCATGTAGATGCGTCCCTTTGTCTTGCTCACCCCATGCAGCAGGCAGTGGATGGGGCCACTGTCACAAGTTCTTCAATTTTCATTTAGTACAAAATAAAATTGCAATTGTGAAACATTACTCTCTGTCCCAGAACTGCAAAATGTTTCAGTCTTAACATTATTTTGCTTTATAAAAAGGGGCCTTTCTGTCCTACAACTAGTGAGATTTTCCTATTATATTTTACCAATCATATTTAGTGCTAAGCAATAACTTTTCCCATATTGCCCTACGAGATCACTCCGGTCGGAAAATATCAACTTGCTGGCCATTCCATCTACAAAGTCACTTAGGTTGACTGCAATTCGTAGGAGAGCGTTCTTTGTAATTGCCCCAACGCTGTGGAACGCTCTCCCGGCCGAGACGCGAGGCCTCCAAGACCTTATGTCTTTCAGGCGATCTTGCAAGACATTTCTATTTCAGCAGGCCTTTGGCCTATAAGATGTCATCAGCGCCTAGCTCGCCTCTTACTGCTGAATTATACTGCATTGTGTCGCACCCTGCACTTTGTACAGCACACTGTTGTTTTAACCCATGAGATTTTATAGTATGTGCTCTTTTAATAGTGTTTTTATTGTGTTTTATTGTATCCCGCTCTACTGTGAGCCGCCCTGAGCCTCCCGGGAGTGGCAGCCTAGAAGTCCGATAAATAAATAAAAATAAATAACTCCAGCTGATATTTAGTTGGCATAAAGGCATAACTTATAGCATCACAGCAGCCATAATATTACTCCAATTCTGCAGCAGTTGCACTGGCTGCCGATTGAACACCAGATTACCTTCAAAGTGTTGGTTCTCACCTTCAAGGCCTTACATGGTCCAGGGCCGGCATACCTGGGGGACCACCTCACCCCCTACCAACCCCAGAGATCACTTTGTTTGGAGGAAGTTCCCAACTTTAAGACTGCTCACCTGATGGCCACCAGGCGCAGAGTCTTCACGATAGTGGCACCTTGCCTATGGAATGCCTTGCCGGCAGAAACACAAGCTCTTCGAAGTTTACCTTCCTTTCAGAGGGCATGTAAAACCCATTTATTCTGGCAGGCATTTGAATCCTGCTAATTGGGGATTTTCTCTCTGTTTTAATATTGTAATGTATATTGTTTCTTGTTCCCATTGTAAACCGATCCAAGCCTTCAGGGAGTGGCGGTATATAAGTTGGAATAATAAATAAATAAATAAATAAATAATATAAAATGAGCTTTCATTAGATCTAAATGTGGTATTGGCTTAAGCACTTGCTCTTTTGTCAATACAAATGAGTCTTTCCTTAGAAAGTGCTCCTGAAGTGTTGTGTAGCTGCATGACTAAAGCATGCTTCAAAGGTATGGCTATCTCTGTGTTTTTCTCTGCAGGCTATCTCTGTGTTTATCTCTGCAGATATTGATGATTTGGTATGTAGAGTGCAGAGCATGAGATTTTTGGCTGGCTACGTATATGTGCATGGGGTCTTAAGCACTGCAACTTTTATGGATCTTCTAGGCATGATTCCACCTGCATTACAACCAACACTACTCTATTCTGCAACTGGTTGATAACAGGTTGATAACAGGAGCGGCATTCAGAGAGCGTACAACTCCTCTGCTGTGCCAGCTCCACTGGCTGCCAGTTTGCTACCAGGCACAATTCAAAGTGCTGGCTTTAGCCTTTAAAGCCCTAAACAGTTCTGGTCCAACGTATCTGTCCGAACGCATCTCTCCCTATGAACCATCGAGATGTTTAAGATCGTCTGGAGAGGCCCTGCTCTCGGTCCTGCCTTCTTCGCAGGCACGATTGGTGGGGACGAGGGACAGGGCCTTTTCAGTGGTGGCTCCTCAGCTTTAGAACACCCTCCCTAGTGACATCAGATTAGCCCCCTCCATCCTGACATTTTGTAAGAAAGTCAAGACCTGGCTGTTTGAGCAGGCATTTGCTGATTAAATATAACGGTTTAATAAGATCTATGGAATGATGACGATGTGACAGAAAGTAATTTCAACGTGACGCTGAGAACTGTAATTGTATGTTTTTAATTGCTATGGTTATTGTTTTGATTGTTTTGGTTGTGTTTTGATTGGAGGGCAGAGCTTGCCTTGTGTAAACCGCCTCGAGTCGCCTTCGGGCTGAGAGGGGCGGTATAGAAATGTAGTAAATAAATAAATAAATAAATAAATATTCCCGCTGGCTGTTACTCGGTTCTTGGGTCAGACCAGGTTTGGGTAGAATAATCTTTCTCTTGGGGTCACTACAGAAAAATCCCATCCTATAATTCTCCAGTATGCCTTCATAACATGATAAAACCTGTGTCTCGAATTTCCTGATGCTCCAAATAACAAACTAATATGTTATATAGTAAGAATGCACAATAACAATGTTTTGTTATCTTTATTAAATACTAGCTGAGGACCCGGCGGTGCCCGGGTTATTTGAGGAAGGCATTGTGTGCCAAGGTTGATTCCTATTAGATGTTTATGGGCTTCTGTGTGCCCATATTCAGTTTGGTCCTGATTCGTCATTGGTGTGGGCCACAGTGCTCTAAGGAAGTGAATTGAAGTACTGCAAGTCATCATCCATGGTCCAGCCTCCCTCAAACTGCACCAGGATGTAGAGTGGGTTATGGAGGCTCTCTGTGCCAAGTGTGGTCTTTATCGGTCTTTGTGGGGGCCACAGTGGTCTCTGGGAACAGAAGGGTTGGAAAGTACTCCAAGTTCCATCATCCATGTCCATGCGCCTCCCCCCCCCCAAACCTCACCAGGATGCGAAGGCCGTCATGGGGGTTATGTGTGCCAAGTTTGGTCTTGATCAGTCATAGGATGAGAGTCACAGCGGTCTCGGGAAGTGAGTGGAGGTACTTCAAGCCCCAGCATCCATGCTCTGCTCTTCTCCAAACTGCACCAGGACATAGAGTGGGCATTGGGGGCTCTGTGTGCCATGTTTGATATTTATCGGTCTTTGTTGGGGGCCACAATGGTCTTTGGGAAGCAAAGCACTTGGAAGTACTACAAATCCCATAATCCGTGGTCCATCTTTCCCAAACTGCACCAGGACATAAAGGGCATCATAGGGGTTATGTGTGCCAAGTTTGGTTCAGGTCCGGCTGAGGCCTAGTCAGGAGAATCAAGTTGAGGAAGCCTTACTGTCAATTCAGGCTGAGGGCTAGTTTTTAAAATCAGCTGAAGGAAGCCTTTTTGTAAAGAACTCTGTCTTGCACCTTTGAGATTTGGGATGTTGGAATGCTGGCCAATCCATGGTCCATCCTCCCTCAAAGTGCACCAAGACGTAAAGTGGGTCTTGGGGGTTCTGTGTGCCAAGTTTGGTTTTGTTGTCTCATTGTTGGGGGCTGCAAAGTGTTTTGGACTTAAACTCCCACCATGCCTGACTGGCTCAGGCCTTTTCCTTACCTCCCTCTGGCACTTTTGAGTCTCGGAATGTTCGTGTTGGCTGGCCAATGGGAGTTGTTTATGTAAATAACCCCACAGTGGGAGCCAATCCAAAAGATGCCACATTTCCTTCCGCCCTCCGCCCCTCCGCCCTCCGGACGCATACAAACATACATACATACAAACATTCCGCTTTATTAAGGTATACCAAATGCTCTGGTTTTTAAGAAAGTGAGATTACTATTCATTTCTCTGACCTAAAATAAAATAGAACATGTTTACTGTACCTGGGAGACATCACTATACAGTTTGCAATATAATTATTACATTAAATAAATCTTCTTTTAAAAGAACTTAAAGCATCAATGGTACTTAATAGAAAACCACAACTAATATTTGAGTAGCTTTCACAGAAGTGGTGTGATGGCTGCAAAATCTTTTAAGATGAACTCAGTGTACCAGAGATGGATTATTTTGACAGTTGATTGATTTCAATCAGCTATAAGATTTAAGCAACTGTAGTTCGACATATGTGCTTTCTTATCTAAAACCGCCTCTCAGCAGGAAGCTTATTTCTGGACATAGTGCTTTTTCACACAAAATACACAATTGTCCACTGTACCAAAGGTAATTAGTTGCATGGGAGCTTGAGCTCCTATAGCTTTAACAGTCATATAGGAAGGGTGACTGTTGAAAGTTGTAATATAGGGACAAGGCATGAGTAGCATATAATGGGACCTGTCTTCTACAAAAACTCTTAAAAGAACAGAAGTACTGTCATTTTTTGTATCCTATCCCCATGACTATTTTCTGGTGGCCTTCTATCACTGTTTTTTTAAACCAGTATAACTATTGCGGAGAGGTTTTGAGACTAAGAAAGAGTATGTGTGCTTGAAAGGGAAATATAGCAGGAAACATATATACATACAAACATTATTATTAAGTACTGTATATATTTAAGCATGCATCTAGGAATCTTAGTCAAAAACCCTTCTGCTAGATACATCTTATTCTCCATCCACGTTCAGTGTTTATTTATTTTAAAAATCTGAATATATGACATTTGGCCTGGCCACTACGGTTTTAAACTTTGTGTACCTACTGTTTATGTGTTTTATGGATTGTGTTGTTGTTATTTGCTGCTGTGGTTTTTTTATTGCTGTGTTGTTGGGCTTGGCCTCATGTAAGCCGCCCCGAGTCCCTTCTGGGAGATGGTGGCAGAGTATAAATAAAGTTTAATAATAATAATAGTCAAAATATCAGTCCAATAACCCCAAGTCAACTTATCTACTGGTCAATGTGGGTACTGTAGCCTGTTAGGAAATGAAGAACTCTTCTATTCTCTGAGTAGATTAGCAAAAGGTTCTCACTGTAGCATGCATCTACACTGTAGAATTAATGCAGTTTGACACAATGGTCACAGCTCAATGATATGGAATCCTGGAACATGTAGTTTGGTGAAGCACAGGCACACTTAGTCAGAAAAGGCTAAAAGTCTTGTAAAACCACAATTCCCATGATTCCCACTGAGTCGTTGCAGATAAAGTGGCTTCAAACTTTATTAATTCTACAGTGTAGATAAACCCTGGATCATGTCAATCCCAGGAGAAGCTAAAAGAACCACTGACCCTTCTACTCTCTGATGTAGTTCATTTGAAGTGTCTGAATGGGGAAAGGGTAGCAGGAGTTGCTTGCCCCTGAAATGGAGCTGGCACTTTCCCTTTTCTGGGAGTGACCTTCAACCTCTCAATGTGTCATGTTAAAATCCATAATTTTGACACCCAAATTTGCCCTTGACTTATACATGAGGTCAACTTATATAAGAGTATATGGTAACATTTATTTTGGCTTCAAGTTTATCCTCTCTATATCCACAACTTCTACATCAACTTCTTAGTGGTATATTCTTACACAGTTACTTTTATTTTTCTATTGGGAAATAAATGGAGGAGAAAGACCTTGGAGTTGTAAGTATGCTCTGTAACTATCATTATTACAATGTTAAATCGCTTATCGGCCTTTTGGCCAAGATCAAATGAAATACTGCTTTGATATGCTATGCACATATTATTCTCTGAGGCTAAACTGTAAAAGAAAACTGGTTTTGGAAGTTTCAAGCAGAAGCAGGCTGTGCGAAAAGATGACTGTCTGCCCTTAATAGTGTCACTGATGAGACACTTTCCCAATGTTTTCTGGGATTTTAAAATATTTTTAATTAACTAAACTATAAAGAAATGGAGAAGTGGGTGAATTATAATACAGCCTGTATCAACTCAGTAGAAAGGCATGTGTATGAGACTGAAGGCTGATTTAGCACTCTACACCATAACTGCAATTTGGGAATAAAACATCAACCTTGGGGAGTTGAGTAGTTTGACAAATTTTGCTGATACAATGATATTCTCCAATTACTTAAAATCTGCTATATTTGCTAAGTTCAATATCATCAATCTGTGTTTGGTAAAGGTTACTTGCTTTAGACCGGTGTAAGTAATTGCCTGTAACAAGCAACCATGCATATTATAATGAGAATAATGTTCCCCTTGTGTGTTAGATCTTCGCTTAATGTAGTGTCCTAAAGCATTTGTTTCATACTCCTGCTGTCTATAGAGGCATCCATTTCCCTAGTGGCAGCAGGTGACCCACAAAGTGGGGTGACTAAATGTTCTACACATCTTTACAAAGCTATTTTAGTCATACATTCCCTCATCTTTATGTAGTTTCAGCTCCACCCATGCTCTGTTCAATCTAGTGGAAAGTTTTGGAAACAGAGTATTAAACTAGAGAGGCAATGTATCCAAGACCAGAAACAAGACAGAGGTGAATTTATAAGCAGAAAGTAATGAAACGGCCGAGCAAAGTTTTAAAGGAGCAACCAATGTGTTGATTTATAGACCTCTTGAGCGTCTGCTCAAAGGCACAAAAAACAAATAATGAAGCATGCTACCTCAGTCAGCTCCAAAGCCTGGAATGGCTCTTCTCTTTTATTGCAATCAACACTATTTACAGAAGCAGAGTAAAATACGTCCAATCCCTTTGCCATATATCGCTGGAAGCACATGTTCCTGACTTATGAAGGTGAAGGTGGTGGTTAATGCCTCCTTACAGCAGGGCAAAATTCCAGCCAGCTTAAAACAAGCTGTGATAAAACCGCTGTTGAAAAAACCATCACTGGACCCCACTCAATTAGCAAACTATCGGCCAGTTTCCAATCTCCCCTATTTGGGCAAAGTTATGGAACATGTGGTGGCTTCGCAACTCCAGGTAGACACTCTTGATAGACACTGATTATCTTGATCCGGCACAGTCTGGCTTTAGGCCGGGACATGGTACTGAAATAGCCTTGGTCGCCTTGGTAGATGATCTACGCCGGGAACTTGACAAGGGGAATGTGTCCCTGTTGGTTCTGCTGGACCTCTCAGCGGCTTTCGATACTGTTGACCACGATATCCTTCTGGGTCGCCTTGCAGAGATGGGGCTTGGGGGTACTGCTCTGCAGTGGCTCCAATCCTTCCTGGAAGGTCGTACCCAGAAGGTGTTACTGGGTGACACCTGTTCGACCCCACAATCGTTATCGTGTGGAGTCCCTCAGGGTTCAGTACTGTCCCCGATGTTATTTAACATCTACATGAAACTGCTGGGAGAGATCATTCGGAGTTTCGGAGTACGGTGTTATCTGTACGCAGATGACGTCCAGATCTGTTACTCCTTCCCACCTGTCACTAAGGAGGCTGTCCAAACTTTGAACCGGTGCTTGGCTGATGTGTCGGACTGGATGAGGGCTAGCAAATTGAAACTTAATCCAGACAAGACAGAGGTCCTCCTAGTCAGTCAAAAGGCCGAACAGGGCATAGGGTTACAGCCTGTGTTGGATGGGGTTACACTCCCCCTGAAGACGCAGGTTCGCAGCTTGGGAGTGATCCTGGATTCATCGCTGAGCCTGGAACCCCAGGTCTCGGCGGTGGCCAGGGGAGCTTTTGCACAGTTAAGACTCGTGCGCCAGCTGCACCCGTACCTTAGGAAGTCTGATCTGGCTACGGTCGTCCACGCTCTGGTCACATCCCGAATAGATTACTGCAACACACTCTACGTGGGGCTGCCTTTGAAGACATTTCGGAAATTACAACTAGTCCAACGGGCGGCAGCCAGATTATTAACTGGAGCTACATACAGGGAGCATACTACCCCCCTGTTGTGTCAGCTCCACTGGCTGCCTATCCACTTCCGAGCTCAATTCAAAGTGCTGGTCTTGACCTTTAAAGCTCTATACGGTTCTGGCCCAGCTTACTTGTCCGAACGCATCTGCCGCTACGTCCCACCTCGTAATTTAAGATCATCCGGGGAGGCCCTGCTCTTGCTCCCGCCGACTTCTCAAATGCAGCTGGTGGGGACGAGGGAGACGGCCTTCTCGGTGGTGGCTCCCCATCTGTGGAATGTGCTTCCTAGTGACATATGATCAATTCCATCCCTCCTGACATTCAGGAAAAAAGTAAAAGCCTGGCTATGGGACCAGGCGTTTGCACACTAGCACAAGGCAGCATTTTAGACTGGATTTTTTTTAAAAAAACTTAAATGAATGTGTATGATATGTTGATGTAATTGTATTTTAATGTGTAATGTTTTGGGGGGTTTTATACTGTGTTTTATGTGTTTAACTGTGTTGGCATCGAATTGTGCCTTTTTGGAAGCCGCTCTGAGTCCCCCCTCGGGGGTTGAGAAGAGCGGGGTAAAATGCCGGAAATAAATAAATAAATAAATAAATTATCAGTTCTCAGCATCCGTCATAGGAACTTGCCGAAGTTATGCTCTAGCAATCCACCACAGCATTTAACTCGTGCATTACTACATCACACAGTTTAAACTACAAACAATATTTCACTACATTTAAATACATGTTCTGCCACAATTTTGATCATTTCACTTATTATCAGATAGTTTTTATTATTCCTCAACAGTTTTGTGAACATCCCATTTTCATAATGTAAATGCCAGTGTCAGTATTTTCTATACATAAATGGACTCTAACCTCATTTTCAACATTGTACCCAAATCCATGAGCACTGTATTTATTTATTTACATCATTTACAGTATATTCCGCCCTTCTCACCCCACAGGGGACTCAGGGCGGATCACAATGCACATATACAGGCAAACATTCAATGCCATTTGACATACAACATATATAGACATAGAGGCAATTTAACATTCCAGCTTCTGGCCACCAGGAGGAGCTGTAACATTCCTTCATTCTTTTTTGTGTACTTCCTGGAGAATTTACGGCCTCGTAAATCAGTTAAATTTTAGCCTCCCCACACAAAGTGGTACGTAAATTTCCTACTTGAGAGATGCAACTGTCTTTTGGATTTCAAAGTTCCACAAAGAGCTACACAATTGGTCAAGAGCTCACCCGACCCGGGCAGGCCACGAACTCATGACCTTCTGGTCAGTAGAGATCTTATGCAGCTGACACCCAGTCAGCTGAGCCACATTCCCGGTGCATAATGAATATTAAACAATGACAGTAACCATTTGTAGTTTTATTTGGTAAATTAAACAAACACTGCAGAACAAAGACATTTTAATAGCCTATCTCTATGCGTATGAAACTCATTCAGAAAAAAGCTGTATTCCTAATCACAGATTTATGTTTTCTACTAACGAGCAGTATCTCTATTTTCTCTAAACTGAGAACCAATTTATGAACATCAATTTAATCTATCACATCATCTAGACAAGGAAGATTTTGGAATGTTATTGTCCTTAGCATCAGATGGAAAAAGATAAAACTGGTTATCATTGATATAGCAGCAAAACTCTAAAACAGATTTTCAGCTAACATTTTTCATAAGTAGACATTAGCTGAAGGTAGACATAAAACAACTACAGTAGAGTCTTGCTTATCCAAACTTCACGCAACCAACATTCTGTATTATCCAATGCAATCTACTTCCTGCCAGGATCCACAGCTGTTCCAATACATTGCAATGTTTTGGTGCTAAATTCATAAATAAAGTAATTACTACATAATGTTACCTTGTATGAAACAGCTTTTTCTGTCGATTTGTTGTAAAACATGATGTTTTGATGCTTAAATTGTAAAATCATAATGTAATTTGATATTTAATAGGCTTTTCCTTAATCCTGCCTTGGTATCCAACATTTTCGTTTATCCAACATTCTGCTGGCTCGTTTTTGTTGGATAAGCGATACTCTACTGTACCTGACATCTCTTCTTGAGTGTCTTTGGGGCTGATAAAGTTTCCCAGTTCCTCCAGGTGAGTGTTCAACCAGATAAGGCCAGGACAATTGAAACACTATTTCTTAAATTTCCACAGTGATCAACCACCCTTGAAGGATACCAGTACTGATGGTATCATGATTGCATCAAGTATCACTGAGGCTGGATCTACACTGTTCTATATCCCATGATCTGATCCCAGGATTTCTGTTTGTCCCAGATTATCTGGGAGTGTAGACTCATATAATCCAGTTCAAAGCAGACAATCTGGGATATAGGGCAGTGTAGATCCAGCCTGTAAGGTAAAACCACATAAATAATTACTTGGTTTAGGTCAGTGCTGTTCAACTTTTGAACCTTTAGGTGTTTGGGACTCCAACTCCCAGAATTCCTGGCCAGCTTGTCCAATGTTCAAGAATTCTGGGAGCTTATATTAAAGAGAAAATTCCCAGTAAAACCAGAATATTTCCTATTAGGTCTAAGTGATAAAGATTTGAATTTAGATAAAAATGAGGACATTCTTTTTACATATATGTCCACAGCCGCAAGGATAATATATGCCAGATTATGGAAAACAGATCAAATTCCACAGAAGGAAGAATGAACAGAAAAATTATATGAAATAAAGGATATGGACAAACTGACTTTTTTTTTAAGGAAGAACTTGGGGGACCCAAGAAAACAGACAGACTGGACTCAAATCGAAGATTACATTAAGAATAACTAAACATATTAAGCAAATACTAAGATAAGGATTATCAGATAAACATTCCACCAAGAAGACGAATGGAAGTCAACTTGTACATAGTTTTATCACCTTTTATTATTATCATCATCATCATCATTATTATTTTCTCCTCTTTTCCTATTTAAATAGAAAATCCCTAACTTTACCACACGTCCCTTCCCTTCCCACTACCCAATTAGTTTTCTTCTTTTTTCTTTTCCTTTCATATGATTACTATATCTGTATCACAACTCTTCATAAAATTCAATAAACACATTTTTTTAAAAAAAGAATTCTGGGAGCGGAGGGCCAAAGGCTGGGCACCACTTATTTAGATCACTCACCAAGACACAGGTCTAGTCTCAATCCATATTGGAATCGGATCCAAATAATCAATTTTATCAAGAAAAACTAAAGTTAGTCACCACCATGATCTATAAAAACTGTATTACAATGTATTTTTTTCACTGAACTGCTGCACATAGTGGTGGCTTTCTATTTAAAGCATGCTAATAAAAATATATTGTGACTTCTTAGCTGAGTATGTAAATCATTCTGGGGTCCCATATGGACAGAAATGTGATACAAACTACTTATCCAAATTAATATAGTAAGTAATCAGAAAAGAAAGACAGTTTCTCAGGTGGAATAAATGGGTTAAATTTTGACAGTTAAAGGAATAAGACTCTGAGTCAGCTCCAGAAGTGACTTCCAGTCTTAATAACCTGATTAGGCCTGTTTGATCCACACAAAAAAGGTTCAAAACTCGTTTTGGATGTAGGGGGCGCTGGCGCTTCAAATCTGAATGACTTCAAAAATTTTCTGAAAAAAATTCGGATTTTTCCCCGACTATTTCAGAAATTTCAGAATGGCTTCGTTAATGGCGGACACACGCACAGTAGGAAAGAAAAGGCACTGGCACTGGGGGAACTTTAGGGGATTGTTCCTCCCTCATTTTTAGCTCAATCATGATGAAACGAGCTACAATGGTAGAACACATGGACCACTGTTACCTCACCAAATTTCATAACTTTTGACTTATTTTTAGCAAATTTTAAACGTTTTTATAAAAAGTTTTATAGACTGACCCAGCTTCCCACTGGTAAGTGCAGTACAAGTTCTGAATGGAAATTTTCTATAGGCAGCTGTGGCTCAGGAAGTGTGCACCTCCCCCACAAGCAGAAGGTCATGAGTTCGATTCCCCCTGCCAGGAAAAAAATTCAATGTTTGTTTTAAAAGTATTTTTAAAAATAATAAAGGAAATATGTTCCTGGTTTGAATTTTGAAAGTGTTTTTCCTGTTTCTTTGTGTGGTTTTTACTTTGAAAGTAGTTGTTCTACTCCAGAAACTTTAGTGGCACTCTGCTCATGCTCAGGAGCCCCCTTTGGGCAATTTCTGGCCTTTAGGCTCCTCAAAAGCCTTGACCTGGGCAAAGGCACTCTGCTCATGCTCAGGAACCCTTTGTGTGCAAACCTCCTCTTCTCTGCATGTTCAGATGTGAAGGCCAAGGGCACTCTGCTCGTGCTCAAGAACCCTTTGTGTGCAAAGTATTTTTTTGAGTTACAAAGGAAATATGTTCCCGGTTTGAATTTTGAAAGTGTTTTTCCTGTTTCTTTGTGTGGTCCTTAAGTAGTTGTTCTACTCCAGGAACTTTATGTGTGGCTGTGCTTAGCCACGCCCACCTCATCCCTCTTTGCATCGCCACTGTTAAACTACAGGACCTTTTGCAATGTCTACGGTGGCCTTCTGAGAACATGGCCTTCAAGAATAGCATTGCTTAGCCATGCCCATCTCATCCCTCTTTGCATCGCCAGGGAAGGGAAACCACATTTTTTTAACTGCTGTAAAACTACAGGACCTTTTGCAATCTCTACAGCTGGTTGCCTCCAGCCAATGAGGGAAAAGCACCTTTGAAGGAGTGGGAATCTAATGCCGATTCCTTTCCGAAAATGGCGGTGGCGGCTTCGAAATGACAAATTTACTTCCGGGTAGCTTACATCAGCTCGAAACCGCTTCAAAAGTGAATTTAATCCGAATTCATTCCGATTTTACAAGCATTCCAACGAACCCACCCAGGACTAAACCTGATCTCGTGAATGAAAGTTGACTGCCCAGGTACACAAGTAGAATTTCAAGTATTTATCTCTACATTTTAGGAGCAGAACAATAATTCCTGGGTGAAAGTTGTCTACACTAAATAAAAATAAGAAGTGAAGGAAGATGATAACATGATGATTTCCAAGTATTTTAGCATCTTTATTTTCATATAGCAAATGGCAAAAAGACTTTGGCAGCAGAATGATAAATCTGAATATGAAGAGAACTCGATGATTGTCCTTTCATAGCACCAGAACGCATATTTTCAGGAAATAACAATTAAAGAAGCTTGTATAAGGGCAAATAGTAAGCCACTAGAAAACATGTATTTTTGTAAAAAAAAAAAAAAAAGCCACCTGAACTTTTCATGATATTTGCATTCATCAACTATCTTGCATGCTTCTCTACATTGAGTATTAAAATGAAGAAGAGTCATCAATCTTTGTCTCACATTTAAAACTCATTAAATCCCTTTGCCATCCTCCTGGAAGATTAATAACATGAGCCCAACATAATAGTTTTGCCAATTTAAATGTTCCCATTTTAATACTCAGTTTCAAGAATACACTAATTACATTATCTTGCTTCTAGACCAGCTTTAAAATTACAGATGATATACAGTATTTTAAGCTTTCCTTCTATACAAAGATGTAGCAGTGTCGTGTTTAAACAAGGATACAGTGTACGTTATTTGTACAGGTCACAGGTTAAGTGCTTTAATTACACACTGATATCAGAGTGAGAGCAGTGCTTAATTTTGGTTGGAGTAAGTCATAAGTGATCGATTTGCTTTCTTGGTTGTAAAAATGATAACGTATATCTGGTTTATACTCACAAAATCTGTCATAAATGAACACATGCCTTGAAGGAGCAAATTCTGAAGATGTTTTCCTTTTTGAAAAGAGAAAAGCCTATTTCTGAGAAAGTGTCCCATGAGGATTTGTGTATACTAGGAACTGCTTGTTTCACAAACGGACCTGTCTAATTAGTGTAATTACTGTGAGTCTTGAAACACCGACATCAGCTCTACATTCACAAGACAGGTAAACATCTCTAATAGTGCAATCCTAGGAATTGCACTGTAAGTTCTACTTCTGGTACAGGACTTCACTGTTGTCATTGATTTATCATGGCCTGTCATACCAGATCTGTTTTTGCTTATCTGAAATAAATACCAAGATGTGATTTTAATCTCACTATCACAGCGATACAGTCTCAGATTTCTTTCAGTCACAATACTTGTATGCTCTGAATTAACCTTTTATCAACATTTGAGGTCACCATTTTGTATTAGTGTGATTTCCCAGAAAAAGTATGCATACAAAATTTAGCGCACACATACATTAGTGCCTGGATTGATTCACAAGTACCCCATGAAGAATAGAACATCATTAGTCTGATTCTGGCCCAGTTTATCTGTCCAAACCTATCTTCCTCTATGAACCATCTTGGAGGTTAAGATCATCTAGGGAGGTCCTGCTCCTAGTCCCACCTCCTTTGCAGGTGTGACTGGTAGGGACGGGAGACAGGGACTTCTCAGTAGTGGCCCCTCTGTGGAATTTCCTTCCCAACGAAATCAGATCAGCCCCTTCTCTCCTGATCTTCAGGGAAAAAACTTAAGATGTGGCTTATGGACCAAGCTTTTGACAAATAACTGGAGCAGTGCAATATGTGAACACGGATCAATGTGTTTGACAAATGGAATCGGCACTGGATTATGTTTTGGATGACGTGATTTTAATCAATGTTTTCATAGTTCATGTTTTAATTGTAATTGTTTCTTTGATATATGTACAGTATGTATGGCACCAACTTGCTGCCTGTTGTAAAGCTGCCTTGAGAAGGGCAGGGTACAAATATGGTAAATAAGTAAATAAATAATAATAAATAAGTAAATAAATAAATAATCACAATGTTTACATAATCTGTTTACTCCTACACATTACTGCAGACATTTTCTAAAGGAGGCAGTTTGCACACTCAGCAGCAAGTCATCTGGTGCCTAGAAATAAAGTGATGAAGATTCACATATGAACCAAAGCAGAGCAAATGATTAATGTTATCTCCTTTCACTTGTTTCAAACATGTTTTATGAGCCACTGAGTGGTGAAATGCTTCAGAAGAAAATCCAACTCATGTGTATATATACCACAATACCACATCACCCATATACCATGGGTGATGTGTTGGAGCATGGGTTATCATGCTTCTCCCCTCTCCCTTTTACCTGGTTTGTGTAAAGGCAATGCCTGTATCAACTGTGCAGGCCCCCATGGCATTAAGACAGTGAGAAGGATTTCTCCCTACTTCTCTTGCTATATGCCTCAAAACTGGGAAAGAACAAGCCCAAGCTCTCAGACTTTCACCGTTGCAGTTTCTCTCTGTCATTCTGAGATGAAAGTGTGTCTACTGGTACCAGACACCAGGGATGCATAATAAGTGAGATCCAGAAACTTCAGCTGGTCCAAGACAGAGTGACAAAATTACTAACTGGGACTGCATTTCAGATGACACTGTACTATTATTTGCCATCTGCACTGTCTGGTCAACTGTACTTAATGCCCAGTTCAAAACACTGTTTTCAATGAGCAAATCTATAAAGGCTTGAAGACAAAGTCACCTGAAGAATAGCCTCACTCTCATCTACCTATCTATGAACCCTAAGATCTATTTCAGAAATCCTTCTCAGGAAACCCCAACTAAATGAGGCAAGGTAGTATCTTGGCTAATATGAATATAATCTTTTTACCAGTGACACACTGAGTGCTGAATTTCTTTCCCAGGGAGGCATGCTTTGAACCTACATTCCTGAGGTCTTCTTTGGCATTAGTCGAAGACATATTGTTAACTATCTAGAAGACATTTTTAATTGGCCATATAGAAACAATACAGATGCACAATGAAACATCCAAACACAGCAGACAGTTAATGTTAAATTGATACAGCGATTGATATGGAAATAATCTATTCCTCTCTGACTGCCTCTCACTTGTTCAATAATTTATTTATTTACATCATTTATATTCTGCTCTTCTCACCCCGCAGGGGACTCAGGGTGGATCACAATACAGGCAAACATTCAATGCCCTTTGACATACAACATATATAGACAGACAACGAGCTACACAATTGGTTGAGAGCTCACCCCAATCCGGGCAGGCCTCAAACTCATTTATTTATTTATTTCAACTTAATAACCCGCCCTCCCCGAGGCTCAGGGCGGTTTCCAGCATATATGCAAAACATCAAGATAAAACCTACCAGTTAACAACTAAAACATACTAAAACATACTAACATTTTAAAATACCATGGCAGTCATGGTCAGTTGTACAGTAGTTAAAACAGCAGGGTCAATAATAGCAGCAACACAGCTAAGGAGTAGGCCATTCAGATGGTGGTCGGACCGAATGCCTGCTTGAATAGCCAGGTCTTACATGACCTGCAGAACGCCATCAGGTCCCGCAAAGCTCGCGTCTCGGCTGGCAGCGAGTTCCATAACACTGGGGCTGCCACGGAGAACGCCCTTTGCCGTGTGCTGGACAGCCTACAGGTTTTCAGTCCCGGAATTTCGAGCATATTGAGGCCCTCCGAACGCAGTGATCTTCTGGGTACGTATGGGGTAAGCCGCTCCCTTAAGTACGCTGGCCCCAAGCCATGTAAGGCCTTGAAAGTCAAGACTAACACCTTGAAGGACACCTTCTGGCCAGTAGAGATCTTATGCAGCTGACTGCCAGCCAGCTGTGCCACATTCCCGATGCTTTGTTTTAGCTTTGTTGCAAACAAACTACCCTGAAGGTTTGTGATTTATATTTCCTTAATAGTTTTATACGTTTTGCCACTTTTTCTCCCATTTTCTGAAATGTGCAAAACCCGTGGTAATTCTCCTTTGAGAAGAGGCCAAAATGATGATCACATTCCAAACAAGCAAGCAACATACATATTGGCTAGCTGCCAGAAGGTATCATTGAAATAATATTAACATCCTCTTGACTGAACAGCTTGCACCAAGAAGAAAGGTTCCAGTGCCTATTTTAACCATCTTAAGTTATTTAATAATATACAAGTCCTCATCAGAAAATTATGCATATTTTTGTACCATAAATGTATTCTTCAAGGAAATCATTCATTGACTCATATATGATTAGTACCAAAACCTGCCCAAATCACCCTGTACCTTAAGGAACAATCCCTCTGACCCTTGCTTTAAAAAAGGTAATATTTGTGCTTAAAATCTAAATCAGCCCTTTCTCTTTTGCTTCATTTTGTTTCAGAAGCCATGAGCCAGTACATTTAGTTCTTGGTTCTATTTCCCCCAAGCTCCACCAATGTTCACATCAGGGCATATTGAGTATTCATGCCAAGTTTGGCCCAGATATATCATTGCAAACAGTCTGTGGTGCTCTCTGGATATAGGTGAACTAGAACTCCCAAACTCAAGGTCAATGCCCACCAATTTTTTGCAGTATTTTCTCTTTGTCATGGGAGTTCTGTGGGCCAAGTTTGGTTCAATTCTATAATTGGTAGAGTTCAGAATGCTCTTTGATTGTAGGTTAACACAGCAACTACAACTCCCAAATGACAAAATCAATCCCCCCTAACCCCACCAGTAATCAAATTTGGGTGTATTGAGTATTTGTGCCAAATTTGGTCCAGTGAAGGAAAATATCCTGCATATCAGATACTTACATTACGATTCATAACAGAAGCACAATTACAGTTATGACATAGCAACAAAAATAATTTTATGGTTGGAGGTCACCACAACATGAAGAACTGTATTAAGGGGTCGCCACATTAGGAAGATTGAGAACCACTGACTTGGAGCATGAAAAAAAATTAAAGGAAAAGTTTCCAAGCTGTGGTGATTCTCCAGTTAGGTCCTATATGTGTTCAATCTGCTTCTTGTGTACCTTATCTGATTATTAGTTATCAGATTCTTTTCCCCCATTCTTATAAAACACTAGCACATTACTAATTTCTCAACCTTTTCTAATGTGCCACCTGAACATTAGAAATTCTTCCTAATGTTCTGGAGGAATCTCCTTTCCTATAATTGGAACACATTGCTGCACTGAGTTCTTGTCTAGGGCATCGGACAACAAGCTTGCTACCTCTTTCTTATGACATCCTTTCACATATTTATTCATGGTGATAATGTCTGCTCTCATTGTGCCGCTGACGCAATGGATTAAACCTTTGTGCTGGTAGGTCAACAGGTTGAATCCAGGGAGAGCGGGTTGAGCTCCCTCTGTTAGCTCCAGCTCTCTCTCTCAAGTTGCTCCTGACACGAAAAATGTCTCCTCAATCTTTTCATCTCTTCTGCAGGCTAAACATGCAGCCCCTTCTCATAGGGCATGGTTTCCTCCTTGGTCATTTTTTGAGGAGGAACTATGAGCAATGCAATAATCTAGAACATTAATTAATTACCTGGACACTGGTTCTTTTTATTATGGTATATGCATGTACAGTATATGATTATGTTTCTATAAGGATCGTCTCCTCTGTGTGTGTGTGTGTGTGTGTGTGTGTGTGTGTGTCCGTGTTTATATTAAGGGAAAAACACCTGGGTAATTACTTTGAAGCAATCAAGGTTAACAAGCTTGAACCATTCCCTGAATGGAGTATAACTTGAGGAGTGTTTGTAATGGATTTTGGGACTTACTGAAACACTTGCTTCAGAACTTACACGGAGTAAGTTCCAGGCTGAGAGCCTATTCTGCTTGTCTCCTTGCACCATTGAAGGAAGAAGAAATTCTCAAAGAGGATGCACGAATGTAATGCAAAGGATTTTATGAGTTCATTTCTGCAGATAGACTGAGCTATTTCAAAGCTAGATATTTTTGTATTCTTTGAAGCTGCTTATTGACTCTGTTACTTAAGAGTAAATTTTGATTTTCCCATTTACTTGGCTCATATTTACTCATTGTGGATGCACAAAGGGCTGGGAAGTCTGGACAGGACTGCACACATTCTGGGTTTGCTTTCATATAAACTGCAACACTTTTCAAGTTATATAATGATTTACAAAAGTTCTGGTTTAGCATATCTAAGCATGGAGGTACAGGAATAATTAAGTTATGGTTCTCTCTATATGTACCGGAACTCTGCATAAACAACTGAGCTGTGCTTCAAGGGAAATGCTATATGGAGTACATTAGAGTTCAGTTGGCCCTCTATTAATTGATTCTGTGTACATGGATTCAACCATCCATAGCTTCAAAATATCCCTCACCTATTTTTTTCCCTGAAAAGCAAAACTTGATATTGCAATATTACATGAGGGACACCATTCTACTATGTCATTGTATACAATGCCCATGAATTTTTGTATCCTGGAGTCCTAGAATCAAACCATTCTAATCAACCAGTGAATCTACAGGCAGCAGTGGTTGGTGACTTCTATTCATTATTATTATTTATTTAAAACTTTTATACCCAGCCTTCTCACCTCCGAACAAGGACTCAGACCAGCAAACAGCAAGTATTCAATGCTAACATTTAATAATAATAATAATAATAATAACTTTATTTCTTGTGAGTCGCCCTCCACCACTGGTGCTCCGGGCGACTTACATTGTTTAAAAACCACAGGTACAACAGTTAAAAGCACAGGTATAGGTATAGATATAGAGAGCCATGAGAGGCTCAGCTTCCAGACCATCCAGTCAATCCCCAAACGCCCGGCCGAAAAGCCAGGTTTTCAGGTCAGACAGAAATCTGGTAGGGGCCAATGTGGCCCTGAGAACAGGTGAGAGCGTGTTCCAGATCATAGGAGCCACTACAGAGAAGGCTCTCCGTCGGGTCTCTGTCAGCCGGGCCTCTCTAACCCCTGGGATGGCTATACAGTCACCGTTTATTGCACGCACAGGTCTTTCGCTGTGTTGGTCTATCAGCCGGTCGCTCAAATAGGCAGGTCCGATTCTTTGCCGTGCTTTAAAGGTTAGCGCCATGAGTTTGTAGATCACTCTGCACTCTGTGGGCAACCAATGAAGGTCTTTCAAGATTGGTGAGATGTGGTTTCTCGCCGGTGCCCCAGAGATGAGTCTGGCCGCTGCGTTCTGGACGAGCCTCAACCTCCGAGTCGTGGACAATGGTAGGCCCGCATACAGGGCATTGCAGTAGTCAAGTCGGGAGACCACGGTGGCATGTATCACGGTCTTCAGCGCCTCTGATGGTAGGTAGGGGGCCAACCGACGGGCCCTGCGAAGGTGGAAGAAGGCACCCTTGGCTGCGGCCTGGATCTGGGCCTCCGTCGTCAGTCTCTCGTCCAGAATCACTCCCAGGCTCTTCACCGCCGGAGCCGCGGACAGGGGCACGCCTTCAAAGAGTGGTAATGGTGAGTGAGGGGCGG
The DNA here is from genome assembly GCA_030556195.1 of Anolis apletophallus. Classification (NCBI taxonomy): domain Eukaryota; kingdom Metazoa; phylum Chordata; class Lepidosauria; order Squamata; family Anolidae; genus Anolis; species Anolis apletophallus. Next base: position 23,867,890 of record JARBWK010000007.1, read on the forward strand.
GTCGGCCAGGCCAGAGGATCTCCGTTTTTGCCGGGTTGATTTTTAGCCTGTGTGCTCTGAGCCAGCTAGTCACCGCCCTCAGTCCTTGACTAAAGTTTTCCGGCACTGACGACATCCCTGGATCGAGCTTAAACAGCAGCTGTGTGTCGTCGGCGTATTGGTAGCAGCTGAAACCATGGCTCCTTGCAATGCTGGCCAGGGGCTGGACATAGATGTTAAAAAGGGTGGGAGACAAGATAGCACCCTGGGGGACCCCGCACTCCAACTCGCATTTCCCCATTTCTAAAACATCATAAATTTACAATAAAATTATCAAATACAATAAATACATTTTAAAAGCCTTTCACCAAAGTAAAATCGAGTCCAACTCAATCCGCATATTCTGTCCATATCTAGCGGTTGGCGACTTTAGTCGCTTCGCGATCTCCTCCTTCATTCTGCGAAGGTCTCATTGCACAGCCATGTTTTCACTCGCTTCCTAAAAGCCAGGAGGGAGGGAATTCCACAGCTGGGGGGCCACCACAGAAAAGGCCCTATCCCTCGTCCCCACCAGACATGCCTGCGAAGGTGGTGGGATTGAGAGTAGGGCCTCTTCAGACGATCTTAACACTCTTGACGGTTCGTAGGGGAGAATATGTTCGGACAGGTAAACTGGGCCAGAACCGTATAGGGTTTTGTAGGTCAACACCAGCACTTTGAATTGTGCTCAGAAGCTAATTGGCAGCCAGTGGAGCTGGCGCAACAGGGGAGTTGTGTCCTCCCTGTACCCCACTCCCGTTAATAATCTGGCTGCTGAGCGCTGGACTAATTGCATCTTCCAGGCAGTCTTCATAGGTAACCCCACATAGAGAGCATTGCAGTAGTTTATATGGAATGTAACCAGAGCGTGGACCACCGTGGCCAAGTCAGACTTCCCAAGGTACGGGCACAGCTTCTGCACAAGCCTAAGCTGTGCAAAAGCTCCCCTGGCTACCACCGAGACCTGGGGTTCCAGGCTCAGCGATGAGTCCAGGATCACTCCCAGACTGCGAACCTGCGCCTTCATGGGGAGTGTAGCCCCGTCAAGCACAGGCTGTAACCCTATACCCTGTTCGGCCTTACGACTGACCAGGAATACCTCTGTCTTGTCTGGATTTAGTTTCAATCTATTAGCCCTCATCCAGTCCGTTACAGCAGCTAAGCACCGGTTCAGGACTTGAACAGCCTCCTTAGTAGCAGGTGGAAAGGAGTAACAGAGTTGGACATCATCTGCATACAGATGACACCGTACCTCGAAACTCCGGATGATCTCCCCCAACGGCTTCATGTATATGTTGAACAACATAGGGGACAGCACTGATCCCTGTGGGACCCCACAATACAATGGCTTCCATGTCAGAGGGAGTGTAAATCCACTCTTGTGTTTTAATATAAATCTTAAAGATACTTTCTGAAGGGATGAAACCTCCCCAAATAGGTTGGGCACCTTGCATAGTTACTTTAAAGTCCAAATTAAAGCCTAAACCTAATTTACCACTTTATTGCCATTGTTTACAAGAACATAATTCTGTCCTGCATTTTTAAAATGTTTTAATAATACTTTGGCATTTCTCCTCATTTTAAATAAGCAAATGTATAAGACTTATATTCAAATATAAGTTAGGGTTTATTTCCAGCACTAAGCTCCAATAGTCAACACTAATTTATGCAAATGTCTCAGCTTTGCCATTTGTTTCCTTAGCAATCTTATTACTATTCTATGTTCATGCTATTTCCAACCATAACTACAAAAAGCAGGCAAACATAATGGAATATAATTGTTGGCCATTTCTTAACAAGATGAATTTCTAGAACAATTTATCACTTGCACACAGGAAATTAGATGCATCCTTAATATGATTAGCAAATGCAGACATATTTATTTTATTTTATTCCTGCTATTAAAAAGTGTCTTGATTTTGCTTCATTTCTGAAACCCATTTGAATTTTGAAATCATTCATTGTTCTTATGAGTTTGCAAAACTTTCTGCCTGGAAATTTGTACACATGTTTTTAATGAACATCTTCTTAGGAAATGTATGTACACACATTAAAGCTATAGGACATGATGGTAAGAAAGAACAGGCAGGGGTTGGGGAGCAGAAATATTAGTCCCAAACCCTCTAGATTAGGGGCAGTGAATATAATATACTTAGTGGCCTTTATCCTTTTGGGGTGATTTAAAACAGCCTCTGTTTTGTCTAAACTCTGGGAAAGCCCTTGTTGTCATTTCCAGCTGATGTGTGAGATTTCCAAAGCACCTGTCAAGGCACTGTAGGGAAGTATATGCTAAAAGGACACTTGGGGTGTATCTATGCTGTAGAAGTAATACAGTTAGACATCACTTTAGGTGCCACGGATCAAATTTTATTTATTTATTTTAAACTTTTATATCCCGATCTTCTCCACCTTCGAAGAGGGATCTAGACCGGCTCACAACAAGGATTAAATGCAATAAGACAATCTAAAAACATCTTAGAACAACAAAAGATTAAAATACATATGGAATAAATTTACAAAAAGCCAAATCGCCAAGATAAAATCATGTCCAACTCAGTCCGTATATGTGGTCAATAACTTTGTTCTGTGGCCGGCCTCAGCCATTATTCTGAGAATGCTTCATTCCATAGCCAGGATTTCACTAGCCTCCTAAAGGACAGGAGGGAGGGGCAGATCTGATTTCAATCAGGAGAGAGTTCCATAGCTGAGGGGCCATCACAGAGAAATCCCCGTCTCTCGTTCCCACCAGACGCGATTGCGAAAGTGGCAGGACTGAGAGCAGGGATCCACCAGAAGATCTTAATAGCCTTGTTGGTTCATAGGGGAGAATACATTCGGACAGGTAAGCTGGGCCAGAACCGTACAGGGTTTTGTAGGTTAAAACCAGCACTTTGAATTGTGCTCGGGAGCTAATATAAATTGTTTAATGTGTTTTAATGTATTTTAACTGTATTTTTACTGTATTTTATGTGCTGCTTTTCCTTCTGTAAACCGCTCTGGGCGCCAGAGAGAGCGGTATAGCAAATCGAATTTAATAAATAAATAAATAAATAATTGGCAGCCAGTGGAGCTGGCGCAACAAGGAAGTTGAGTGCTCCCTGTACCCCGCTCCTGTTAGTAACCCGGCTGCCGAGTGTTGGACTAATTGCAGCTTCTGAGCAGTCTTCAAAGGGAACCCCACGTAGAGAGCATTTAGTAGTTTATTCGGGATGTAACCAGAGCGTGGACCACTGTGGCCAAGTCAGACTTTCCAAGGTACAGGCACAGCTGGCGCACAATGCTATGTAATAGTTTGGTGAGGCATTACCCACTTTGGCAGAGAAGACTACCTTATAAGACTACAACTCCCATAATTCCATAGCATTAATTCTACAGAGTAGAATTGATCAAACTGACAAGGATTTTACTTACAATGTTGTGTCCTCTATTGCCTTCACCAGCTTTATTTTTGGCCTGAAATCTACTCTTTGACAATTCTTCCTCCCATGAATTTCCCAGGCTGTCTTGCAATTCAATGTATACTCTTGCTCGCTTCTGTCTTTCTCATCTTCTTTAGCTGCCATGCACAAAGAGTCTGGGTTGGGCTTTTTAGAAGCAAACAGCAGCACAGCTGAATTTTCTTGTCTCTCATAATCCAGCTCATCTGCCTGCTCTTCTTTGCTCTTTTAATTCAATATTGATACCACTACCTCCTTTCACTGCTCTGTACTTTCTCTCCATCTCACACAGACATCAAATACACATTCCTTTTCAGTACCTCATATATAAGTCTGTAATTTATTTATTTATTTATTTTTATTTATTTATTATTGGGACTTCTTAACCGCCGACTCCCAGGGGCTCGCGGCGGCTCACAAGAACCAATGGCACAGCGCCATGAGTTAAAAGCATAAAACAATTAAAACAAATTAAAACAAGCAGTACAATTAAAACAGGCAGCAGCAGTACATTCAGCCGAGTGAGTATCTAACATGGCCTACTCTCCGAAGGCCTGCCTAAACAGATAAGTTTTGCAGGCCCGTCTAAACGGGAGTAGGTCACTCAAGGCTCTGACTTCGGCCGGGAGGGCGTTCCATAGCGTAGGAGCTATCACTGAAAACGCCCTCCGGCGGGTAGATGTTAGATGGGCTGACCTCGCGGATGGAACTACTAAGAGGTTGGCCTCTTCGGACCGCAGTGATCTCGCTGGGCAATATGGGGTAAGACGGTCCCTCAGGTACGCTGGCCCCAGGCCGTGAATGGCCTTGAAGGTAAGAACCAGCACTTTGAAGGCGACCCGGTGCTCAATAGGCAGCCAGTGCAGATCCTGCAAAATTGGTGTTATTCGGCAACCTGCTGGAGCCCCAGACAGGAGCCGGGCGGCAGTGTTCTGCACCAGCTTGAGCTTCCGGATCGACGACATAGGCAGGCCAACGTGAGCGCATTACAGTAATCTAGCCTCGAGATGACCGTGGCTTGGATCACCGTGGCTAGGTCGCTCCGGGAGAGGTAGGGGCGAGCCTCCTTGCCTGGCGGAGGTGGAAAAAGCAGCCTTGCTAGCCATGGAGACCTGGGCCTCCATGGTTAGCTGGGAGTCCAGGTGGACACCCAAGCTCTTCACTGACGGCGCTGGATGCAGCGCCGCACCGTCCAGGGTCGGAAGCCGGCCCCACCCCGCCCCGGGCGGCCCAGCCACAAGATCTCCGTCTTCGCCGGATTCACCCTCAACCTACTGGCTCGCAGCCATCCAGTAACGGCCTCGAGGCAATGTTGGAAATTATCGGGGACGGACTCCGGCCTGCCCTCCATCCTCAGAATGAGCTGGGTGTCATCAGCGTACTGGTGGCAGACCAGCCCATAACTCCGCACCAGCTGTGCAAGCGGCTGCATGTAGATGTTAAATAATAGAGGGGAGAGAATGGCCCCTGAGGGACTCCACACACTAATGGGGAGCCTCGGAGACCACCCCGCCCTCCTCACACGCTGGGACCGCTGGTGGAGGAAGGAGGCCAGCCATTTAAGGGCCGTCCCCTCACTCCAGCCATGGCCAGGCGGTGGATCAAAAGATTGTGGTCGACCGTGTCAAACGCTGCCGTGAGGTCCAATAACACGAGCAGCGCAGACCCGCCTTGGTCGAGCTGGCAGCGGAGTTGATCTGTGATGGAGACCAGGACCGTCTCCGTCCCATGCCCTGAAACGGAAGCCGGACTGGAAGGGGTCTAACCATGCCGTGTCATCTAAGAAGGACTGCAGCTGCTCCATTACTGCCCTCTCTACCACCTTGCCCAGGTACGGAAGGGACCCGCAGGGTCCACGGACGGTTGCTTCAGCAATGGAGCTACCACCGCCTCTTTTAAGCACTCTGGAAAATCCCCTTGCTCAAGGGAGCTGTTAATGACATTCAACAGAGGCCCACGTAACCCCTCCAGGCAAGATCTAACAAGCCAGGAGGGGCACGGGTCGAGGGAGCAGGTGGTAGGGCGGGCTGCAGTCACAATCTTATCAACGGCATCTGCGTCCAGTGGCCGAAACCGGTCGAGGGTGGGCCCGGCGGAGGGCCACGGAGTCTCTAGCTCTCTTACTGTATCAACTGTGGCCGGAAGGTCGGCGGGAGGCTCAGTATCTTGTCTGTGAAAAAGCTCTGAAAAGCACCGGCAGTAAGGGCCTGATCACTATTTTTTGGGACGGTAGGGACCGTCGTCAACGATCGAATTACCTTAAACAATTGGGCCGGGCGTGAGCTTGCAGACGCTATCAAGGCAGAGAAGTATTCATTTTTGGCTGCCTTGACCGCATGCTCATAAGCCTCTTTAATTAGCTTATAAGCTGATATTGAGGCTCCGTCACGGAGTTTCCGCCACGCGCTCTAGCCGTCTCTTTTCCCGCTTCATGGTCCTGAGGTCCCCTGTATACCAGGGGGACCGATGATTGCGGGGTCGGAGAGGGCGCCTGGGAGCAATCTCGTCAAGAGCTGTTGCCAGAGAGGAGTTCCAAGTTTGGACCAGCTCATCGACTGAGACGCTGACAGACTCCAGATCCCTCAGAGCATTCAGGAACCTTTCGGGTTCCATAAGTCTCCTTGGGCGAACAAAAATCTGTTCGGCGCCCTTGCAGGGGGGTGGTTGCTCCACCCGGATACTTAGAGCACAGTGGTCCGACCATGGAACCTCTATTACAGAGGCTAGGTCCACTTGAACCCCTGCGCTGAACACCAAGTCGAGAGTGTGTCCGGCCGAGTGTGTGGGTCCCGAATTACACAGGGAGAGGCCTAATGCCGCCATGGTCGAGATTAGGTCCGCGGCTGCAGGTGAAACAGAGGCTGTGTCGGCGTGGACATTGAAGTCCCCCAGAACGATAAGCCTGGGAAACCTCAATGCCCACTCCGACACAGTCTCAAGCAGCCGCGCCAGGCTCTCCGCCGGTGCGCTAGGCGCACGGTACACCAGCAGGATCGCCAGGCTCTCCGGGGACTCCCACACCAGACCCACACTCTCCAAGCCCGAGGTGACAAGCGCAGGGATCGCTCTAAGGTGTAAACCATCACGGGAGAGTATTGCCACCCCCCCCCCGTCCCTCGTTCCTATTCTGGTGCGTGGTAACGTAGCCAGGGGGGACTACTTCATGGAGGCAGGTGGAGTCGCTCTCCTGAAGCCATGTCTCAGTAATGCAAAACAAGTCCGCCTTGAGGTCTTCACAGAATTCCCTGACAGTAGCCGTTTTATTCCGAACGGAGCGCGCGTTGACCAGCACCAGAGTGGAAGGGGGGAGAAACTGGATGTCTATCAACAGCGTGTCTGGGGATAGGACGCAGGTCAGAGCCGGATCGAGTCCGTCTTTGACTCGGTCCGGCTCTCGCAGTAACCTTAGCATTAGGCCTGCGCCTACCGTACTCGCCCCGTCCCGAGATCACTGGGATACTCAACAAGCCTGGTTGGCAAAAGTTAGCCGGGGATTCAGTTTCCGGCACACCCCCTGAAAAGGGGAGGCCTGCAGGAGGTCTCGGTCGTTTGTCGCCAGTGCAACCGGCAGGTCCCTCATCTTGGACCCCCCGTTCTCGGGGACAGGGGCCGGAGCCCGCTCACCAACTGAGTACCCATGGCCCTGAAGGGGTCCCGTGGGCAGCTTGTCCGATTGATCATTGGAGCGGCTCCTCTGGCCCTTCGATGTATCTGTGGTCCGGCCGGCCGGGGCCAGTGCACCGGTCTGAGCTAGATGGTTCTCCTTCTGGCTGTAACTGGCCCCCCAGAAGGTCCGTGAACGAAAAGGTCTCCTTTGGGATCTAACGGCCCTCCTTCTTTCCTGGGGGCGTCGGGCTGGTCCTTGGATGATTGGCAAGTTCAATGTCGGCTCAGTGCTAGCCCGGATCAAAGGTGGAGACGGGGGGTGGCCGGCCGTGAGGGCCCCTGGTCAGCGGCAGGGCCACCAGCGTTGGTAGGTTCCACACAGTCTGGGCTACTATTGGCCACGGAGGCACTGGGCTGAGTGGCCAGAGGCAGAAGTAGCTGCTGCGGCCCGCTCCTGGCCCGTCCGCATCTCTCCCTCAGCTGTCTCTCCCTCAGCCGCCTTCGTCTCGCTTGGCCCAGCCGATTCTTCCTCGGCCTCTTCTGGCCGCGGCCCATCGGCGTGGGGTGTTGGGAGGCAATCAAGACCGGTAGATCGGCAGGGAGTCGACAGGCGCGGCGTCCGGGTCGCCCCCGGGGACCTTTGCTAGAACCTGGGAGATGTTCGGAGCCCCTGGTGACAAGCCAAAGGGCCCTGGCAGCTCAGCGCTAACAGTAGCAGTAGCAGTAGCAGTGGGTGGAGCTCCGGCCGGTGATGCAAGCAGGGGGGGTGGGGCCAAGGACGCCGAGCCAGGCAGGCTCGGCGCCATGTTGAAACTTGCCAGCCGCACCCTTTCCAGTGCAAAAGAAGGGGACCGGACACCCAGGGCCCTCCATGGACTCCACCATGGAAGGGATTCTACTCTCGCTGGCTCCCTGTTGTTCCCGCTGGGTGGGCTCTCGCCCGGGGGTCCTTCCCCCGGACCTGCTGGGTCGTCGTTCCGTCGGTCCTCCCATGGGCCGGTCGGCTGCAGGGCAACTGACTCGCCTGGGGGGGGGGTCCGCGCTGGGGGCCAAGAGCTTGCTCGCCCGTCCCTTCTCTCCCTTCAATTTCTCCCTTCTCCTCACTCGTCGCCAGCCTCTCTCCTTTTTCCTCACCGCTCTTCTCTCGGGGCTCGCGGATGTCCAACAGCGGCCTCCGCGGCGCGGTGGGCTCGGCACGACTCTCTCCACTGTCCTCAGCCCCTGGATCGCCAAGGGGGGCGCCAGGGCAGCGCAGGCCCTCCCCGCCGCCGCGGGAAGGCCGAGGAGGCAGCCCCGAATCCGGGCCCCAAGCCTCCCGCGGCAGGATGGCCAGCCGCTCGACCAGCTGACGAAAGGCGAGGAGGGAGGAGGTAAGGCCTTCAATGGCGCCTCGTAAGCCCCACGGGTCGTCCTGGGCTCCGGTGGTTCCCTTACTGGGAGGAAGGGTGGCAGTCTCCTGTCGTATAGCAGGTGGAGGGGCAAGAGGGGGGACGAGGGGCTCTGGAGTCTGTTCTCCCAGTTCCTCCAGGCCTCCCAGTCTGGCGCCAGCCCCCAGGCCCGGCCAGGGGATTGGCGACCATGGCAGGGAGGGCCTGCAGGTAGGCCTCCTCAGCGTCTCGGTGGCTCCAGAACTCGCTCGTATTCTGGCTGCAGTGGCCGATTCCAACCCGACCTCCATGACGGCTTCTGCCTCCCACTGGAGGGCTTCCAGCGGGGGCAGCAGGCCTCCCAACGAATTTCTTGGGGACCAGATGTTACCCCTGGAACTCCGAAGGGTGTCCCCATTACCAGGAATAGCCAACCAGGTAGGTGAAGCTGCTGCATCGATATATTCACCAAAGGCCTGGCGGAGCTCAGCATTGCTGCTACTGCTCACCGCGGCCATCTTTGAGCTAATTACACCTGCATAATTATGTATGCAGGTGTAATAATTTTTATTGCAAATATTATTTTAGGTCTAATACAGATTTACCAATTTGTATGGAAATATTAGGGTGTTAGGGTGATTTTGGCGCAGTGTAATAATAGATAAAATTAGTCAAAGATAACAAACATGCTTGTATGTGCACAATGCAAATTCCTTAACTTTGGATTTTCCCAGTCCTGATAAGCAGTGAAATAATAGTGTTTTGTGGTCCTGGGAAACATTTCACTGCCAGCCAATCAATTTATACCTGGTTGACAGCTTCCCTTACCTTAGCTAGAATTGCCCAGATTCATTATATTATTATATGTATTTATTGTAATTGTATTTTAATCTTTTATTGTTTTTATGATGTTTTAAATCGTAATTGCCATTGAATCTTTGCTGTTAACCGGCCTGAGTTCCTCTGTGAAGGTAGAGAAGATCGGTATAATAAAAGTTTTAAATAAATAAATAAATAAAATAATATGTTTCACTCTGGCTCGACTGATGGGGTACTGAATTTTCTCTCAGTTCTCTCCCTCTGTTTGGGCTTAAACTGCCCCAAGTCTTCTTGGGGAGACAGAGCAGGTTACAAATACGTTGTTGCTGCTGCTGTTGTTGTTGCAATTTATCATAACTTTGTGTTAAGATGTTGTCATGGCTCCTGGATCCAGGACTGAAAAGTGGAAGGCAATGGAATCTTATGGAGATGCCCCTTTAAGGGCTTGGGATATGTATTTATTATTTATTTATTTTATTGTTCGGGCTTCTATGCCGCCGACTCCATGGGGCTCGCGGCGGCTTACAAGAGCCGATAGGCATAAAAACAGGTAATAAAACAGTTAAAACAGCTAAAAACAGCACACACGCAATAGAACAATAGCACAGTAGCACCGCTCGACAAAAGGCAGCCCATCGTCCTAAGGCAAACGGCCAAGAGGCGGGACATGGGAAGGATGTGACATGGAGTTGGCTGTGAAACCCCACTGAGTCTGCCCAACTGGTTCTCAGGCCATCTCATGGGATTGGACCAGACTGGTGAACTCATTGATCAACATATGGGTTGGTTGAGGCCTGGATCCAAACCCAGGTAGATAACAATCCTATTTATAGCTGAAGTCAAGTAAAGTTGTGACCTATTTATTTTCTATGTGTGATCTGTGGTTTTACAGTGAACAGAAATTGCCCTTGAGTATAGCACCTTTTGAGAAGAGGTTCTCTGAAAATAGTGCATCTTCCTATGTGCTCTTGTCTCCATCAAGTGTCAGAGTCCTGCACATATACAGGACCTATCCCAGCTGAAAAGAAGTGTGAAGTAAAAAAAAAAAGCAATGTGTATTGTTCTACTTCCAATCCTCCTCAACTGTACACTGAAATCATGTCAAAGGAGCATTTATGTTAGATAAGCAAGTCACATTCCATTGCTTTTAATGGAACTGAGTTATTTTTTATTTTTTTTATTACTAGCTGAAGACCCGGCGGTGCCCGGGTTATTTGAGGAAGGCATTGTGTGCCAAGGTTGGTTCCTATTAGATGTGTATGTGGCTTGCAGTCATCTCAGGAAGTTAGTGAAGGTACTGCAAGTCCCATTGGCCATGGTCCATCCCCCTCCCAACAGCACCAGGATGTAGAGTGGGTCATGGGGGCTCTTAGTGCCACGTTTGGTGTTGATCATTCATTGGATGAGGGTCGCAGTAGTCTCAGAAGGTGAGTGAAGGTACTTCAAGTCCCGTCATCCATGGTCCATCCCCCTCCAAACAGCACCAGGATGTAGAGTGGGTCATGGGGCTTTGTGTGCCAAGTTTGGTCTTGATCAGTCATTGAATGAGGGTCGCAGCGGGCTTGGGAAGTGAATGGAGGTACTTGAAATCCCATCCTTCATGGTCCATCCTCCTCTAAACTGCAGTAGGATGGAGTGTGGGTCATGGGGGTACTGTGTGCCAAGTTTGGTCTTGTGGTTCAGGGCCGCCTTGGTCTGTGGGGAATGAAGAGTTTGAAAGTACTACAAATCTCATAACCTGTGATGGTACTTCAAGTCCCATCATCCATGGTCCTCCCTACTCCAAACTGCAGTAGAATGAATCATGGGTCATAGGGGCTCAGTGTGCCAATGTGAGGTCGCTCCAATATCTTGAAGAATCACGCAGAGTCCTCTGGTCGGTCCAACAAGTTTTATTAAAGGATCAACACTTTTAAAGTCAAAGCACCTTTCCTTCACCCACACCTCACTTATATACTAACCCCCTCCCCTCCCTTTACCAGCAATGTCCAGGAGAGTTGCATCACTTCCCTCTGACTCAGCAGAACCCCAGGAGATTACATCATCCCATGAGCCATCACCAATGTCCAGGAGAGTTGCATCACTTCCTACTGACTCAGCAGAACCCAGGAGATTACATCATCCCATGAGCCAGCAATCCTTCCCAGGCTTGCATCATTCACCACTGCTCAGTCAGCGTTTGTTTTGGCTACGTCAGATTGCGAGTCCCGCGGGCTCCCCAAGGCCGCGGGGATCCATATCTGACATGCCAAGGTTGGTTACTGTTAATTCAGGCCATACACAATGTCCCATTAACTGAGGCCTAGTCAGGGAAATCAAGTTAATGAAGCCGTACTGTAAATTTTGGGCCTGGTTTGTGATTTGTAGGGGCTACAGTGTTTTCTGGGAAGTTAATTGGGTAAAGGTACTGCAAATCCCATCATTTGTGGCCCATCCTGTCCTAAACTTTCTTTGGGGGCCTGGCCATACACAATGTCCCATTAACTGAGGCCTAGTCAGGAAAATCAAGTTAATGAAGCCTTACTGTAAAACAGGAATCCATTTTGTTTTCACAGAGCCAAGTGGGGAGGGAATGTTGATGGTGCATTTTTTCCCCTCAGTGGGAAGAAATCCTGTTGTTTGAATGTAGAGGCCTGGATTCTGGGATGCTGGCTAATCAGTGGCTATCAATGCCCTCTGTCTGGTGCCTTAGAATTTTTGAGTGCCGAGGCTGGCCAATCAAAGGACTTTATGCAAATAGCTGCCACATATCCACCCTTCCGCCCTCCGCACACATACATACATACAAACATTCCATTTTATTAAGGTATACAGATTTCGAGTTGTATACCGTCCTTTCCAATTGGCTCAGGGTGGTTAGAACATTTTGTAGGATTGGACCTATCATATAGTGGGTGAATAGGGCGATAAATATCTGAGTTATGTTAGAAGTAAACAAACAATTCAAACGTGCAGTGTTAATTCCTCAAAATCCCACTTTTTTTAAAAAAAACCCTCTTACAATACATGTTGAAATGCCATTTGATCGTTCTTTTTGTAACTATAATCCTCATGTTTAAGGATTTAATTAGCTTTTGAAAGTTCTCTTTGAAAATTATTTTGCATTTGCATGTTTTTGCAGATTATTTTCTGCCAGTAAACAGAAACTATTCCACTGTAACATTTGAGGATCATTGCTGCCGTCTACTTTATGCCTAGTCAGTCATTTGCTGATTTAGATACTTAATGAGTTCTCCGGTTATTACAAATGATTACATGTTCTGCTTTGTTAGTGATCAAGGATGGTCCTGCTAGGAATCTATAACACATTATGTAATAATAACTATAGTCTTAACTATTGTTATTGCCTTCTCTCTGTATTTCAGCTCTAGGCCCTATTTCCTTACAGAGCTTGCAGTGTTTGAAGATTTTGAAGAAGCCACTAGACAGAATGGGTTTATATTAGCAATGATACTGAGAGCTTTTCAGTCTCATGGAGAGCTCTAAATCCAATATTATTCACTGTCACAAAGGTCCTGTTATTGTAAAGGGCTGGTCATTCTTCTACAGAAACTGCTAATGAGATCAACCTTTTTGGCTCCAGTCTGGACCCTTGACAAGCCAGTAAATAGTCACCTAGGTAAGCCTTGCTGAAATTGACAAGTCATTTTCCAATATATGAGACCATTAATCATTTCCAAGTTGCTGAATGACATTTTTAAGAGACCTATTCATTTATACTTTTAAAAATGCTAATATTTCTTCAAAAATGCAGCTTGTAACTGATTCCATACTAAGGGCTACATTTTATATTCTCAATACTGGCATACAACGTGTTTTATGTCTCTAAAAATATGTGTATAGTACTGGTACACACTCCAGAGACCTTTAAAATTGTTTTTCTTTATTTTATCTACTAAACAACAACAACAACAACAACAACAACAACAACACACCAATCAAGCCAGTACAGTTAGAAACCTGCAAAATTGTTCACACTACAGTGGTGTGATTTGTCTAAATGGATCTGGAAAGAATGCACTCAGGGCTATTTCCTTTTACCTTCCATTAAAAAGGTAAAATTGTTCTTCTCCCACTTTTTACTATGAGAGTGCTTAGAAATTTGTTGTCAGTCACTGAGAAGCATCCCATGAAATGTTGTATAATATTAAATGAAAGACAAACAGTTTGCCTTGAGTTTTATACTGACATAAATCAGTCACTCTTTTTAAATAGAATGAAAACATTGTTTTCTTTTGTTTACCTCAGTATTATTGTTCTGGCACAAGTTATCAACAAGAAATATCACTGAAAATGACATAACAGAAGAAGATATGACCTGGGAAGGAATGTGATGTAATTCTCAGTGGTGGCTCCTCGGCTTTGGAACTCCCTTCCTAGTGGCATCAGATCGGCCCCCTCCCTCCTGACATTTCATAAGAAAGTCAAGACTTGGCTTTTCGAGCAAGCATTCGCAGACGAACTTTAATCGAGATCAAGGATTACTATGACGACGAAACGGAAACCGATTTTAAGATTGTGGAGCTGAGATTTGTATTTTTTTAGTTTTTAACTGTTAATTTTATATGTTTTTATATGATTGTTTTTATCTTGTGATGTATTGTATATGGGCACTTGTTGCCGCTTGTTCACCGCCTCAAGTCGCCTTCGGGCTGAGAGGCAGTATAGAAGCATGGCAAATAAATAAATAAATTGTGGTACATATTTATTTTTTTACTTTATTCATACACTGCCTTTCTCTATCCTGAAGGGGACTTGAGGCTCACATAGAGGCAATGATTCAATGCCTTAAAACACATACACTTCCAAAAATTATAATTAAATTAGATTAAAATTAAATCATATTAAACATTTAAAAACATTACATTCCACTTTAAAATTACGCCATCCATAGTCATTCCATATATTCCAAATCTGTTAATTGCACTGAACTATGTGTCTGAATATCCTTGTGGTTTAGAAAGATTTAATAGAAACTATGGGAAATCCTTAAATCTGAACCTTGCTAGTTGTCTTGTATGGGCAAACTTGCATGCACTATACAGAAAAGTGAGAAAGGGATTAATTTTTGACTTGTTCCTTACAAGGCTTCTGTTTGATGCACCGCTTGCTCAAAAATGCCTAACAACTTACAACTATCATAAGGTAAGGAGTAAAATCAGCATGTTCTGTTAGCCTTGGAGTGCTGAAAAATTAGAATTTGTGAAATAAGAAACAGAATTGTTCTGCAATTGGTTAGAATGAAGCAAAGATCTGATTTCAGTCAAGGAACTGATCCTGTTATAAAAGTCAATGCTATATCCTTATATCCCCATATTTATAAATTATCTGTTATTGTTTATTTGTTCAGTTGCTTCCAACTCTTCGTGACCTCATGGAGCATCCCACGCCAGAGCTCCCTGTCAGCCATCATCTCCCCCAACTCCTTCAGGGTCAAGCCAGTCACTTCGAGCATACCATCCATTCATCTTACCCTTGGTTGGCCCCTCTTCCTTTTTCCTTCCATTTCCCCCAGCATAATTGTCTTCTCTAAGCTTTCCTGTCTTCTCATTGTGTGGCCAAAGTCCTTCATCTTTGCCTCCACTATCCTTCCCTCCAACGAGCAGTCGGGCTTTATTTCCTGAAGTATGGCCTGGTTGGATCTTCTCGCTGTCCAAGGCACTCTCAGAACTAAATCATCTACTATTAACAAAAGCAGATACCTAAATGTTTCTTGCACCTTTCGAGGCAAGGTAATTCCTATAAAAGTACAAGAATAATGTGGGAAAGTGGTGATCCACAAATCGCTATGTTGTGATGCAGATTTCAGTTATACTGATCAGAAAGGATGGAAGACCCAAAACTATTCTTCCTTTGTTATTTCTGGTATTATTTTATTTTCCATAAAGTTTATTCTACATTCTTATTTACCTCTTCCATTAACCCAGGATTCAAAAGGGAAATTAGATTGTCTTTAATACACCCAGTATTACTACAGATTTTTTATATACATTTTTTATTATTTATGGATTAAATTTAAGATCTAGGCAATTACTAGTGCATCATTCAGCTCCATGGCATGCAAAATACATAATTTGTTGCATTATTGTTGCTTTTATTTGCATAAGCCAAATCTGTGAAATACTTTGTTATCACATCAAAACTTCCCAATGTTTGTTTTTTAAATCTAAATTACAGAAGTTCCAACCCAGCTGGGATTTCCCCCCCACCCTTCCATATGTCCTCCTCTATGTTCATGGCTGGCTATTATCTCTTCCCCTTCTCTTTTTTAATGAATCATAATGTCTACACCTGGATGCTATAATTTTGAATATGTTATATACACAAGGTATTAAGCTTCTCGTCAGTTTGCTTTTGAACAAACTTAAAAATGAGGTTTGCCAGATGAAACTTCAAAAACAGCACTTAACATTTTAACTGCACAAAGTGTCAAGAACATAACATCTAAAATGATTTAGTTTTGGTAACTTTCTTCCTGTGTGTTTAACAATTAGATAATTTGACATGCAACTCAAATGATTATGTGATCATATCGTTTTCAAAGTATACTCATTATTTTGTCGACAGAGTTTGGAAATTTTTTGGTCCTTGGGTTAAAATTGCATATCTCCCATTCTTATATGCAATTATTCATCCTGGTAGACAGATAATGTTGCAGCATTAAATTTTCTAGAAAACAGATCATTCACTGGACCCTTGTCTGCATTTGTAATGTTAGGACAGGAGCATGTCATTACTTACTATTTGAAAGGTCAATATAGAGGGGAGAACAACATATGACCATAATAAAAAATAGTTCAGAACAGAGCAGACATATGTTATACCAAGAAACATACTGTTTAAAATTAGGAGAGGGACACACAGTAATGTCCAGACTAGAGCAGCGGTATCAAGCTCATTTTTCACCCAGAGCCACATCAGCCGTACAGGCTGTCTAAATGTTAACTATGTTGTCTTGGCATTGAAACCCTCATGGGTCACATAAAATGACATGACAGGCTGTACTCAGTCTGTGAACCTTGCATTTGACACATGTAGACTACGAACCACCAAGTACACGAAGATCATCCGGAGAGGCCCTGCTCTTGGTCCCGCCACCATCACAGGTGAAACTGACTCTTTTAAATTGAATGTTATTGTTTTTTTAATTGTGACTGTGGATTTTATTATATTATGTGGCATTTAATGGTTGCATGATGTTAGCTGCCTTGAGTCCCTCCTCAGAGGTGAGAAGGATGGGATACAAATGCTCGAAGTAAATAAGTAAATAAATAGACTAGAGTCAGCCTTGTTCTTCTCCATTGATCACTTAAGCTACTGCAGAGTGTGCACAGAGTGGCTAAGCATTAATTACAAATTCTTCAAAGCCTTTTTAAAGAATTCATACACTTCTTTCTTTCCCAGGACCACCCTCCAGGAATGTCAACACCTACCAGATGTCTGCATCAAAAGAAACACAGAAGGGTGTCAAATTTAAGTAATACCTTTGCTGTGATGCATACCTAGCATCAAAAATATTCCTAAGTAAGGGAGAGCTATAATGGCTAATAAGGGCAGGGAGTGGTGGAAGGAGGCTGTACACACTCAGGCCCGGATTACCCATAAGGCCAGACGAGGCCATGGCCTCGGTCGGCGGCCATGGGGGGCAGCAAAATGGCGACCGGACCTTCGGGTCGCCACGGCATCTAGGTTGAAGTTGTTGAGGAGGGAGCGAGCGAGCAGGAGGAGGAGCCGAGGTGAGGAGCCAGGAGAGTGGGGGGGCGGGTTCCAGGCCGGCCTTTTTCC
Organism: Anolis apletophallus; assembly: GCA_030556195.1. NCBI lineage: Eukaryota > Metazoa > Chordata > Lepidosauria > Squamata > Anolidae > Anolis > Anolis apletophallus. The sequence continues at coordinate 23,884,922 of JARBWK010000007.1, forward strand.
TCCCTTCCTCCCTCTTCCCTCTTTTTCCTCCCTTCCTCCCTAGGGAGAAGGAGCCAGGGGGAAGTCCTGCCCCTTGGCGTCTGACGTGGCCTCCTCGCTCGCATGCATGGGCGCTGCCCCTCCCTCCTTCACTGGAAGAAGGAGCGGCACGCGACCGAGGAGGCGGCGGGGGGAAGCCCCGTCAGACGCCATGGGGCGGGACTTCCCCCCAGCTCCTTCACTCGTGCGGGCGGGCGCTGCGCTCCTTCCTTCACTGAAAGAAGGAGCGCGGCACCCACCCGCGCACAAGAGAAGGAGCCAGGAGGAAGTCCCGCCCCTAGGTGCCTGTCGCACGAGGGAAGGAGCCGGGGAAAAGTCCCGCCCCTAGGCGTCTGACGGGGCTTCCCCCCAACGCCTCCTCACTCGCATGCACGGGTGCCACCCCTCCCTCCTCCACTGGAAGAAGGAGCGGCGTGCGAGCGAGGAGGTGGCGGGGGAAGCCCTGTCAGACGCCTAGGGGCGGGACTTTCCCCCGGCTCCTTCCCTCGCGCGTGGGCGGGGGCCGCGTTCCTTCCTTCACTGAAAGAAGGAGCGCAGCGCCTGCCCGCCCATGAGAGAAGGAGCGCGTAGGGCGTCTGACGTGGCTTCCCCCCGACGCCTCCTCGCTCGCGAGCCACTTCTTCCAGTGAAGGAGGGAGGCGCGCCCGTGCATGCGAGCGAGGAGGCGTCGGGGGGAAGCCATGTCAGGCGCGCCTAGGGGTGGAACTTCCCCCACCGCCTCCTCACTCGCGCCGCCCCCGCCCCCCTCAGGTGACCCCGCCCCCTCAGGCGCCCCCCGGGGGCACTTACCGGGTCTGGCCTCAGGCGGCCCCAAGCCTTAATCCGGGCCTGTACACACTTATTAGATGGGCTCCACCCTGATTTTTTTCTACTACACTACACCGCTACACATTTGGAGTGATATGACTTTGAAAAGCTTTCTGTGTCTTACCAGGGGAATCCTACAGCTCTAATACAACTAAGCCAGATAGTGTGGCTATATCTATATTTGAGGGACCTGATACAATGTGGCTGTTGCACCTAAGACCCCGGACACTCCTCCCTAGATCACACACACCAGGCAGATGCAATAAATATACTTTTATTTAGAATAAAGAATAGTCCAAAATAGAATGATGAAAAGATGTTTCAGAAGTCCCAAAGGTATATCCAAAATAGTCCAAAGAGTTAATCCAAAATAGTCCCAAGAGCTGGCAAGTCAAACCGACTTGCAGCAATCAAACAAGAGTACGATGGCAAGCCAACCCGCTCCTGCGGTTCAATTTGAACTTAGAGTCCTGGATCTTGATCCTCCTAAGCTGAACGTAGCTTCAGGTCTGACTAGAACTCTCAGGACACAATCTAATAAGGAATTAACTTTGATGTGCCCATCGCACCCCCTTCCTCAAACTCCAATCTCTCCTGGATTCTCTGATGTTAGCCCTCCTGTCAAATTTCCATCTTGTTAGCGGGCCCAGGTGCAATATTATCATGCTGAGAAACTCGGTCCTCCCTATCCTTGGAATGCTCGCCCGGAGAGGAAGTATAGAAGCTCTCACGGGAATCAAGGTCACTGGGCCTCTCACTGTCTAATTCAGAACTAACTTCCATGAAGTCATCATTTGTCTCATCTTCAGTCCCATATCCCTGAAACCATCCATCATCCCATGCTAAGTCCTCATCTGCAGACTCATATCCATCTGGCCACCCATCATCCCCGACTGGAACCTGGCCAGCTGGAACCCCCGGTGTCTGGCTATGACCACTAGGCTGGAAAACCACACTGGCTCCCTTTACATAACTGTATACTAGTTTCTACCCCTCAAGATCCTTTCAGCTCATTAATTCTTTTCAGGTGCCTGTGGTAAAAACACAAACAAATAATGGAGAAAAACATTTTCATTCTTTTTCACAAACTTTACATTTGTACTTTGTCTACATGCTTTGGGATGAGTTTATCAGTCAAACCATGTTCCTTCTTTAATCTTGGTGCTTTCATCCAGCTAGAAGCAGTGAAAGGAAATATCAGATAAATATACAGTGGGTTCCCACTATCAGGATTTGGTTTCATGACTCTCCATTGATACCAAGCTTTATGCTCAAGACTGGCTCTGGATTAATCAGCCAGTGTAGACAAGGTCTAAGACATTATAAGGTGCTAACTGACCATGGACATGTGTGTCAGGAAGCAGTTCAATACTGCCAGCATAATTAGTCAACATAGACAATGATAAGGAATACTGAGAGATACAGTTCAACAATTTATGATTCCCACCCCAATGTTGGCCATATGGAGTTTAACTCTAGTAACTTGTGAGTAAACAATTTCCTAGAAAAATGGAGACTCTTGGATCTAGCAACAGCTATAGCAGAACCAGAAGCCAATAATCAGGAGTGCATGAAGCTAACCATTAGGACGAAAGAATAAGCCTTGAAATTTAATGTCATGTTACCATTACACTTTATAACCCCATTCTGTATTCTGGTGCTTATCTTTGCTTCCAGTACTCACCAATAATTAATAATTTGGCAGTAACTGAAAATAAAATGTAGATCTTTTAAATATTTTCTAAATCAGCAATAGCCATTCTTTATGATATAAGGCCAATAAGATATGCCTTTTTTGCACCAATCTTCAGATTTGTTGCCAATAATACACTATTCCAAAGCTGGCCCAACAATGAAAACCTTTTAATTTCTTTCAAAAATGATACATAAAAATGAATCTATAACTTTCTGAAGACTTTCATCTCTAACATTTTTATTCTCCTACTGAATTTCTGGCATGTTATCATTGGATGCACATTAAATTACTTTGGTACATAATTAAGTACATCAAGAGTTTGTTTTCCCCAGGGGCGGTCTAAGGTAATTTTAAATGGTAGGCGAACATTATTTTGGTGCCCCCCCCCCCAAAAAACCATTATTTTGCCGTGCCCCATGTAAAAAATATATACAATTATAATATCACAATACCATTAGTAGTATTATATTGTATCAATGTATATACAATATATTATGCCATACTCATACTATATTATATCATAATTACATTATACTACATTACAATATAATTATATTATAATATATTGACATTATAATATAATGTAACATTCTATTATATTATTATTATAAAATAATAAAATTAGTTATTTAAATAAAATTACCCTCTACTAAATATTTTCATTACTCCTATAAAACTCAAATAACCCAAAATAAAGTAAAATAAAATATTATATATTACTATTTTGTACAATACCACTATACTGCAATATTGTTTGTAATATTACATGTAATATAAAATATATCATTATTCTATTGTTATATTGTATTTGTATTTGTATTATATTGTACGACAATATTAAGCAGAACTGTAGAATAATCAACAAGAAATGCAATGTAAATGCATCAAAATCAGAATATATTACCTATCACCCGACTCATAATTCATAGGAGTCTCCCATAAGTCCAAAATTAGGATCCCAATGTAAATGTAAATAGAAAAACAGCCAAAATGTTCAAATGAGGTCGAATACAGGCAGCGCGGCCTGGGCAAACTTGGGCCCGCCCTCCTTCCTTCTAAGTGTTTTGGCCTCCAACTCCCACAACTCCGCATAGCCTCAGGCCCCTCAGGACTAGACAGAAATAGAGCCGAAGAAAGGAAGGATGGAGAGAAGAGGTCACAGAGGAGGAGGAAAGCCCTTCATTCATTCCTTCACTTACACTTCCTTCACTGATTCTTTTCTCCTTCCCTGCAATTGCGCGGCGGAGAGACAGGGGAGAGGGGAAGCACTCCCTGCCTGCCCGATAGGGAGTACTTTGCTTACAGGCTTCTGCACAAGGGAGCTACTTGGCATGCACGGAGGTTTTTGCGCATGTGCAGTTGCTCCTGCGCTCAACTTCAGCTCCGGAGCAACTGCACCTGCGTGAAAACCTCCGCGCGTGCCCAGAAGCGGCGTCGGAGCACACAAGGCCGGGGTCAAAAAGCAGGCAGCTGCAGCACTGTCTGAGGAACATCAGCAGGGCCAGGATGGTGCCCCATGCGGCCAGGATGGCGCCCCCTTCCCAGATGGCGCCCTAGGCGGCCGCCTACTTGGCCTATCTTGTAGGACCGCCCCTGGTTTTCCCTTATACCCTTCATAGATGCTGTAACATTTTATTAGGACTACTAGCTGTACCCGGCCACGCGTTGCTGTGGCTTAAAACCCCTGATAGGGCCAAGTTTGCCCAGGCCTTTGGAAGGGAACTGGGGCTGTGAGGAATGTGGGAGTTGAAGTCCAGAACTTTGGCCTTTGAGGGGTTTTTGGGACTTCAACTCCCACAATTCCTCACAGCCTCAGGCCCCTTTCAAAGGCCTGTGCAAACTTGGTCCTTTCAGGTGTTTTGGACTTCAACTCCCACAACTGGGCAAACTTGGGCCTGTGGGAGTTGAAGTCCAAAAAACCCCTGAAAGGCCCAAGTTAGCCCAGGCCTTTGGAAGGGGATTGGGGCTGTGAGGAATTGTGGGAGTTGAAGTCCAGAACTTTGGCCTTTGAGGGGTTTTTTGGGACTTCAACTCCCACAATTCCTCACAGCCTCAGGCCCCTTTCAAAGGCCTGTGCAAACTTGGTCCTTTCAGGTGTTTTGGACTTCAACTCCCACAACTGGGCAAACTTGGGCCTGTGGGAGTTGAAGTCAAAACCCCTGAAAGGCCCAAGTTAGCCCAGGCCTTTGGAAGGGGCTTGGGGCTGTGAGGTGTGGGAGTTGAAGTCAGAACTTTGGCCTTTGAGGGGTTTTGGGACTTCAACTCCCACAATTCCTCACAGCCTCAGGCCTTTGAAAGAGGCCTTTGGAAGGGGATTGGGGCTGTGCAAACTTGGTCCTTTCAGGTGTTTTGGACTTCAACTCCCACAACTGGGCAAACTTGGGCCTGTGGGAGTTGAAGTCCAAAACCCCTGAAAGGCCCAAGTTAGCCCAGGCCTTTGGAAGGGGATTGGGGCTGTGAGGAATTGTGGGAGTTGAAGTCAGAACTTTGGCCTTTGAGGGTTTTTGGGACTTCAACTCCCACAATTCCTCACAGCCTCAGGCCCTTTCAAAGGCCTGGAAGGGGATGCTGTGAGGTGTGGGTCCTTTCAGGTGTTTTTGGACTTCAACTCCCACAACTGGGCAAACTTGGGCCTGTGGGGTTTTGGTCAAACAGCTGGGCAAAGGCCCAAGTTAGCCCAGGCCTTTGGAAGGGAACTGGGGCTGTGAGGAATGTGGGAGTTGAAGTCAGAACTTTGGCCTTTGAGGGTTTTGGGACTTCAACTCCCACAATTCCTCACAGCCTCAGGCCCCCTTTCAAGGCCTGTGCAAACTTGGTCCTTTCAGGTCTTTTGGACTTCAACTCCCACAACTGGGCAAACTTGGGCCTGTGGGGTTGAAGTCCAAAAACCCCTGAAAGGCCCAAGTTAGCCCAGGCCTTTGGAGGGGATTGGGGCTGTGAGGAATGTGGGAGTTGAAGTCAGAACTTTGGCCTTTGAGGGGTTTTTGGGACTTCAACTCCACAATTCCTCACAGCCTCAGGCCCCTCAAAGGCCTGTGCAAACTTGGTCCTTTCAGGTGTTTTGGACTTCAACTCCCACAACTGGGCAAACTTGGGCCTGTGGGAGTTGAAGTCAAAACCCTGAAAGGCCCAAGTAGCCCAGGCCTTTGGAAGGGATTGGGGCTGTGAGGTGTGGGAGTTGAAGTCCAGAACTTTGGCCTTTGAGGGGTTTTGGGACTTCAGCTCCTGATTCCTCACAGCCTCAGGCCTTTCAAGGCCTGTGCAAACTGGTCCTTTCAGGTGTTTTGGACTTCAACTCCCACAACTGGGCAAACTTGGGCCTGTGGGAGTTGAAGTCCAAAACCCCTGAAAGGCCCAAGTTAGCCCAGGCCTTTGGAAGGGATTGGGGCTGAATGAAAGGTAAGGTGGGGGAGGGCTCCTTACCTGAAGTGGCTGCCCAGGGAGCACCCGGCAGCACCAAATCCTCAAGAGGAGAGGATGCCGCTGGGAGGAGGTGGGAGGGGCTGGGGAAGAGGGAGGGGTGTCCCCGCCCCTGCCACGCCCCCGCCGCTTTCCTTACCGGAAAGCGGCAGGGGCGGGAGGAGTTGGGAGGGCTGGGGAAGAGGGAGGGTGTCCCCGCCCCTGCCACGCCCCCCACCGCTTTTCCTTACCGGAAAGCGGCAGGGGCGGGAGGAGGTGGGAGGGCTGGGGGAAGAGGGGAGGTGTCCCCGCCCCTGCCCGCCCCCCGCCGCTTTCCTTACCGGGCGGCAGGGGGGCAGGAGGAGGCGGGAGCCCGGGAGGAGGGAGGGGGCTTGGGAGGGGGAGGCGTGTCCCCTCCTGGCCCCGCCCCCCTCCGCCAGGCTTTGGAACCGGGGCGGGAGGCGGGAGCCCGGGAGGAGGGGCTTGGGAGGGGGAGGCGTGTCCGCCTCCTGGCCCCGCCCGCCAGGCTTTGGAACCGGCGGGAGGCGGGAGCCCGGGAGGAGGGGAGGGGCTTGGGAGGGGAGGCGTGTCCCGCCTCCTGGCCCGCCCTCCGCCAGGCTTTGGAACCGGGCGGGGAGGCGGGAGCCCGGGAGGAGGGAGGGGCTTGGGAGGGGGGCGTGTCCGCCTCTGGCCCGCCCCTCCGCCAGGCTTTGGAACCGGGCGGGAGCGGGAGCCCGGGAGGAGGGAGGGGCTTGGGAGGGGGGGAGCGTGTCGCGGTGGCAGGGGTGGCGGGGGAGGTGGGAGGGCTGGGGAGGAGGGAGGGGTGTCCCCTCCTCCTTCCAGGTCCCCCCCCCTCCGCTCTTCCTGAGGAGGCGGAGGAGGCGCTCTGGCTGCCATGTGCGAACGTTCTAAACGTTCGCGCTGGCAGCGAAAGTGGCCGAGGTTGGGAGTTCCGTTGGCAATTTTTTGGGGTTCGTTTTTTGGGTGCTGGGAGGACGTAGGTCCGGTTTTTTTTGCTGTTGTCTGTAGCGAGTGTAATGGTCCAGTAGGCTGCCAAGTTTGGTGCTTCTGCGACTTATAGTTTCTTTGTCTATATTCTTCTTTGCACGACCGCGTCTCCTTTATATATATAGATGAAATGACCAATGTAATGTGACTCCTCTATCATATGCTCCTCAGTAAAAAAAATATTGGCATATTGATAAACCACCATGTGACAAAAATGAGGGAGATTGCAGGCTAGTCTTAGCAAGCTGAAAAAGACATGCACAATATGTTGTCTGCTTCAAGAAATCCAACTCTTTTATTAAGTATAAATTCTTATTTTTGAAAAAAAATCTATCTATGAATGACATTATCATCAAAGTTTATCCTACAGTTGAGACAGAAAGATGATTAACACAGTCTTTCACTTCCTTCTTGTTTCAGTATTGGCAATCTCTGACTGTTTCTTTATGCACATGTAACTGAAATTTGGTTAACTGAGGGGGAGATGGTCAACAATCTAGTTATGCTCACCAGTTTACAGTACAGGGCTTATAGCAACAAACAAGATCTGATGGGTAGGGAGTCATTGTGATCTATCATCAGTTCATTCCTCTACTGAGGTAACCTAATCTCAAAGTTTTGAGTGTATACACCTGGCAATAGGACAATGAGATGAGATGAGAATTTTGTTGGTGTACCATCCTTCCAGCTGCCCAACCTTTTTCCTGCCTGAATGGATAGAGTTGATGTTCGAAGTGGGGGACTTTAACATCCATGTTAGGTTACCCTCACCAGTAACAATTCAAGATATCATGACTTCCATGATTCTAGCTGTTGGTGTCAATTATTCTGTTGATGCCCTGGTTGAGCTGTGGAAAAGAGAGATGCCCAGGCAACTGGCACAGTTGCTTCCATGTTTCCTTTATTTGGCTGCAGAGTATGGTCTCTACGTGAGACTGTTGAAAGAAGGCATCTGGATGACACTCAGCTGTATTTCTCCTTTACAACTGATGCCAAGAAGTCGTAGTAGTCCTGCATTGTTGTATGGATGCAGTAAAGAACATGCAGTCTTTTACTGCATCCACACAGCCTGAGGCTGAACCCTGAGAAAATGAAAGTGCAAATCCCTAGAAAAACAAAGATTGGGATGGCAGCCTGGAAAAGATTGGCAAGAGGGGCTCATGCTCAATAGTAACCTCCCAAGGTTTTAAGGGAAGCACTTAGTGTGGTGCTTCCCTTAAAATGTGTTTGGAAGTTGCAACTACTGCAAAATTAAGGAACTAAATTGATCTGCAGCAACTCCATGTGTTTCATGGGACTTTTTTGAGCAAGCAATACTTAACTTAAGAGGTGGTTTTGCCCATCTTTTCCTCCAAAATTTAGTCTATAGCACTTGGTATTAATTTGTGGTCTCTCATCTGAATTCAAAGCCATCTGATGTGAAGATCAGGTGAGATCTGGTGCTTTTAGAGCAGTGGTTCTCACCTTTTGGTGTTCCAGGTGTTTGGGATTTCAGCTCTCAGAACTCCTGGCTTACCAGCTGTTAGGAATTGTGGGAGCTGAAGTACAAAACACCTGGAGAACCAAAGGTTCAGAACCACTGTTAAAGGATATTTCGACCATTGAATGAGACAAGTTCAATGCAATACCAATTGAATTAATTTTATGGAAAACCAATTGTGACAGTTTACTTGTTTGAGTGTCTGTTAACATGGTGCATACATTATTGTAGTACACAGATGGAAAATAAAGGCTTGATGGTAATTGTCTGAATCCAGGCTCTTTATTTTATTGATTGATTGATTTATAACATTTATATTCTGCCCTTCTCACCCCAAAGGGAACTCAAGGTGGAGCACAACATATAAACAGCAAACATTCAATGCAGAAACATACTAGACTATACACATACAAAAACATAAAAATCACTTATCTTGACATTAAAATCCTCTGTTTAAAACTGTCTCAGACATCCATCCTACCCACCAGTTTCTAAGTTGGGACACCCAGAGCAGCATACACATATATACAGCCATGTAGCCAGGAGGGGGGGGGGGCTTAGGGGGTTTCAGCTCCCCCCCCCCCGAAATTCTCAGGGTGGTCCGCGAGAAGGCCTTACTGGTACATTATTTAAACTGTTATGTTTATTCATATCATGATCTGATCACCATGCTCAGTATATCCCACATATATATATAAAGTGAACAAACCTACAAAACTTATCTTGTTCTATGTTGGAGACTGCCGGTATCTTTTACATTTTGAAGGAGGTGTAATTATGGTGGGTCTTGGAGCCCTCCAGACCCAAACAGACTGCCAAAGATGCTGAAAAAAGTCCCTCATAACTTTGGAGTCTGTCATGCAGATGGTTACTTCCCCTGCTCTATTACCACCTCAGATCCCATGGAGCTGTTTCACCCCCCCCTTTTTTTTCTTTGAATAAAGGGCCTGTGTGTCCCTAGAAAGACGCTAAATGCCCTGAAAATATACTGCATTGTAAAGCCAGCTATAAAGTATGATTCCAACTATAAAAATCATATTGAGTTCTCCCCCCCCCAAAAAAAAACTTCTGAAGTAGTCTTTGCCATCTCCCTCCCCTCTGCTTTTATTTAACTGACAGTCGAAAGCATTCCTCTTTTCTGTAGCCGTTACTGGAATTTGATGGTTGTTGTAGCTCTTGCTCAGAACAGTTTAATTTCATCATAATTGGTTTGTTTTATGTTAATTTTGTTGGGCATTTTATTGTAACTATGTTGTATGCTGGCTCATGAGTGAAAAATGAAAAATAGTTTCAAATGCCTAAATAAAATCCATTAAACAGTGCTTCATAAAACTATTTTTGCTGATGATGCTGATGCTGTGGAGACATAACATTGTGTTTTGAGTACAGAATAGAAATAGAAGTTAAATTAGTCTCAATTTAATGTGAATTAATTTCTTTCAAAGAGTCAAGGACAATATAATAAAAATGAAGAAATATAAACAGGGCCTGATTATGCTCATAACAATAATTAATATTTTCTTTCAGATCTAGTCATGTTTTAATTGTTATTAATTATGGATTATGTTGGCCTAGTGGTAAGTCTTGCTGTTTAAAATTGCTCATACAAACAGATGGAAACTAGGAAATTGCAATTTGAAGGCTGCCAAATTGAAATGTGCATTATGTTCTTCATTCTTGTGCCATTCTTATAACAATGTGACCACTCTTACCATTAACTTAATGGTATCTTTCCATCCTGTCATTTAAACTGCCTTGAGTGAGAATAACATAGTAATTATGGCTGTAGTGCTATGTGAATTATTTTGCAGAAACTCCCATTGACTTCTGTGTGAGTAATTTCACAGTAAAAGTCTACATGGTCATGCTTTATGTCCCTGCAGTTCCAGTCAAAACTTAAGAGAAATTTCAGACTCAAAGATCCATTCTGGTTTGACACCACATATACTGACATATCATAATGTGACACTGTCTGCATGAAGAGCAAAACTGAGTGCTCTTGGGATGTGATATGGAGTGGCATTAATTGAAATGGAATGCTTTACTAAAGCTCAGTACTGCCCCATCAGTGAAAATATAGTGTTAGGCCAACAGAAAAGGTAATACAAATTGGAATTCTCCCATGGGGTTCAGTGGACAGCTAAAGGAGTTGTCCCTTCCCAACCACTTTAGGTCCTGCCATCACTCCCATGCCAGTGCAGAGAGATTTTGCAATTACAGTAACCAGAAACCCAGTTACTTCAGATAAGAGGACAGCTGGCAGATACTGATATCACTCTTTCTAGAGAGTTTGCAGCACACAAATGGAGATTTGTGGAAGAGGGTCTACCCTAGCAAACCTTTTATATTGATCACATTAAATTGAGACTAATTTAACTTCTATTTCTATTCTGTACTCAAAACACAATGTTATGTCTCCACAGCATCAGCATCATCAGCAAAAATAGTTTTATGAAGCACTGTTTAATGGATTTTATTTAGGCATTTGAAACTATTTTTCATTTTTCACTCATGAGCCAGCATACAACATAGTTACAATAAAATGCCCAACAAAATTAACATAAAACAAACCAATTATGATGAAATTAAACTGTTCTGAGCAAGAGCTACAACAACCATCAAATTCCAGTAACGGCTACAGAAAAGAGGAATGCTTTCGACTGTCATTTAAATAAAAGCAGAGGGAGGGAGATGGCAAAGACTACTTCAGAAGTTTTTTTGGGGGAGAACTCAATATGATTTTTATAGTTGGAATCATACTTTATAGCTGGCTTTACAATGCAGTATATTTTCAGGGCATTTAGCGTCTTTCTAGGGACACACAGGCCCTTTATTCAAAGAAAAAAAGGGGTGAAACAGCTCCATGGGATCTGAGGTGGTAATAGAGCAGGGGAAGTAACCATCTGCATGACAGACTCCAAAGTTATGAGGACTTTTTCAGCATCTTTGGCAGTCTGTTTGGGTCTGGAGGGCTCCAAGACCCACCATAATTACCTCCTTCAAAATGTAAAGATACCGGCAGTCTCAACATAGAACAAGAAGATAAGTTTTGTAGGTTTGTTCACTTTATATATATATATATATATATATATATATATATATATATATATATATATATAAATAAATAAATTCTGGACAGCATAGGAAGGGGTAACACTCATATGGTATGTTTTGCAGTCTGTTCCCTGTTCAGAAGATTTAATCTCACTTTCTGTCTCTGTGAGAATTTAGAGGGGTGGTTTTTTAAAACGGCTTTATTCTTGAACAAGGATTGGCGATAACGATTTGGTTGAGACACCTTTTCCCCATGATACTCTTTCAGGAAGGAGTGAATTTCCCTTCCGAGGAATTTCTTAGATTTATTTTACTTCCTGTTGTCCCATTCCTGTTATTAACTGTGAGTTGTTTGTAAGGCAGATGTTTGTAACTCGGGGACTGCCTGTATATCTCATTGGCTGAGAATGCATAAATGACTTCACCTCACCTCACTTCCTTGACCAAGTTATCTATTTAGGGTTTTGCTCTTGACATGAATATTTTTTGGCATTTCTTGCACTTGGTTACACCTATGGCACAGAGCCAGGGATCTTGGGTTGCTTGATTTCTTTTTGACAAAGCTCTTACAACTTTTACAATATGACTTGCATGAGGTAGAAGATGACAAGAAAAGCAACAATTAAAGGTGCAATTCATTGAGAAAGAAAAAGAATTCCATAATGTATAACGGGCCTGCCCAACAGGCGGCCCGCCTACCCTCCTGCAAAAAATCAGCTGGTTTTTTTAAAAAATGCAAAAAAAAAATTGAAAAAGAATTTTGATCTCCAGGGGCGGCGAGGAGGGCGGGCGGCGCAAGTGAAGAGGGAGGCGGAGGGAAGCCACGTAAGACGCCTAGGGGCGGGACTTCCCGCCTCCTCCGCCTTCGCTCCCATCGCGCTCTGGCTCACTCATTGGCTCGGTCCCTCCCTCTGAGCACGCGCGCAGTGTCGTGTGCCTGCCCCTGCCTTGCCTCACGCTCACTTTCTGGAGGGGAGAAGGCAAGGCAAAGCAAAGCGGGCAGGTGCTGCATTCGCCGCCGCCACTGCGATGAGGGAAAGAGCTGCCCGGCCTCGCTTATGAGGGAGGGAGCGTGCGAGCGAGAGCGCGAGCCAGGCCCCTTCCTCACCGCCACCTCAGAAGCAAGACTTGCTTGCCTTTTCCCCTCATGGAGGGAAGAAGCGATGAGCCATGAAGCCGCCTGGAAGGAGAAGTCCTCTGCGGCAGACCCCCTCGCCCTCCTCCTCGCCTCGTCTTCCTCCTCCTCCGCTGCCCCGCGCCCTCCGCTGGGCCTGGCTGCTGGTGTTCCTCCTCGGCTGCCTGGGAGGGCGGCGGGGCACGGGGGTCATTGCGGACACTGGTGAGTCAGCGCGGGAAGAAGCGAAGCCTCTGCGGAGCTGCAGCCTCACCTTGCTTTCCCTGCCATGTTGCCTTCCAGGGAGATGCAGCACTTCTGCAAAGTCTGTCTGTAGCCCCCTCTCTCTCCCAAACGGGGCTGGCGCCTCACCCCATCCTCTGGGCCATGTTGCCTTCCAGGGAGATGCAGCACTTCTGCAAAGTCTGTCTGTAGCCCCCCCTCTCTCTCCCAAACGGGGCTGGCGCCTCACCCCATCCTCTGGGCCAGGCCTGAGCAAACTTGGGCCCTCCAGGTGTTTTGGACTCCAACTTCCACAATTCCTAACAGCCTACGACCCCGCCCCCTGCTGCAGCCCCGCCCCACGAGCGACCCCGCCCCTCGCTGCGGCCCCCCAGGTGATCAGTGACCGGCATTCCGGCCCTTGGGCGGTAGAAGTTGGACAGCCCTGATGTATAAGAAACTTGGAGGGAAAATGTTTTGCCAAAGGCAAGAGGTTCTATTAGATTTGAAGCAATAACTACACGCATTGGAAAGGCTTTAGAAAATATATTGATATTGCAAGCTAATTAAAATGGTAGAAAACTATTAGCCCTAACAAGTATACCTCTACCGTTCTGATGTTGGAAGCTCTAGGAGATAATGACAGATTCACCCAGACAGATTCATGTGCAGGACTCATGCCAGCTATCCTGGTCGGCTAATTCTTCAGGGGTTTTGAATATGCAAAACTGTACTGAAATGTGTTACTTTCCCACGCTCCTACTGCACATCAGTCCTGAGTTGGACATATGTGCATGATTAATTATCTAAACAATGTATACTACATAGATAACAGAATGGCATTCCATAGATCTATTATTTTCAATGTGCCCTGGAAGATGTCTAAAAGAAATTCCTCCTTGTCAAGGCCATATTAAGACAAACAAGACTCAGCTGCCAAGGTCATGAGCCAAAATATAAATGCACAGAGATTTCTGAGAATGATGTGCTAAGGGATGGATATCACAGAACTACTTACATACGTCATTGTATGCTTTTCCGGGAATAGTTGCAGTAGAAGCAGCAAAAGTCTTTAAATGTTTTAACATACCCCTCCTTTTGAAAATTTGACCCATGTAGAATACTTTTTAAATATACAATATCTTGTTGAAAGAAAAAAATAGCATGGATCCTAAGGAAGGTTTCTCATTCCCTCCTGACTGCAACTACATAAGATCCAAAACCTTCTTCAAAGAACTGAGGAATGACCTTGAACAATGTGTCATATGAAATGAGGGGAGGACAAGAAACTTTCCACTTATAAACTGTTAACATAAATTAATATCTAAGACAAATTCTTAACCAACATCTAAGGTTAAAAAAGGCTACTTACTATTATACACTATTTTGTATTTAAATGTTCTGTTAATATAACAAAAATGGAATTTATTTTCAAGTTTGCAATATACAAATTAACTTACAAAATTAATAATGATTAAGATTCCATGAAACATGTGTGATGGGCCATAAATGTATAAGATATACATAATTTCTCATCCATGACACAACCTGTATGCAGTAGTGGCACTGCATGCTCCTGAAAGGCAAGAGGGTATGCAGATGGCAGTGGTGTTGCTGGTAATGTCTCCCATACTATACCAGCTTTAATGAGAAGCTATAGTAAATGTGCAGTAGCAATCATGGGAGTGACACTGACAACTTCATCATATGGAGTCAAAACAGAGTCCATGGGAGCCCATCAGATGATGTGGGCCTACTCCAGTGGGGCTCCAATGGACTTTTTGCTGGCAGCATGTGGGCAGTGCAGAGAGACAGAGCCTTTAGAAGTTGGGTGTACAGCAGACTTCTCATAGAAGAAGCTGGGGAGGATGTGGGAGGAAGCCAGGGATAGTGGAGAAACACTGTGGGATGGGATCTCATGATCAACCACATTAAGGGGATGAATCAGTACGCTCCCCCATGGTTTCCCCCAGCATCCAAGGTATCTGAGGATCTTCAGAGATAATGGTAGTGTCACCATAGCTACACATGTTAGTGTCACCATAGCTACACATGTTAGTATTGTACATAAGGAGGCATGATAAACCCTTTTGAATGTACTTTGCCCATATCATGGAAAATTATGACTTATTAAAAAGACAATGATAAGGTAGAAAGAGGAAGAGTGCATTCCAGATAGATAGACTCAGTCAAGGCTACCATAGCCTTGAATCTGCAAGATCTAAGAGGGTTGTTGATGAGGTCTCATAGGATCACCATAAGTCAAAGTTCAATTAATGGCAGTTGATAACAGCCATATTTAAATCATTGGTGATAGATAGGTTTGTTTCCTGGAAATTAGGGAAGTGGGGAGAAAAGGATGGCAACACTTAGGGAATGGTATCTACTTCTGATAGAGATAAACCGCTATTTTATTTTTTGTTCTTAAGGGATTTTCTTTTGCCTAAAAAGCAAGCAGTTGAGAAATAGTGGAAGCCAGTTTATCAGCAAATTGTACTTTCTAAGTGTAAAAGTCATGAAAAGCACTGTCAGCAATAAATACTAATATTATTCAGTCATGCTCATCTGCCTCTTTAACATTCATCAGCCTCTCACTTTCTCTCTCGGACAAATTGTCATAATTATGGGGATTTATAACAGTGAAAGACAATTTCCATTAATAGTGGCAAGTATTTTAATATCTATTGCTTATAAACAAACATTAAGATACAAAACATGAGGGGAGTTGTTAATCTTACACTGTTGCTGACAGATGAAGTGCAAAAGACTACAGCTGAAGTAAAGACTGAAGTCGTGCTGCCACCTTTTGACTAGTGAATAAAACGTGTTTATCTGTATTCAAGGACCACACCACATGATGCAGCTGAGAGAGAAATGGTATAACAGAAGTAATCTGTCCGGCAGATGCTCCTTGGCTTTTAAATTTCTCTTCATTTAAAGAGTAAAGCCAATTTATTCAATAGGATGTGCTACTACAAAACTAAACATGTGATAATGGTTATTTCTGGAACTGTAACAAAAAATTTCCATAGGGAACATGAACACCCAAAAAACTAAGAGTTTTACAAAACAGAGATAGCTAGTTCACATATCAGAAATGTTTATAGGTTGTTATTCTTCCAAATGTTATAAATATTGGCCTACAAAGATGCTGATTTTTTCTGTACTTAGAATAAAATTATACAAGATGGAGAAATTGAACAAAAGGTAAAAGTGTATCAATATATCCAGCTAAGCACATTCTAACTCACACAATCTATATTCATTTGGACTACTCATTTTCTCTCAGTGTGATTCTGTCACCAAGGATGATCATCAGATTACTTGTGACAGACACAGGGAAGTTTTATATAGTCTGCCCTCATTTCCCCTGAACTGAAGCAGAACAGCGAATAGTTTTGTTCTACTTTAAGTGCCCTACAGTCAAGAACTGTCCTTCTGCCATTGTCTACTCTGATGTGGTTGGAGATTTTAACACTGGCATAATGCTTCCACTCTGAAGAAAAGGCCAAATAGTTCTTCAATTAAAAGGCACCAAAATGGCTTTTACTAACAGATAGTTCAGCATGATATTGGCAGAGGCAACACATTTTCATTTCTCCTTCATGTCCTCTTCATGAAGAAGATGGAGCAGGCTTGGTTTCTGCTGCTCTGGAGACTAGGACTCGGAGCAATGGGTTCAAATGACAGAGAAGGAGATTCCACCCGAATATTAGGAAGAAGTCCCTGACCATAACAGCTGTTCAACAGTGCAATAGGGTTGTCCCAGAGTGTAGTGGGGAATCCTATTTATTTATTTACTTCATTTATACCCCGCAACCATCTCCCCAAGGGGACTCAGTGCAGCTTACATGACGCCAAGCCCAATAATGCATAATATTTAAATCATTGGTAATAGATAGGTTTGTTTCCTGGATTTTTTTTTGGAGGCTTTTAAACTGAAGCTGGATGGCCATGTGTCAGGGGTATGCCGATTGTGTTTTTCCTGCATGGCAGGGGGGTGGACTAGTCTCTTCCAACTCTATGATACTATGACAATTCTAATTAAAGAGTGAGGATTCTTTTTCAAATCTGTTTAATGCAAAGTAGAAACATTTAAACAAGATAAGTTACTTTAAAAGTCCATTAGAAAAAATAAACTATTTAGTTTTGTTGATTGCAACCAAGAATACTGAATGTTAATAAGATTCTTTGAAAAAGGGGTGTTTTTGTAGCGAGTTTAGAATTTATAAAAAGGAAAAAGAAAAAAATGAAACAACAATATAGGGTTATTGTTTTTATTGAAGTTACACAAAAAGAAACAATGATGTGATAATAAAAATAGTGGAGTGGTAATATAGTTCAGAGATAAAATATTTTATATCCAGCAGTATTTTACCAATGATCTATAATTAATGTAAGAAATGAGATATATAAACCTCTGGGTTAGAGCAACATCATATAATTGCATGCTCATATCTCCCAGGAGAGATGCAAGTTGTTACTGAGTCAGGAATCTGCACATTTCCTTTGTACGCGGAGATATAGGCATTTAATGGAAGTTGTATTGAGACACTGGGAGGTCTGCTTACTCTGAAGACAACAAAACAAGAGCAGGGTCTATGGAAGTAGTTACTTATGTGGATATAAGGTGGTAGATAAATATCAAGAAAGATAAATATACAACAAAGTTATGAGTAATGATGCATATAATCATATATTAAAACAAATAAAAAGACACACAGTACATATTAATATAAAGTCATGTAATACCGTTATACAATATTATTGACAATGCACTGAAATGAGCAAGGACCATAAAGAAAATATGCACTAGAATATAATAATATCAGGGTGAGTGAGGTACATAAGAAAAAAATCAGCAATATATAGTATACAGCCTAAACGAGAGAACATAGATACACACCTGAAAATAATCCACCCTGGGTAACTTTTAAAGAGTAATCAAACCAAAGTCAAACCCTGATGATTCCTCAGGAGTAATTAATCATATACATGGGCTACTTTCCAGAGAAGCGGTTGGTGGTAGGATATCCTCAAGTAAAGGCAAAAATACACAATAATTATTCCGGAAGCTCAAGCTGGTGCAGAACACTGCCGCCCGGCTCCTGTCTGGCACACCAGCAGGTTGCCACATAACACCTACTTTGCAGGATCTGCACTGGCTGCCAATTGAGCACCGGATCACCTTCAAGGTGCTGGTCCTTACCTTTAAGGCCTTGCACGGCCTGGGGCCAGCATATCTCCCCATACTGCCCTCTGAGATCACTTCTTTCCGAGGATACCAACCTTTTGGCTGTCCCCTCCGCTAAGGCAGCCAAACTTACATCCACTCGTCGAAGGGCATTCTCGGTGATTGCACCAACACTCTGGAATGCCCTTCCTGCAGACACGCGCGCCATCCACGACCTGCTCTCCTTCAGGCGGGCGTGCAAGACCCACCTGTTTCAGCTCGCCTTCCAGGTGTAGGTCCTAGTGGTACGCACCTCCCTGCTGGAAGCGACTTTTATCCTAGGTCACTTTTAACTGTCGTTGTTTATTGTGAGATTTTAATGATGTTTTTATGCTCTGTTTTTATTCTGTTGCTGTTTTACGCTGTGTTTCTTTTTCTCCTGGTGTTGTGAGCCGCCCCGAGCCTGCCGGGAGTGGCGGCATAGAAGCCAAACGAAATAAATAAATAAATAAATAAAACCAAGTAATTAAAGTCAATGGTTCTTAAGAAATCAATCAATACAAACCAACAGGTCTATCCAGTTCTAATTCGAGATGTGAAGCTGCTGTAACAAAAGCCCCGAAAGGTGAAAACAGGGCTCTCAGAGGAGAGTGAGGGCTGGATAGATGCAGGAGCTCCAAATGAAGTAGACCAAAGCTAACGAAGGTAGATAATTCGATGAGTAAGAGTCCCTGCGCATGTGCAGAAGGGTGGGTGGTTTTAATGACTGCTATTGCGGTGTGGCTTACGAGGACAAATAATCCGGATCATAGTAAATGGTAATGGAATATTCAAAATCCAGGAAAAATAAATAGTCAATCATATCTCAGTTCTGTGGAAGATCCTATGTAGAAAGTCAATGGGATGCTAATGAAAGATCACCTAAGTGAAACCGGTGAACGCCTGGCTTCACCTTCCACCAGCTTCAACTCCCACTTTCCTTTCCTGGTCCTTCTGCGCTGTGCCAAAGAAATCATTCCCAATACTTTTGGACAGACCATGTAATTTCTTCAGTTCTCTTGCATTGTTGCTTTATTTTAACTGTTGATTTACTCATGTTTTATATATTTGAGTGTTGCTACATTTTTATTCTGCCTGTGTACAAGACAGAGAGAAGTGGGGAGGAGACAGATTACTTTTTGGAACTAACTTTGGCTGGATTTGATTACTAGTGCTCACAAAAGTTCACCTGCTGAATCAATAAGTCAAGCCCACTGAATTGGTACATCCATTTCAGACCCTGGGGTTTCTACTGAAGAAAAGCACACATATATATCAAGTAAATAAATAATTGGCATCAACAAGCAACTACTGCACCTTATAAACCAAACCTTAATTAATTTGGAATCTGGATTTTATTTTAAAGTGTGCTGCTTTCACTACACCTGAAGAAAGAAGGGTGGTTTGGAAATTGTGTGCGCTGTGCAGTATATACACAAGTCTGTTCTTCTATGCATTTTTTTTACCACCAATTACCATTTCTTAGGATTTGCTTCCTAAAATAATCCAAAAGGACTGCCTGTAAGGCTAGTCCTGAGAACCTCCAACTGCTATGAACACTGTATAAAAATTAGTGTTAAAGCACCCGTTAAAATTCAAAACAGTAACATATTTGAAATATTTGATATGCAGAAGGTAGAGAGAAATGTGCTACTGCACATAAACCAAAGAATAGTGTGGCCACTATAAAAATGCCTCACTTAATTATATGCTACAATTGGACATCAAACAGAGATGAGGATAAGACTGGCACCTTAGGTAGACGATTCTTCAACTTGTTAAGTTGGCTATACATATTATTTTTTATCCAATTATAATGCAATAATATACCATTTATTAGTAAGGAGTGGATATGGAAGAAATAGAAAATAGTCCGGGAACATACAACATGTATGCAAGCATTACTCATATTTCATATAGCCACATTTCTATGTCTTATTTAAAATTTGAACGTGGATTTTATCGTAAGCCTTACCTCTATTTGACACAAAAATCATACTTTCCTCAGAAAATGTATTTGTGACTGTTTGCCAGTGTTTAAGATGCCTTAAACACCCCTAAAGTCTTTACAATTTAATAGAGGTCAGGCATTGCAAATTATATTACAGCTTGCATTGGTCTAAATGTAACAGCAGTGCACAGTGAGCACTCTTGTTTTGATACAGCTTAGATTTATGTGCCATGTAGCAGAGAAGCTACCTTATCACAAGCCATACACTATCAAGTGTTTGAACAAGATAAGAACACATTTGCATTTTTAATAAGGGCTTGAGTATCTTGAGTTCTTCCGTAGATGCCACACTAACTAATACTTAACTGATGCTACAAAGTTTCACTTCCTCAAGGCTAATTACAAATAAATGCTTGGAGAAGATGTTACCGGGGTAAAGATTGAAGCACCCACATGACCTAGATGATGTAGGTAAGTAATTACAGATTTTTTTTTAAAAAAATTGAATTATATGGCTGAGATGGGTATATTGTCACATTCAGCAAACACTTGTGACTTCAGTCCCATAGGCCACATACATTTGCACACAGCATATGTGTTAGTGGCTTGTGCCTATTTATCGGTAGACCCCCCCCACACACACACACACATTTTTGTGTACTTCCCAAAAACAGGTATGTAGCTGGATGGTATTTTTCAGACCATAGCCGAAAAATGCAGCTAGCTCCGGCACATTGGCAGCAATAGGCAGGCTTCCCAAGCTCCCCTTCCCATCATTTTAGGCAATGGCATTATTTGTCCTTATATCCTTCATTAAGACCAAAAAGCATCAGTTAAGATACTACTCTTTCTGCAATCCTTTCTCCTTGGTTTGTAGAGGACACCTAGGTTAAACGCTTTGTTAAACTTGTTTCTATCTACTCAAGAGGAGACAGGCACTACAGGCACTGCAGACATTGTGCTCTCTTCCTGCATGCAGCTATCTAAGGCATTTTAAGGAGGAATCCCACTTCCCAGGGAAGAAAGAGTGATCGACCTGGAGTTATCTCCCCGAGCTTCCTTTAAAAAGCCATCTCTTTCCTCTTGATTTGAACTGCAGCCCCTGCCTGGAGTGATGCCTGACTTTCCCCGCCTTCTGCTTTGGGTTAAATGCTTCCTTAAAGTTGTTTCTACTTTTTACTCTAGAGGAGGAGTAACTAGGTGGTCATAGTTTTCTGAGAATAAGGCTTTTCATTTTGTTTCCTGGGATTACTATTAATAATTATTACTATTATCTTTTAGAAGTATTTTCTGAAGGAGAGGAGAGAGGAGAAAAACAAGCTAAAAGAGTGATTCTTCAAGTCCCAAAACACATGTGTGCACCCTATCCACCCGCCCGTGTGTTGATTTTACTATGTGATGTTATCCTGTTTGTTTTATTTGTCATTTTATATATTTTGTTATTTTTTCTTGTTGTTTAGTGTTCTATTGTGTTGTATCGTTTTGGGCTAGGCCTCTTATTAGCCGCCCCGAGTCCCCTTTGGGGAGATGGAGGCGGGTTATAAATAAAGTTGTTTATTATTATTATTATTATTATTCCACTTGTTCCCAATTGCCAGTTAGTCCCACTAAATAAAAAAGAATCAATAAAATAAAGGAAATTTTACAAGATTCAAGAGAGAGGCCAAACCAGAAGCCAAGACAAAAAATACACCGAAGCTAGGACGCAACTGTGATGCCAAATAGGGGAGGAGGAGCCGTGATTGGCTGCCACATGGTCCTGTTACAGACAGGAATCCATGACAGCTGGGCCCATGACATCATGGCCACCTGACCCAGCTGAAGAAGCCAGATTGGCTGAAGAAAAACTGCTAACAGATCAGTGCACATGCCTAGTAATAAGTATTTTTTTTACCCAATATGGACATTCACTATAAACACAGATTAATATTCTCCATTTCTTTCCACCTTCCCGTTTTCTTTGAAGCCATCTCTAATCCTCCCAGCTCTTTATGTAAAAGAGGCTGCTATGGGCTGATCCAAATGTCTAGACACTGAGCACATGACAGTAGCATTCATAAACTAGCTGAGGTAGACAGGACTCTGGTGTTATATAAGCTATTTATATCCATCTAATTGTCATGAAGTAGCTCATTTTCTTGAGAACTGTAGTTTTTGAATAGACAGTAACACACCTGGAGCCATAAAAAAAACCCAGGTAATTCCGGGTTTGCAGTCATGGAAAACGACTGAACTAGTGATTTTATGTTTTATAGGAAATATTATTGTTTGACGGTGGTTTTCTATACCCCCCCCCAAATTCTCTAGAATGATTATTGTTATTGCAATTTCATATTGAATATATAAAATAATTAATATGCTTGGGTGTTTGTTTTAGATAGCATTCATTTTCTTCCTATGAATATTATTCATTTGACCCAATTCATAACCTTAAACTAACAATTTTATTTTGGCAGAAAATATGTGTTAGTGTGTGTGTGTGTGTTTCCCTGTGATATGCACACACATATTTTAAAATGTTCTTTCAGGGGCCTTTTCCCTAACAGATTTGTGATTTGGCAACACCATTATTAACATTAAGATTCACTCAGGGGAATTTCCAAAAGCGTTTTGATATTTTCCCATGATTTTAATATTTGCTGCAAATAAAGTGCAAGGCAATCAAACTGCAACCAGGAAAAGGGGAGGGGAAGTATACCACTGAAAGAGCTTAGATGATTAAGCATCATGCAGAAAATAAAAAATGAATACAGCTAATTTGCAAGATGCCTTAATTACTAAAATGAGGGAATCTGTTTCTATCTACTTTGAAAGGTGACATGCGATAAATACCATATGAAAAAGATAGTTATAGTACTATCACATTATCTAAAATGTTGTAAAAATGCTGTTCATTTAGAAAAGAGTGAGTGTCAATGAAAAGGCTGGGAAAGGCTTTACATCACAATATACAGTAAATCAGTACACTATCCATCTAAACCACATCTTGGGATAGACTATCACTCTACAGGTAATTTATTTCAAGAAGCCCAGTTTGACTTGGCTGATCCTTCCACTGGTTGGGGCTCTGCACTGCCAATACAACCACTGCTATGTAAATAAGTGCTGTCTGTTAATATGTTTGGAGGGCAAAATCAGTTTGCTCATATTACCAAAGATTCAGGTCTATCACCAGGGTCACCATACTAAGTGCACCTCTGTGAACCATGTGGCCAGTTTGTTTCATACAGTGATCTAACCAAACAGAGGAACAGCAAATCGTCTGTGAAAGTTGAGTTTGAAATTACTTGCACATATTTCAAACTCTATGCTTTGGTGACAAGTTCATCAGACACATTAACTGCAGCATCTAGACATGGGATCTGTTTCAGTCACTGCAGCTTGACAGGATAAATCAGTTCTACCCCATGCTCTCTTGAACACTGGCCATCATGTCCATTAAGATTTAGCTGATAGGAATGACTAGGTGGCTCCAATGTTCCTCCACGTTAAAGGGGAGGAAGCACCCACCATAAGGAAGAAATCAATGCTGCATTCCAGGTTAAGATCCTCTCCCTGGACCTTGATTTGACATAAAATCATACAGTTGGAAGAGGCTGCATGAGCCATCTAGTCTGACCCCTTGCCATGAAGGAAAAGCACAATCAAAGTATCCCTGACACTACTCCTGACAGATGGTGTCATCGTGACTTAAAAAAATTAAATGGGGTAAGGATATATTTTAAACCAATTTCTTAAACTAAACACTGGAGACTTGAAGAAAGGTCTCATAATGGCTTATGAAATATATGAATGAGGAACGATGCGTAAACTTTGGATTTTGCAAAAGAGGAGAGGGGCAGACAATGTCCCTATCACAGCATCTGAGAATCAATTATTTAAAAGATCTCCCAACTCCACTTCTAAAAAGAGAGGATGAACTGGTGGTAATAATAATAATAATAATAATGCCTTATTTCTAGACCACCCTTTCTCCCTGGAAGGACTCATGGTGGTTTACATGTAAAAAGGCAAACATTCAATGCCCCAAAATAGGTACAGATGTATCAAATAATACAGAATAATGAAGAGTTACAACAGAAAACTTACAACAAAGGAATTAAGCATCAAAATAAAATAAAAACAAAAACCATCAACTCAAACATAAAGAAATATTACAGTGTAAACCCTAAAAACAAATTATGGTGGTGATATGTCCATGCCCACCCCAAAGTTTGTTTGATTCCATTCTAATTCTGAAGTCTCCCCCTAAAACAGTGGGAAAGAAAAGAGTATTATTATACTGACTTAATCTTATCTTATAGTGTGAGTAACACCTTTTAAACCACATGAGTTTAAATCACTCAGAACAGACTATATTTTCTTTGTCTCTGAAATACCATGGAGAATTTAGTACTTAAATGTCTTTGAATAGCAACACCTTCAAATGTCATTGTACTGACCCATCATCTTAAGTAGGCCTGGCAGGGCCTATCTATCTATCTATCTATCTATCTATCTATCTATCTATCTAAAAATCTGGTGCAGGCCATTCCTCCTCCCTCCCTTCCTGCCTGGGTCCAAGCCCATGGGAACAGTGGGAGGCTGGCAAAGGGGAGAAGGGGTTTGGCTTCCCCTTTGCTGGTCATCCTTTCCCCTGTCTAGTCCTAGTCAGGTAGGCAGGGGAAGGGCTGACCAGTAGAGGGGGAGCCCAGATCCTTTCATGCACTACAGGAAAGCCCTTTGTGGACCACATCCAGCCGGTGGGCCATACATTGTGTAGGCATGATCTTGAGAGTTTCCAAACTCTAGACTAGAGTTTCTCAAACTGTACTCCTTCAGATGTATGGACTTCTGCTCTCACAATTCCTAACAGTTGGTAAATTTGATGGGATTTTTGGGAGCTGTAGTCCAAAACACTTGGAGGAGCACAGTTTGAGAAACACTACTCTAGACATTTAAAAAGGGAAGTTGCTATCTGGTCAGGGCATGACAACTGACATCCAATTGTTGCTATAGCAAGAACAACAGCTACCATTGCTGCCAACAACAACAACCCCATCCTATTTTCAATGAGCAAACATAATGCAAGTTTAGTTTAACGACCAATATAGTTGTGACATGGGCATACAGTGAATAATAAAGAATAAGGGGGAGTGCATAAAGTTCATACACAAACAATCAGGACATGGGGTCCTATCATTTAGACAATTAGTAAATCCGCTATAAATCTTTTCCCAAGTGGGATTACCGCAAGTAGGTAATGAAAGTCCAAATCATCCAATATAGTCCAAAACTCTGTATTCAATGTAAATCCCAAATTATAGAGTTCAATATTCATTCAATGGGTATACAGCACAAATGTTCCAAATGAAATGAGGATCAAAAGCAATCTCCGGGATATGGTGTGACCACAGTCCTAAATCAAATTCTTCCGTATAATCCGGTATGGCAGGAGGTGGCAACACTCTTTTACATCCCTGGGGTATACTCAGCCGACGAGCAATAATTAAACAAGAATTCTATGACTCGTTTCGACCATGTTCCAGTCTTTTTCAAGGCCCGGTATAGTCCCCTTCATTAGTCCCCAAACGGTACAAATCATTCTGTAATATAATAACAATATATCAGCTAATATGCACAGGACAATCGGTTCCTTAGGCTACTCAATTACATAGAAATCACAGGTGCAAAGTGTTCATACAATATAGCGAGCAAAGTAAAGTACATTTTTAACAAATCATACATATTACATAGCAACAGAAGTTAGCCATACCTTCCATGCATAGGTAAATCCTGGATCGTGGAGACGCGGCATAAAGCAACAAGTTAAACCATAATGCTCTATTTTATGCAGTGGGAGAGGACCCACAAGTGCTCCTCATTCCCTAATTATGACATGTGGATCCCCTGGGTTAGTGTAATAATTCTGAAAAACTTAGCCTTTGGTTGAGGCCCAAAGGCACCTCCGTTCGTAGGGAGAGTATGCAATGATTTTCTGCCCTATGCAGATAGGTCTCCACATTACCATGTGGAGGTACATGTACATTTTAAGGCCAAAAATTTCAGATCATTGGGGCCATGTTCCATGGTTTTGAAATGGGAATAGAGAGGGGAATCATCTGCTAGATTCCTAATTTTAGATCTGTGTTCACCCACTCTCAAACCCATCATCCTGTTGGTCATGCCCACATAGACACGCCCACATGGGCACACCAATCCATAAATACATCTTTCACTTTTGCAGGTGAAGAACTCACGGAACTTTATAGAGTGCGCCAACCCCTGAATATAAATTTCTTTTTCTGGATATACAAAAGGGCATTGTTGACACCTCCCGCATTTATGAGTTTTGGGGGTTAGACTACTCCTGGGTCGGGTGTGCCGTGGGCCTGAATGGACTAGAACATCCTTAATGTTTTGACTTCTTTTGTTGGCTATCAACGGTGGTTGGGACAGCCCTGGAATATCTTGGACAATGGGCCAATACCTGTTTATGATCTTCTTAAAGGCACCAGTTTCTAAGGTTGAAAAGGAACTCCACCACAAATACCTCTTATTATAGGGAAGCGGATCTACTTTACTCCAAATTACGCAACAGAGGGTATCCCGACCCGGTAATCGACACTGCCTACAGGAGAGCTGAACAGATACCCAGAAACTCCTTGATGCAAAAAAGGATCAAACCACCTATGAATCGCTTAATATGGCCATTGGTACTCACCCCCAAGACTGGTGCCTTTAAGAAACTCATAAATGCGGGAGGTGTCAACAATGCCCTTTTGTATATCCAGAAAAAGAAATTTATATTCAGGGGTTGGCGCGCTCTATAAAGTTCTGTGAGTTCTTCACCTGCAAAAGTGAAAGATGTATTTATGGATTGGTGTGCCCATGTGGGCGTGTCTATGTGGGCATGACCAACAGGATGATGGGTTTGAGAGTGGGTGAACACAGATCTAAAATTAGGAATCTAGCAGATGATTCCCCTCTCTATTCCCATTTCAAAACCATGGGACATGGCCCCAATGATCTGAAATTTTTTGGCCTTAAAAATGTACATGTACCTCCACATGGTAATGTGGAGACCTATCTGCATAGGGCAGAAAATCATTGCATACTCTCCCTACGAACGGAGGTGCCTTTGGGCCTCAACCAAAGGCTAAGTATTTCAGAATTATTACACTAACCCAGGGGATCCACATGTCATAATTAGGGAATGAGGAGCACTTGTGGGTCCTCTCCCACTGCATAAAATAGAGCATTATGGTTTAACTTGTTGCTTTATGCCGCGTCTCCACGATCCAGGATCTACCTATGCATGGAAGGTATGGCTGACTTCCGTTGCTATGTAATATGTATGATTTGTTAAAAATGTACTTTACTTTGCTCGCTATATTGTATGAACACTTTGCACCTGTGATTTCTATGTAATTGAGTAGCCTAAGGAACCGATTGTCCTGTGCATATTAGCTGATATATTGTTATTATATTACAGAATGATTTGTACCGTTTGGGGACTAATGAAGGGGACTATACCGGGCCTTGAAAAAGACTGGAACACGGTCGAAATGAGTCATGGAATTCTTGTTTAATTATTGCTCGTCGGCTGAGTATACCCCAGGGATGTAAAAGAGTGTTGCCACCTCCTGCCATACCGGATTATACGGAAGAATTTGATTTAGGACTGTGGTCACACCATATCCCGGAGATTGCTTTTGATCCTCATTTCATTTGGAACATTTGTGCTGTATACCCATTGAATGAATATTGAACTCTATAATTTGGGATTTACATTGAATACAGAGTTTTGGACTATATTGGATGATTTGGACTTTCATTACCTACTTGCGGTAATCCCACTTGGGAAAAGATTTATAGCGGATTTACTAATTGTCTAAATGATAGGACCCCGTGTCCTGATTGTTTGTGTATGGGCATACAGTGACCCTATTCTTACCTAGCATGTGCAACTTTGGGAAGCATGTTGCAGAATCTTCTTTGCATGCCTTGTCTATGGTCTATAAATTACAGGTGTGATTACATCACAGGCATAAGCAGAACAGAAGGTGCAGGGAGAGGGTGGGCAACAAAAAGGGTTTTGTTGCCGGGGGAAGGGGGGCCGCATTTCCTGTACCTTGAATTTAGCATGAGCTGCATCAGCTTCATCTACTTCTTCAAAAATTAGTGTTGGGGCTAAAACAAGATACAGAGCTCTCATAAATTCCAGAATTGTAATTCTAATTTTGGAAGGATTTTTTCCCCAGATGATGTCAGAAAAACTCATGGGGATCCCTCCAAAGATGGCTGGAAAATTTTGGCATGCTGATGTAATCACAAATCCCAATCCCCGTCCAACTGTCAAAACAACATTTTCCCTTCTTTTTCTCACAGATACTTCCAACAAGTTAAGAGATTGTGAATTCCTTTATAGAATTGGGTATGCATATGTGTTGGCTTCTATATCAGAAGAAAGGGATATAAATTAAATAAATAGATGTTTTATCGATATGCCCTTTTCTTTGATCCTTGACTTATCATTTCCCATCAATTTATATTGCTGCAACAGACTAACCTCAATGTTTGGTTTATTGCCACCTCGAATATGGCAGGACCCATCATACTGAATTATCTCTCTTTGACACATTGACTGACTTGCTCTCATAGTTTAGTCTTTTTTTTTTACCTTAACAGACCTTACCATTTCATGATATGCAGAATTTAATTCCCCTATTAGTATGCACTAATGCATTAATGTTTTGTTCTACAAATAAATAAAACATACTGTGGTGAGGGGAGAATAATCTGAAGCGTTTCATTCTAGTGGGGAAGTTTGGCAATTACTGGTTTGAAAAGTGCTTTTCAAATGAAGAGAGTTGCCTCTAGCTTTTCATCTCAGTATCATAAAAGAGCCAGATAATCCACACATTGCATTTCAAAGCAGAATCCCCTATCATCCCAGTGTTATAAAATTCAGCTCTGGTCATTGATTGCCCACTGGCACCCTCAGAACTGCTCCTCTTGGGTACAAAAGAATTAATCATCAGTGCTGCTAAAACTGGAGGCTCCCTGTGATTTCTAAAGCTACATTATTCCTTCCATTATTTGTAATGCAGTTTGTACTATCAGACAGATCATTCTCACCTTGGTTTTTAAGCAAAATGAAATGCAAAATTGTTAACTACTTTCCAGATGCCACTGTAAAAACTCAGACTAAAAATATGCACCATTTCCCCTTTGCCTTCTTCCTGGCTCTATTACATTTTAAAGTAACTTGATCCTAATTGGGGTATAGATCTAGAAACTTTTAAATATAAACTTAGATCCTTTTTTATTTTTTTATTTATTTGTTGGGCTTCTATGCCGCCACTCCCGGTAGGAGTATGTTAAATGAATTTGACTTTCCTCAAGCTTTTTAGGAGCTGAATTTTGGTGACGATGATGAGAAATGTCTATCTTTTTTGCAGTATTGAAGCTCCTCAGTTCCCAGATCACTGGGAAGAGTTTGTACACTAAAAGGCTGCAGCTTGCAAATATTCCAAAAGAGTCTTCAATAGTAGTAGATGTGGGTTGGATAATGCATGGCCTGTGTCCTACTGGCCACTAAGAACCATATCTTCCTCCTGCCTTTACATTTTTCCTGGTATTGCAGAGAAAGAGAACCTTTGCTATACTTCTCTAATTCTTCAAGTGTAGAGAAAAATGAAAGAAACACTGGAGGGACCAAGACTCTTATGTTTGTACGTGAGGTATGTACGAACCAACTCCAATCACCCAGCTCTTTGACAGTACATAGCAGGGACTGTTACAGTTTAACAGTCCAATGTAAAACGCTCTGGTTACATCCCGTAAAGATTACTGCAATGCTCTCTACGTGGGGCTGCCTTTGAAGACTGTTCGGAAGCTTCAATTGGTCCAACGGACAGCAGCCAGGTAAAGAACAGGAGCAGCATTCAGGGAGCACACAACTCCTCTGTTGCGCCAGCTCCACTGGCTGCCAGTTTGCTACCGGGCACAATTCAAAGTGCTGGCATTAGCCTTTAAAGCCCTAAACAGTTCTGGCCCAGCTTATCTGTCTGAACACATTTCTCCCTATGAACCATCTAGGTGTTTAAGATTGTCCGGAGAGGCCCTGCTCTTAGTCTTGCCTTCTTCACGGATCCAGTTGGCGGGGACGAGAGTCAGGGCCTTTTCAGTGGTGGCCCCTCGGCTATGGAATGCCCTCCCTAGGGACATCTGATCAGCCTCCTTCCTCCTAACATTTCGAAAGAAAGTTAAGACCTGGCTGTTCGAGCAGTCATTTGCAGATGAAGTATAACTGGTTTATTGTGATTATGGAATGATATGACGATGTGATGAAAAATGATTTTACGATGAGACGCTGAGAATTGTATTTTATGGTTTTAATTGCTAATTTGTTTACTGTTTTTATATATTGTTTTTAATTGTATTTTATGTTGTGGGCATTGACTGCCATTTGTAAACCGCCTTGAGTTGCCTTCGGGCTGAGAGGGATGGTATAGAAATTTAGTAAATAAATAAATAAATGTTTTAGACTGAACATGGGACTGATAATCACTTTTTAAAAAAGTCCCATTCAACTCAAATAGCTTTTTCATAGCCTTGAAATATAAACTTCAGATATGCACTGGGCAATGTAGTAGACTGAAAGGGCCTCTTAAAAATACATATTCTATGTGCACTCACAAGCAGGCACGCAAAATCCAATATAACCCACTTTTAAATCTTAGCGCATTCATTTCCCATGTGTAATACAAGTGGCACTGCAAGGTTAATGACATGAAACCCTCCAGACAAAATGAAGCTGCTATAATCCCAACTGACAAGAAAAATGCAAAATAGTTTGAAATAGTATAGTATTTTATGCAGCTTAGAAGAATGCACATCTCATGAAGAATTTCTACTAGCCAAGAAGAACCTCTGAACAAAATGCATTGTGTATTAAGTGACTGGTTTTCTCAATTTACACAGAGATAATGGATTCAGATTGTAAGAATATTTCGTTAATAACAATTGAAGTTAGCAGTGCATAAAATGTACCTCCAGACTTCATCTTATGCAAGGCGACACTCAATCAGAAGTTCGGACATCAAGTATGCAATCTACAATGGACTATAACATTCATGACACTCAATAACGTTTGCTGTTGTACAAGCAAATAACTTCCCCTGGCAGGGTGTTGCAATGTATGTCCTGGTCTTCATTCAATTCATAAAGGAGCTGTAACTGCCAATTGCACAAAGCTGTTTCTTGGCCTAAAACTGGGTGGAGAAGAGACAGGCCAGATTGCAATTAATCTACAAGCAAGATTTTTCAGTAGCAGAACAGCCTGTTACGTTAAAAGAAACAGGCACTTAACATCTGGTACTAAGCCATTAGAATGGTTTTGTAACCAACAGGAAATCTATTGGTTGGCTCACACCAAATGTTGCTTGTAGATACATTGGTATTCAGAACTTGATGCTCCGCCTTATTTATTTATTCAGTTTTATATTCCGCTCCTCCCAGCAGGCTCGGGGCGGATCACAGCAACATTCAGTAAAAACATCGAAATACAGCAATGTTAAAAAAAACCACAAGGGTTACAAATTCTTAAAAGCTCGGAGACAAGGTCATACAATACATTTTGGATTATCCAAGCGCGATTGTGAAAAGGGCAGTCTTGCACGCTCTCCGAAAAGGGAGAAGCTCTCGGATCGCGCGAGTATCGGGTAGAAGGGAATTCCACAGCATAGGGGCCGCAACCGAAAAGGCACATTGCCTAGTTGTGGACAGGTGGCCGGAGCGGATTGATGGAATGTCTAGCAAATTTTGCTCCTCAGAGCGCAGTGATCTCGGTAGAACGTATGGGGTAAGGCGGTCCCTCAGGTACACAGGCCCTAGACCGTATAGGGCCTTAAAGGTCAAAACCAACACCTTGAAGGCAATTCGGTACTCGATAGGAAGCCAGTGCAGTTGCCGCAGGATGGGAGTGATGTGCTCTCTCACCGGTGCTTCCACCAGTAAGCGAGCAGCGGCATTCTGCACTAACTTGAGTTTCCGGATTGTCAACAAAGGAAGGCCCACGTAGAGGGCGTTACAGTAGTCCAGTCTCGAGATGACCGTCGTTTGGATCACCGTGGCCAGATCATCCCTGGACAGGTAGGGTGCCAGTCGCCTAGCCTGTCGGAGATGGAAAAATGATACCCTGCTGACCATGGAGACCTGGGTCTCCATGGACAGCAGGGGGTCCAGGTGGACTCCCAGGCTCTTAACAAGGGATGACGGGCTAAGTTGCTCGCCATCCAGGGTAGGCAACTGGCACTCATCCAGCCCAGGGCGACCAGACCACAAGATCTCAGTCTTCGACGGGCTCACCTTCAGCCGGCTGGAATGCAGCCATCCAGTCACGGCTTCAAGGCATTGATGGAAATAATTGGGTACGGTGTCCGGCCTGCCGTCCATTCTCAGCAGAAGCTGGGTGTCATCGGCGTATTGATAACTTTCCAGACCAAAGTCGCGGGCCAGCAGGGCCAGGGGGCGCATATATATGTTGAATAACAAAGGAGAGAGGATTGCCCCCTGGGGGTCCCCACAAGTTAATGGGAGCCTCCCAGAGGTCCCCTCCCCTCTCCACACGTTGTCCCCAGTCCTGGAGGAAGGAGGCCACCCATTTAAGGGCAGTCCCCCTCACCCCGATCACGGCTAAACGGTGGGCCAACAATGTATGATCTACGGTATCAAACGCTGCTGTTAGGTCTAACAAAACAAGCAGGGCTGACCCACCCCGGTCCAGCTGGCGGTGAAGTTGGTCTGTAATGGCGACAAGCACGGTCTCCGTCCCATGCCCAATACGGAAGCCGGACTGGAAGGGATCGAGTCCAGCTGTGTCTTCTAAGAACTGCTGCAGCTGATCCGCTGCTGCCCTCTCAATTACTTTGCCTAGGAAAGGCAAGTTGGAAACAGGCCTGTAATTGGAGGGAGCCAAAGGGTCTAAGTTCGGCTTCTTCAGCAGCGGTCTTACCATAGCCTCTTTCAAACCCCCTGGGAACACTAGCTCCCCCTAGCTACATAGTTATCAGGGATATACTTCAAAAGTGGTGCCTTACCCAGTTTACCAAATTATCTTTTTCCTCTAAAATTGCTCTAACCAATATTATTGATGTTCAGTTTTACACTATTTGGTAACATACTTTGAAAAGGCAAAAGGAGTGTTCAGGCATTACCTATTATTTATCTTGGAGCTCTTCCACATAGCCCTATATCTCAGTTACACTCCCCCTGAAGACGCAGGTTCGCAGTTTGGGTGTGATCGCTGAGCCTGGAGCCCCAGGTTTCGGCGGTGACCAGGGGAGCATTTGCACAGTTAAAACTTGTGCGCCAACTGCGCCCGTACCTTGGGAAGTCTGACTTGGCCACGGTAGTCCACGCTCTGGTTACATCCCATATAGATTACTGCAACACACTCTACGTGGGACTGCCTTTGAAGACTGTTTGGAAGCTTCAACTGGTCCAACAGACAGCAGCCAGATTGATAACAGGAGCGACACTCAGGGAGCGTACAACACCTCTGTTGCACCAGCTCCACTGGCTACCAGTTTGCTACCGGGCACAATTCAAAGTGCTGGCTTTAGCCTTTAAAGCCCTTAACGGTTCTGGTCCAACTTACATGTCCGAACACATCTCTTTTTATGAATCTTCAAGATGCTTAAGATCATCCGGAGAGGCCCTGCTCTCGGTCCCGCCTGCTTTGCAGGCGCGATTGGTGGGGACGAGAGACAGAGCCTTTTCAGTGGTGGCTCCTCGGCTTTGGAACGCCCTTCCAAATGACATCAGATTAGCCCCCTCCCTCCTGACATTTTGGAGGAAGGTCAAGACCTGGCTATTTGACCGGGCATTTGCAAATGAAGTATGATTATCAAATAGAGACCTAAGGAACGACGACGATGCAACTGGAAATCGACTTAATAATGAGACGCTGATATTGTGTTTTTAACGTTAAATGTTAAATTGTATATGTTGAAATTGTATTGATAACTGTTGATTTGTTTGTCTTGAGCAGTTCCTGCTATTTGTACACCGCATCGAGTCGCCTTCGGGCTGAGAGAGGCGGTCTAGAAGCAAAGTAAATAAATAAATAAATATCAAGTCAGAAAATTCCACATTATCTGAGTGTGGACTCAGATAACTCAGTTCAAAGCACATATTGTGGAATTTTCTGCCTTGATATTCTTGAATATATTTATTTATTTATTTTATTTATTGGGGCTTCTTCGCCGCCGACTCCCGGGGGCTCGCGGCGGCTCACAGAGCCAGTGGCACAACGCCACAGGTTAAAACATAAAAACAGTTAAAAACAGTTAAAACAATTAAACAGCAAAATGCAATATAACAATTGAGCAGCAGGAGATATCACAGCCCAGAGAGTATAGACGAGGCCTACTCGCCGAAGGGCTGTGTGGAAGGGCCCTTGGCCCCAAGGAAACCTTAGGACAGAACATTTGTTTTTCAGACATTCTTCTATGCCTTTCCTGTTCTGATTTCATTTTGGTGGCTGGGACTATAGCCAGAAAGCTAGCCTGGAACTTACACAATCGAGTCAGACTTGAAAGTCATCTTTACGCTTTTGCTTTGTTTTGTGTTGCCTCCGTGGATTTTAGTTGCTTGATATTTTAACTGTTGTGGCACAATCAAACCATCTGGAATGGATTAAGAAAACCTTCCAACAGAGTATTTATTTTTACTCAGTGGGGAGAAGAAAGAAAAAACCCCAAGAGACTCAATTTATTAATGCATAGTGGCACCGGAAGGAAAGGAAATTTCAACAATATGAACATGAGCCTCCTTGAGCTATAAGGTCTTCAGGCGAGGACTTTCCTTTGGTCTCACCACTGCCACAGGTTTGTTTGGTAAGGACACAGGGGAGCTCCCAGGCTGTGGAATTCCCTCCCTCAGGAGGCAGAATTGACTCCTTTATCTGCTGTTTCCACCAGCAAGCAAAAGTGTTTTAGTTGTGCTTTGCTTAGATCTAGGCTGATCCCAGACTCAATGTGAACCTTTAGATTCAGTACCTGGGGGCATCTAGAGGAACAATAACTTCAAGGAAGCATTTCTGGTAGCTGTTGGCCAGTCTATTACACATTTCTGTCAATTAATTTTGTCCCACTCACCCCACCCCAATGCATTTCAGAATTTCTTCAACTTGGTGACACTTCAATCCCATGCCCTGGAGCAATATTCCTGTAGGATGTAGGCCTGGGCTTTGACTAGTCATGTATAAACATGGTCATTTTCAGCCATGCTTTGGCAGATCTGTATATTTAGGATCACAGTCATGTCCCATTTTTGGTTAGGTTCATTTCTAAATCTAATGACCTGGCATTTTTCTCTAAGATCTTCCGATATGCTCCAGAATTCATAGTTGTATCAGAAATGGCAAGCTGTCCAGGTTCTGAAGTAGCAAAGGCGACCCACACCTTAACATTCCCAATCACTATGCTTGATGGGCAAGAAGTGGTTCTTCTATTCAAACTAAATGTTTGTTTCTAGTCAAACATAACCTTTATGACTGAAAATTCTGCAAAGCAGCTGATTGAAAATACTCTTGTTACCTGATTTTAAATATTTTCTTCTGCAATGAGGAATTTAGCTATGTTTACACCTACCCTGATACTTATGTATTGATTGCTTGGCTAATTTATACATCATTTTATTTCACAAAACACAAAATTGGTTGGTATAAACCATATAATATTTAGAAAAGAACTGGATTTGATCCATTCAAATTATAATGGTAAAACAGTGGAATTTTGTAGTTATAATTAGGGTTCACAAACATTTTCATACTACTGTTCACCACCGTTTCAAACATATAAAAAAGTTACCAAAGGTATAATAAAAGACAACTAAAGTGATAAAAAGCTGAAATAATGCAATTTTTCAAATTAGGGGAACAGATGATTAAATGGGGAAAAAATATAAGTCTGTTTATATAGTAACTTTTCCAAGCTTGGATTAAGTTATTAATGTGAAGCAAATATTTCTTCTTTCTCTCGTGATACTAGAATTTGGAAAGAGATAATTTACAAAACATACATAGCTAGAAGAATACATTGCTTTAAGTAAACTTGCACTAGTTTGTGTTACCTTAAAGGATTTAAGCCAGTTTTACAAAAGGTGGGATATTCATATAATAGCTATGTGGATCCTCTATATCCAAGTCTCACAATATGATTTTTATTAGTATTATTATCCATTCCCCCCCCCCCAACCTCAGGATTGAGTTCTATAGGGGCTCATACCTAAAAATGAAAATAATTAAAATGTACAAAAGGAAAATTTTACAATGGAATTAAGTTTGCATCATTACCACAAAAATAGTGTTTATTAAGTACCTAACATGTTCTGGTTCAGTCTAGAAGCAACCAAGTGTTTATAATACAGAATGATAACAATACAGTAAATAAATATGATAGAACTGAATATATCATGTATCCACATTCCGAAATAGTAGACTCTGGAAAGTGAATACATCAGTTGTTCTCAACCTTCTCAATGCCATAACCCCTTAATACAGTTCCTCATGTTGTGGTGACCCCAACTATAAAATTATTTTTATTGCTACTTCATAACTGTAATTTTGCTATGTTATGAATTGTAATGTAAATATCTGATATGCAGGATGTATTTTCATTCACTGGACCAAATTTGACACAAATACCAGATACATCCAAATTTGAATACTGGTGGGTTAGGGGGGGGGGATTGATTTTGTCATTTGGGAGTTGTGGTTGCTAGGATTTATAGTGTACCAACAATCAAAGAGCATTCTGAACTCCACCAACAATGAAATTGAACCAGTCTTGGCACACAGAACTTCCATGACCAACAGAAAATACTGGAAGGTTTTGGTGGGCATTGACCTTGAGTTTAGGAGTTGTAGATCACCTACATCCAGAGAGCACTGTGGACTCAAACGATGATGGATCTGGACCAAACTTGGCACAAATACTCAATATGCCCAAATGTGCAGTCTGGTGGAGTCTGGGAAAAATAGACCTTGATATTTGAATTGTAGATTGGGGATGTATAGTTCACCTACAATCAAAGAGCATTCTGAACCCCAGTAATGATTCAATTGGGCCAAACTTCCCAAACAGTACCCCCCATAGAAAATACTGTGTTTTCTTATGGTCTTTGGCGACCCCTTTGACACCCCCTCATGACTCCTGCAGGGGCCCCAACCCCCTAGGTTGAAAAACGCTGGAATACATCGTTGTAATAGCAATACATATATAACCAAATATTTAAAAAGAAAAAGAAAACCCGATTTCTCACAAAACATTGCACTACCCCTATTTCAATGATAGGGTACATCTATTCCTGACTTAAGTCTTAAAACACACTATTATTAGTATAATAATACATAATACAATATTGATGAATGTTGCCAATATAAGCAGAGTGAGATTTTTCCAACTCTTGTAACATCACAAATACATTAAAACTTTGCACAAAATGAATCTATTCAAATCTCGCACCTATTTAGAAAACAGTTGCATTAAACGTTCTAAAAGCTTGACCTTGAGATCTTAAAAAAGCTATTCTGCATCTGAACAGCAATGACTTTGGGAAGAATGGAATAAAAATAAATGTGATTGATCAGTGAATGCAAAAGCAGTATGTTTATAATAAGTAAATAAAGCATATTTGTTTAATTCTGCAACCATATCGGAAGCGGTATCATATTTAGTCACTCTGGAGAAAAATTATCGATCCACCGCTTACTCCAAAGGATGCAGTTAATAATATCAGCTAGGGTATGGAGTTTCTGTTGGTAAAAGCACTTCCTAAATCAAAGCCAAATGCAACAGAGTAGAAAGTTGTAGTCGTCTTTTTTTTGGTGGTTGGAAGGGGAGAAGAGACACAAGATTTGGGCTATTAGCCATAATGAGAATCATTGCCCTAATCTTAGTACACATGAAAAGAAATCAGAGGATACAACAAAACAGAATCACAAAATTTGGATCAAGTAGCAAACTACTAACAAAAAAAATGAGAAAAACAATTTCCCCAAACAATGTAATCCCGATGAAGCCAAAAGTGCTCTATTTTAGGTCTAGAAGTTTTGTTATTTCGTATCTCATGGCCATCAATGGGCCCTGAAACCCTCACCTTAACCATTTTACGATCCAGACTGCACATTTATTAAAGAAAAAAATTAAAAGCTCATAATACCCTTAAACACAGCTCTATCTCCCTCCTCCCATGTTGGTATCACAGGCAATATAGACAATTTAAACATTCAATTAGGAGAGAAAAATAATGTATTTTCTCTCCCAATGGTCAGAGTTGGATCTAATCTAAAACTGAAGATGGAACAAAGTATGGGAGACTGATACATTACTATCATGTCAAGCCTGCTACAAAGCCTATTTCTGTAAGTGCTTTTCAATAGTAAGACACTTCTGAAAGATATCACATAAAGCTGTATAATAATCAACTATGACATTTGCCT
Source organism: Anolis apletophallus (assembly GCA_030556195.1). NCBI lineage: Eukaryota > Metazoa > Chordata > Lepidosauria > Squamata > Anolidae > Anolis > Anolis apletophallus. Next base: position 23,923,397 of record JARBWK010000007.1, read on the forward strand.
TATTATCAACTTTGGTCACTAGTAACTCAGGAAACCATTATCAACCTTATTGCTGGATTTAAAAGAGAAGAGGACGCTAGTTACAATGGCATATCACTTTTAACAGGTCCCTGTACCAATGTACACTACAATGCTGCTTGGAACCGTTTTGGTTACACTGGCAATTAAACAGACAAGTTTGAGGACAGGAAGGTGATTAGGTTAACCATGGGACATGGCCTCAAACTGCTATATGGGATGTTTTTAAACACATTTTTATGAGAGATGCATATCAGTGCTCCAGAACAAATAGGGTGAAAAAAACTGGGAAAGTGAAAGAAGTGGAGGTAACCAATTACACTCCTAAAGGGATCAATAAGCTCCCTGCTAGCCAACAATGCATTTGAAGCATTTTTTGGCAGCCCCCTTTTTTCCGAATCCTACAAAGTACATACATCAGCAGGGCCGGGTGTCTACAATAGGTTCCATGTTCCGCTGAGACAATTTCGCCCTGCTGCAGTACATTAAATTTTTATTTATTTATTTATATTTCATTTTTGTATTCCGCTCCTCCCAGCAGGCTCGGGGCGGATCACATAAAATTACATCAACAGCACAGCGCAACATGCGGCATGCGGCCAATTACAGTCAATAAAAGTATAAAACCAAAAAACAAAAGCCACATTAAAACGATTACAAAGGTCAAAGCATGGATTAGGAAGACATACATCAGGAGTTATCACCTCGGGCACTTAATTAAAAGCCAGCCCAAAGAGGGCCGTCTTACATGCCCTCCGAAATGGGCCCAATTCCGAAATGGCTCGGGCACTCTCCGGGAGGGCATTCCAGAGCCCTGGTGCCGCCACAGAAAAAGACCTTTGTCTAGTCGTCGATAGGTGGCAGGAGCGGACTGATGGAATTAACAACAGATTCTGCGCATCTGAGCGCAGTGATCTCGGGGGAACGTACGGGGTAAGGCGGTCCTTCAGGTACGCAGGCCCCAGGCCGTGCAAGGCCTTAAAGGTCAGAACCAACACTTTGAAGGCGATCCGGTACTCAATGGGAAGCCAGTGCAGCTGCCGAAGGGTAGGTGTAATATGCTCCCTCGCCGGCACTCCTGCTAGCAAGCGGGCTGCGGCATTCTGCACTAGCTTGAGTTTCCGGATCGTCGACAGAGGAAGGCCTACGTAGAGGGCATTACAGTAGTCTAGTCTCGAGATGACCGTCGCTTGGATCACCGTGGCCAGGTCCGTCCTAAAGGGCTTAACTCGAACTTTCCTGCAACTTGCTTTAATGGCCTATATCCTTGAATGCAGTGGTTCTCAACCTGTGGGTCCCCAGGTGTTTTGGCGAACAACTCCTAGATATCCCCACCAGTTTACCAGCTGTTAGGATTTCTGGGAGCTGAAGGGCAAAACATCTGGAAACCCACAGGTAGAGAACCTCAGCATGCAATGGCAGTGTTCATTTTCATGTCTTGCAGCTGCATTAAATGGTCAAGGTAAATGGAGCCAAAAATACCAAATAAACTACTTGGTACCCCTTCTTTCATTTTTGGTTCCAAAAGAGAGGTCTTGGGTAATTGTCATTTCAATTTATCTCTCTTGGCTTTTCATCACAAACGAAGATTGAGGAAGGACTCATCCCACGTTTTCTACAAGCGTGTTGATGATTCGGAGGTTGGATGTGTGTTCAAAGATACTTTCATTGCTATTCTTGGAGAAAGACTGAAATACCAGTCCAGGAAACTTTCATTGATAAAAGGATGGAAAGTGACAAATGATCATTCACCTCTAGTTACTAAATGGCATCAGCTGTCGGAGTGTGGTAGGCTGAAGTTTGGCCTCTCTGGAGTTCAAAAATTTTCTTAGTTGTATGTCTCTTGGGTTTTCTTTGTGAACTAAGATTCAGGAAGGACTCATCCCACGCTTTCTACAAGAGCATTGATGATTCGGAGGTTGGATGTGTCCTTCGAGCCTGTGCAATGGATTTTTCTAGTGGAGCACAGCATGCACAGAACTGGCCTCACCCTTTAAACCAAAGGTTCATCTGTCGGGGCCTAGCAAGCTGGGACGGTGGCAGCAAGGACCTTAGGTCGTAGGTTTGGTTCGAGTTTCCTTCTCTAGATGGCTGACCTTACAGGATTAAATGAGCACCATCTGCCTGGGTTTGAAATGAGAGTTTTCCTTCTCTTAGGATGGTTGCCAAAAGGCTAGAGAGCCCATCCTGCCCTTTGACGCTCTTTGTCAGACCCTTCGGTTGTGACCTGTCTGGCATGGGAGGCCCTACCGGTGGCTATTATGCCACCGCCAGCATAGCTCACAACTTCATCAGGGTACGCAAGCCTCTCCCCCATGACAAGGGGGGCAAATGGAGAGGCTTTCAATTTATAAACGTGGATTTACAAGAGACTTAGAAATTATACATTTATAATCCCCTTGGATGTGATTAACTTGATAAATATCAGCAAAGTGATTAGTGGTAGGAGTCCTTCTCTCATTCCTCTGGGTTCAAGAAAGGCACTCTACTGAGCCAACTCCCTGACATAGAAAATAACCACCCAATCATTCCACCTCTCTCAGATTATACCAGATTATACCATTTTAAGGAAAGTCTGAATTGACACATGATGTCAATGAGTGATTTAAGTATCTTGAACATTTTGGAGTTAATTGATTCTATGAGTAGAAAAACAATTTGCAAATCTGTTTTTCAAATAAATCCAGGTCAAATCCTATGAGTAGGCATACCTGTGTCTCTCTTGGAAACTTGTGGTTTCTTATTGGTATCTGCTTTGTATCTATATTGGTATCTATATTCCATAAAGCTCATCACAATTCTAACAGAGCATCCTGCTTTTAAGAAATGAATGCTAGAATTAGCCTGGGGAAGAATAATCGGGAAATTATTTGTATAGCTGAGCTAAAATTACCTGCAATAAGATTATTGACTGAACCCAATTCATTTTAATGTCAATCAGAAAATAAGCTTGTTCATAAAAATATGTTTCCAAAGTATTTTTGCTGACTTTAGATCTATTTTCTGAGTCATGAAATTAGCCTATTGTTGTATACAAATCAAACTTATTAAGAATTGCCACCAACTCTTATTTTACTGCACCAGCAATGTCTGTCAGCAAGATAATGAAATCAATATCATTCATTTAATATAATGAAAATAAAATTGCTGTTCTAAAAAAAATCCTGGTCTTGGGATCAATGCATCCTGCTAGGGAAATACAATTGTGGTATCACATCAATCTGTATTTCCTTCCTTTATTGTAGTCTGAATTGGCAGTGCGACTTTTAAATAACAGCAGGAAACTATTGTCACAAGATCAATGAAGCAGTTGATTGATTTTGCTCACATCTTCCTAAACATATAATAAAGTACCAGTCAAATACTGATTTTTACTCCTTTCAATTTAAGAAAATTGTTGTGATGAAAAGACACAATCTCAGAATAAGCATTTGTGTGACAAGACTATAACAGCTAATATTACTTGGATTCTCAGAATGCGCTGTAGCATTTTAATCTCCTGAATCTATTATTTGTACATATAGTATAATTGTTAATGGCAGCTATAAATAGGATGCCAGCCATCTTTTAATTCAATGCAACATACAGAAAGCTTGCCTTTGATTCATAATCCAAGTAAAGTTCATTACATAGGCAGAGTAATTCATAATGGTCTTCACATAATGATCCTGTTTTTATGTCTGAAGGGCTCTTCAAATAACACTTTAAACAGTAAATGCATTTATTTTGTGTGTATTTCCTGAACACTAACATTACCTACAAGATAATGCATGGAATGTGAATTACATGGTATCTGCTTCAATATATTTTTAAAAGTACCCCTGTACTTTTAGTTATCTAGATGCTATAATTTGCAGAGAATATTCACATGTACGAGGGGCGTTCATTAAATATTTCTCCTGACCCACTTCTATTTATCACAGGATGCTGAAACTGCACATGTGTATAAGTCTCTATAGGTTATGTTCCAATTTCCACCCCAGAACTGATAATGGTCTTGATTTTACAGGTGCTGAAGTGGTGTGAGGTTTGATAATGGACCCAGTGGAATACAGAGCAGTCATCAAATTCCTTTACTTGAAAGGCCGCACACCAAAGGAGACATTTGATGAGATGAAAGAGGTTTATGATGATGATCCCCCATCATATGATATAGTCAAGAACTGGCATCGTCAATTCAAATGTGGTCAGACTTTGGTGCAAACAGCTCCAATTCCAGGGCGACCCCACTCTGCTGTTGAGGAACACACCATACAGCAAGTGAAGGTCGCTGTTCTGGAAAATCACCGCATAACCATTCGCCACCTAGCTCAAAATGTCAATCACCCAAGACCATCTTCACATGCTCACTGGGTCCCTGCCTGCTCACACCTTTCCAGAACCAGGAACGAGTTGAATGCTCTCAGGCTCTATTGATGATGTGCCATGGAAACCAGGAGGACATTTTCAACAGACTAATCACAGAGAATGAAAGCTGAGTCCATCACTGTGATCCTGAGACTAAAGTACAGTCAATGCAATGGAAGCATCATGACTTACCACCTCCAAAGAAGGCGCATGCCCAACTCTCGCCAGGCAAGGTCATGTGCACATTATTTTGGGATCAGCACGGTGTAGTATTGATGGATTTCCTAGCAAAGGGTACCATGATCACTGTGGCATACTATGCTTCACTGCTGCAGAAATTGTGGGAGGTTATCAAAACCAAGAAATGTGGTATGCTCACCAAAGGTGTCCACCTTCTGCAAGACAGTGCATCAGTTCACAACTCACATGTTGTCCAAATGGAAACACACTCCTGTGGCTTTGAAATTCTACCGCATCCCCCTTATTCACCCAACCTCACACCATCATACTTCCATCTCTTTCCAACAATTAAGTTATTTTTGATGGGCAAACATTTTTCAGATGATGAGACTCTGATTTCCAACGTCACACAGTGGCTTTTGGAGCAACCTGCAAACCTCTACAAGTAAGGTGTTTACAGTTGCTAAAAAGATGGGAGAAGTGTGTATCCCTAGGTGGCACCTATGCAGAACAGGACTAATAACTGTGCCAAGTTTCATTGCTTTCATTCCACAGTGAACATCCCTTGTAAAGATTGGTGTTTTAAAAGAATTGTGTAAATGTATACATCTTGTTTAAAATTTATCAATTTCGTGCTTTGGACCCAGTGCAAATACTCCTAATGTGTGTTCTAATACTCTTGAAGTTATCTGCAACAAGATCAATGGCTGGATTCAAATACTTAGCAATGAAGCTCTAACTGCAGAACAGTGCAGAATAACTGGTACATGCTTAATTTTTTTTTAAAAAAGAGTTCCTTCACAGATTTTTAATCTTTTGAGAACTCTGGCAATAAAAAGAAAATTTCATTTCATCTGTAGAAGACATCTAATATTTTAAGAGATGTCGAAGCTCTGTGGGAGGGGTCAAACTTTTCTTTTTCCCTTCCCCAGGAAGTATGCAGAAGTTCTGAACAAATACAATATTAACATCCAGAGAAGGATCTTATTGGAGGCCAAGGGAGGCGGCTGCCTCAGGGCGCCACGCATCTGGCCATGGCGAAGGGCGTATCTGGCCATGGCGAAGGGCGCATGTGGCTGCGGCCGCCAGGTGCAGCACATGCAGGGCCCTTGCCTCCCACGCGTCTCCTCCCTCTGTTGCCGGCGCTGCTGCTGCTGCTGCCGCCAATGCACGTGGGGTGAGGGAGGAGGAGAGGGAGGCTGCGGTCCGATAAACCCTGACTTGGTGGCTCCCTCCTCCCATGCACTCATCCTCTTCCCCTCGCACTGCTCTTTCCCCCTCCCTTCTGCCTCGTGCACTTTCCCCTCTCTCTCCTCTTCTGCCTTCCACTCGCTCGCTCGGGCTCTCTCTCTCTACCGCTGTAGGCCAAAACATCACGGAGGAGGGGAAAGGGAAAGCTCCCTTCTTGGAGCTGCTCTCCTTCAGAAGCCCAGGCACTGGCCCCGCCCTCCAGGCAGCACTCATATGGCAGGAATGCCAATCAACACCAAGCCCCACCTCAGTCTCACAACACTTCCGCCTTCTCTAAGGTAACCAAACCCACCCCCACCCCTCCTGGAGGGCCAACGGATGCTACTGATTGCGGGGGGAGGAGGAGGAGGCTGAGGTGAGCGGAGGGAGGGTCGGAAGAGGCCCACCCATCATTATATGAGTCCACAGTGCTCTCTGGGTGTAGGTGAACTACAACTTCCAAACCCAGCAAACTCTTTCAGTACTTTCTGTTGGTCATGGGAGTTCAATATGCCAAGTTTGCAAGAGTTCAGGATGCTCTTTGATTGTGTGTTAACTATAAATCCCAGAAACTGTAACTCCCAAATGTCAAGGTCTATTTTCCCCAAACTCCATCTGTGTTCACATTTGGGCATATTGAGTATCTATGCCAAGTTTGGTCCTGATCCAACATTATTTCAGTCCACAGTGATCTCTGGGTGTAGGTGAACTACAACTTTCAAATTCAAAGGTCAATTCCCAAGCAAACCCTTTCAATACTTTATGTTGGTCATTGGAGTTCTGAGCTCCGGAGAGAGCGGTCTACTAGGTTGAATTAATAAAATAATAATAATAATATGCCAAGTTTGGTTCAATTCAATTGTTGCAAGAGTTCAGGATGCTCTTTGATTGTGTGTTAACTATAAATCCCAGAAACTACAACTCCCAAATGACAAAATCAATTTTTTGACCGATGGTCCCTCCTTGGGTTAGTATTAGTATGTTTTGTGGCCAAATTTGGCAGCAATTTGTCCAGTGGTTTTTGAGTTATGTTAATCCCACAAATGAACATTACATTTATATTTATATTTAGAGAGAGAGAGAGAGAGGGTGCACATCACAGGGAAGCATGTCTGTGTAGGAGGGTGGGTCAAAAGAACATCACTGCAGACTGAAGACTGAGAGGAGACATGATAGCCCTATAGAACAAGCCCTATGAGGAGTGGCTTAAAGAGCTGGGCATGTTTAGCCTGAAGAAGATAAGGATGAGAGGAGACATGATAGCCATGTATAAATATGTGAGAGTAAGTCATAGGGAGGAGGGAGCAAGCTTGTTTTCTGCTTGTTTTCTGCTGCCCTGGAGACAAGGACGCAGAACAATGGTTTCAAACTACAACAAAGGAGATTCCCCTTGAACATTAGGAAGAATTTCCTGACTATGAGAACTGTTCAGCAGTGGAACTCTCTGCCTCAGAGTGTAGTAGAAGCTCCTTCTTTGGAGGCTTTTAAACAGAGGCTGGGTGGCCATCTGTCTGGGGTGCTTTGATTGTGATTTTTTTGTTGTATGAAGGCAGAAGGTCCTTGGACTAGATGAGCGATGGGCAACCTTTTGAGCATGGTGTGTCAAAATTCACCAAAAAACCAAGCATAATTTGGGTGGTGTGTCACTTCAAGAAAAAAACCCATAATTTTGCAATATTTAGTTTAAATAATGGTAGTACGGACTCAGATAACCCAGTTCAAAGCAGATATTGTGAGATCTCCTGCCATGATATTCTGGGATATAGGGCTGTGTGGAAGGTCCCCCAGACCATCAAGGCAGGAGATCTCACATTATCTGCTTTGAACTGGGATATATGGCAGTGTGGACTCAGATAACGCAGTTCAAAGCAGACATTGTGGGGTTTCCTGCCTTGATATTCTGGGGTATAGGGCTGTGTGGAAGGGCCCCCAGATCATCAAGGCAGGAAATCCCACATTAACTCCTTTGAATTGGGATATATGGCAGTGTGGACTCAGATAACCCAGTTCAAAGCAGATATTGTGGGGTTTCCTGCCTTGATATTCTGGGGTATAGGGCTGTGTGGAAACGCCCTGAGAAGGAAGGAAGGTGAATAGATACAGTTATAGACACACACACACACACACACACACACACAAAGAGAATAGTAAGAGGGCAGGGGAAAGGGTGAGAAGGAAGGTGTGTGTGTATATATATACATATGGCATGGGCGAACTTTGGCCCTCTGTGTGTTTTGGACTTCATCTCCCACAATTCCAAACAGCCAGTAGGAAGTCCAAAATACCTGGAGGCCAAAATTTGTCTATGCCTCCCCCCCCCCCACACATATATATGTGTATATATATGTGTGTGTGATTGGTTGGGGGGGGGGGGCACCAAAATACTGTTCGCTTACCATTTAAAATTACCTAGATCCGGCCCTGTTAACATCCTTTACAGATTAAAGTTACTTTGAGAAGATAACAAAAAGATATAAATTACTGTTCCTTCTTCCTTAGTTCCAAAAAGATTATGGCAGAAGAAAGGAATCTATAGTGCTCATCTCGGCTCCAGATGACATCATAGTTATTTTTACAAGTGGGCAATGGAGAATTCCCATGACACATTAAATTTGATGTTTTTACCCGTCTTACTCTTCATTAACTCTAAAATGAAATCTATTGTGAATCGACTTAGGAATCATTGGGGGGAAAAATTACAAATGGTGAAATACCTGAAACCCATGGTTGTGTGATGGGCTCTCTAGGTAGCCATTTCTTACATGTGTAGAAACACCAAAAATCTATATAACACGTACCGCCTTTGATTTTTCAAGCAACCAGGAGTAAAGTGACAGTGAATATTTTTGCATTATCCTTTATTTGAAACAAGGTAAATACATTTACTGTGATCCAACTGTTTCTTTTCCCATTTGAGCATATTCTAAATCTTTCTGTTCTAAATGGATCTATTTTGTCCTTTGTGTGCATGGCCACATTTCACTCTACCTGGAGGTATCCCATTGTGCTTCAGCCTCCAAATATGACCTCACTGTGCCTGTTCTCCCCTTCCTGTTTTGCAAACCACAACTCTCTGCTTTCATCTCTTCTTACTCAAGCACAGATGTCAGGAATACATAATACAATCCAATGCTCTATGATTATATATCAATCAATGATATAGTCAATATTTCCCTTTATATAATTTATGGGAAAGTTTGTGTGCTGCAAGTATTATGTACAATCTATTACATGTGCACAATGTCTTCACAAAAGATCACATTTTAAAAAGTTCATTGGTCACATCTGTGGAGATATGAGTTCACTTCCCCATGTAGACAAAGATATTAAGTGACAGCTAAAAAGGATGGCTTGGTATAGAACAAGGCAGAGAGGAACCAATCAATGAAGTTTAAAGGACCCATTTAGATATTATTGGCATTCTATGTAACATTTAAATATATTTTTTAATGGGTAGCAGTTTCAAGTACCAGGAAGTGTGAGTTTTAAAAACGTGTATGTGTGAGAATGAGAATGAGCAGAGGTGGAGAAGGAGGGAGGAGGGAAAGGAGAGAAGAGAGGAAATATTGCTTAACCTTTTCCCCTCTAGATTTTTTGTACTCGGTTACCTCCTTATTCAAAAAGTCACATTTGCCTTCTTAACAAGGTAAAATCAGCTTAGAAGGTTAGGTAGAACATTTCACCTCACTGCTTTTACATTTAGGCAATTCAAATAAAACGCAAATTCTTTGAAAAGGCAAAATGTGATAAGCATCTATAGACAACAGCAAGGTTACAACCTGGCTTTTTTTTTTAGTGAAAGCAATACTTGGCTTTTCTTACTCTTATTGAGGTGGGCGAGGGAGTCCCAATGAGAACTCCTTGTGGGCCTGATCTGGTGTCCAGCACACCAGATTGGGAGCTCATCAGAGGTCAGCATAGAAGGGCCCCAAGATTCCTCTTACTCTCCATTACATTTCTACCAGTGCTGCAGTGTTTCTATTGCTCTCAAGACAGGGGTGTAGGGGTAGGGAAGAGTAACTTGGTGACTAAGTGTATGTCCTGTGGTGCTGTTGTTGACAAGAAAAAAAGATCAAGCTGTTTCTATATAACAGCTCAGTTTGTATAAATTATAGACCAGTGACTACACTGTCAACAACAAAATATTAAAAATTAAACAAGAGATGTGTTTTATTTAAGATAGGAGAAAAAATATTTATTCATTTTGCACCTACCTACCTATTCATCCATAAGCAAAACCTGGCATATAAAATGCATTAAAGGGAGAATAAAAAGCCAACAGAATCATCATCTCATAATACTTTCTTTATAGTGTTGCTTATTGAAATATTAAATTATCCTCTTTGAACTGGACTATATGAGTCTACATTGCCATATAATCCAGCTCAAGGCAGATAATCTGTAATCAGAAACAAGATTACATGGCAGGGTAGAAAGGGCCCCATTGGGATTCCATGGCCAAGAGTGGAGTCAAATTCTGGTCTCCCAATTCTCATTCAGTGCTCAAATCACTACACTGCACTTGTTGTAGATGAGCCCTTGAGTGATCCTGAAAGTGTGGAATTGGAAGCTGGGAGAGAAAAACGGGTTACTCGTGAGCAAGAATCAGATGAAGAGCAACAAAGCACCGGGAATGTGGTGCAGCTGGCTGGGTGTCAGCTGCATAAGATCTCTACTGACCAGAAGGTCATGAGTTTGAGGCCTGCCCCAGTCGGGGTGAGCTCTCGACCAAATTGTGTAGGTTGTTGTCGACCTTTGCAAGCCGAAAGACAGTTGCATCTGTCAAGTAGGAAATTTAGGTACCACTTTGTGGGGAGGCTAAATTTAACTGATTTCTGGAATGTTAAATTGCCTCTATGTCTGTCTATATATGTTGTATGTCGATGGCATTAAATGTTTGCCTGTATATGTGCATTGTGATCTGCCCTGAGTCCCCTGTGGGGTGAGAAGGGTGGAATATAAATGACGTAAATAAATAAATAAATAAAGGAAAAGGATTCGGCAAATGCTTGAGGACTCCACTGATGAGGACTCTTTTGAGGGTTTATCTGGGGATGATGGGTCTGTCAGTGGGGAGCCAATTATGGGAAGTGGGGCTGGGAATTCTGAAGATGGTTCCGGTGGGATGGACAGGACTAGAGTGCAGGAGGCCCCCGTTCTCTGGAACTCGATGCCACCGGACCAGAGAGCCTCCCTCGACCTGCCCCAGTTCCTGACCGCTCTAAAGACCTGGCTATTTAGGAAAGCCCATGGCTAATGCAGAACCAGGAACTCAACTACCTGAGCCTGGCCCTTGCATTTAACCCCTAAATATTTTAATCTAATTTTTAATATTTTTAATATTTTTAATTGTTGAATTGCTATGTGTAAGTCGCCCAGAGCACTAACGTGGAGGGCGACTCAGAAATAATAAAGTCAGTCAGTCAGTCAGTCAGTCAGAGTTGTGCGATGGTTGTGCAGAAACAACAAGTAGTAATATGTTTGGGGGGCTTCCCAGGGATGAGAATTGGAGTTCTGAGGATCAGGCTTCATCCTGGGGGGAGTTATGTCTTGACAGGAGATGGAGAGATTGGAGAGGGAGGCAAGGCGCCACACCTGTGACTGCCATCGCAGCTGAAAGCACTAACGAGAGAGTGTAGGCTAGTTCCAGCTCCGATGAAGATTTGTGAATATAGAAAGGGGCTTGGAATCTGGGATTCTTTGCAGTTGGCAAAGTGTTACTGGGTGGCCGTGTCTTGCTTTGTATGCTTGTGCTGTGTTTCCTGGTTCCTATGGACTCTCTTTTGGACCTCCTTTTGACAACGTGTTTGCTGCTTTCCTGTTCTTCGACCTCAGACTTCGCTGATGCTTCTTTGCTCTTCGTTTTTCCTTTGTTGCATGCATTTTGGGGAAATAACCCAGATTTTCTGGAGATTTAATCCAGATTATATGTTTTATGTGTTTTTGACTGGTTCGGTCTTTTTAATGTTATTTTGCTCATTTAACACTGCAGCTTAAGTGTTTTTGGGACAATTCTTTATTTTTGAAATAAACCCTACTTGTTTACTATCTGGTCTGGACATTTAAGGCTTTCTGTGTTGTGACAACACTGCCTCCCATACATATTTAGGAATATGTATTTTTTTAAAGCTTACACAAAATAATATATAAACTTTAATGAAATCTGAAACCATACACCATAACTAGATGACAATTTGGTGCAACCATAGTTATCCAAGCAATAAATCACTCTTTTTCAATGCTGCAATAGCTGAAGAAATGAGTAAATGAAGATAAAAATACATTCAAATTTTAAACTCTTTGATGGTTGGCCTCTACAAATACTTTATAGCTAATTCATGTGTTAAAGTAACAAATAGATGAGTGTATTTATCTTTTGTCTCCTATTTTCACATACAGCATGTGTGTGGTGACACCCAATCGAACAAGACACAAGAGAACTATGTGTGGTGATGATGCCACACATTTCAGCATAGCTGTGTGGAGTCGCAAGGGTGGTGGAGATGATGTACTGTACTTTCAGAGTTTAAAATCACCAGCCTTTATACACTCTGTATGAAATTTGAATTTTACTTCAGCTTGTAAATAAACTCAGCTCCATTTCAAGCTGAACCCGTTTACTTCTCCTTTCCCAAAATGTACCTTCCAAGAGAAAAATGGGAAGAGATGTGCTCCAGCATAAAATGAGAGTTAATGTTCCACTTTTGTTAAAATCTAAAATGGGTGGAAGGGAAGGCAGTACTGTTGCAGGAAGCAGTCACATCATAAATCCCTCTTCTCTGGTCATATACATAGTAGAAGTAGGCACCTGGAAGCACTGCAGAGCTAAGGTGATATGAGAAACAGCTCCAATTCTCTTTTTAAAAGAGATTTACACTTCATAGCATTTGGTTCTTTTAGTTCAAAAGGTATTATTCACCTAATAGTGACAGCTATACTTTTCATAGCATAATTTCCCTGAGAGGCTATAAATATAAAGCCTATTGGGGGAAAATTGAATGTAGAATCAAGTAGCTTTCACAATGCTCCATTAACAGCAATACTACAGAGTATGTGGGAAATACAAACTCTGGCTTAGTCACTCACTTACAACAGTTGACTGGCATGAATGCCTCATACTGGCAGCTCAAAAAGTGTCATCACAATGACCTAAATTGCTTTCCAAGGAGTAATGAAATGGAAATGACATTAAAAGTTACCAAGGCAGTCTAGCATAGTGTTAACACTCACTCTGGACACAACCTTGCTGCATCAGCTATGTATTTGTGAAGCAACGAAAAGAAGACTCAAATGCAGGCTTTCAATCACTGTCACTTTTAACAATTACTCTTCAGGCACGGTCTTCCTATACAACAGTCCCAGTGAATGGGTGCTCAGTTGCTCTGGCTATTCTACTTGCCACTCGAGGACAATCACATATATCAGGGAGGCAATGCAGGTAAAACCTTGGAATAAGTCCAAATAACCTGCTCTTTAATAACAGCATACCTAGTTTTCTTTAATGAAATCTTAAAACCAAAAACTTACTTTAAATAATAGTTAATCTACTAATTTGGTGCACCTACAATACCTCTCTAAATCAGCTTTCTCGTCACCACATTAATTTGGTGATTGTGTTTAATTATTCACATTCACACTCATTCACAACTACATTTTAATTAATCCACATCATCTGTGGAAGGTAGTGCTGAAGCTACTATTTTAAAGCTATCATTGGAAAATGAATGGAGGCAGAAAAAGTTGGGTAATGCTCCAGACTTTGCTTGAAACTCCAGATTAACCCTGCAGCTTCCGAGCAGTGTATACAACAGGATCAGGCTCGATTTCTACATGGGGCAATGCTACCACCCCCAATTTTCCTGAACTCTTCAGGGAAAAGGTAACTGCTTCCAGCCAGTGGCAGAGCTCAGTGTGAGATCCTTGAATTCCCACCATGAAATAAAGACACCAGACACAAAAAACAGAACTAAAGGGCCAAATCCTGACCTATTTATTTATGCGAACTTCTGGCATAACCTGTGAAGGAAGAATCATTGTTAAGGAGATATAATTGTAAGACTTAACTCATGGTGTGTTAGTCACCTATCACCTCATTAGATGGCCAACAGCAGAAGGAGGTGTGGCCCATTTTGCCACAAGGGGTGAGGAATCTGGTGCTCCATGCCTTGCATCACCCGCCTCGCTGGGAGGGCAATCACATGGGGAAAGCATGGTGCACTTGGCTCCAGTTTTGCTTGGGTGGTGACGTTGGCATGCCAGTTCAACCCCTCTGCATTCATGGAGCTGGCATGACATCGTTTGATGGGAGCCAGCTGGCTCTGTGGGTGACTAGGGTTAGATTGGTGTTTGCTGCTAAATCTAGCCCTGTATGATGAGGTTATTAGTGAGAACTGTCCCTGGGCCAAGTGTCACTCCCTATGACCACCTCCAAGGACATATGGGCACCAAAGATCCCAAAGGCCATCCAAAATTATTTGGCTGCACCCCTTGGCCAATCATTACTGGAAGGCCATTCAAAATGTGCTCCCTCCCAAACCTCAGAGTTTTTTCAGAGTGAGAACGCTTATTCCAGCCACAAGGGTAGCCCCTTTTCAGGATCCCAATCCCCAAAACTTATAGGAACTGTTACGGAAGTCCACACTTCACCCCCTAGAGGAGGGGGGATGCTACCAAGACTATTTCACCTTTATTATATAATGGATGCTTTTAACTTACTCAGGGAAATCTATTGAAGTGACTTCACCCAAAGCCAATTACCACACCTCTCTGAAACAGTGTGGAGTAGGCAAAAAAACCTCCAAGGAACATTTAGGGTTGAGGAATTCCTACTCGGCCCTTGTCCAACCAGTGTAAACTCACACTGTCTATAGCAGGGGTGCCCACAATTTTTCAGCATGCAAGCTACTTATAATAAAACCAAGTCAGAAAGATCTACCTACCTCCTCAAGGCTGGAGAGGGGGCTTGGCTAGAGGGGGCAGAACAAGGCCACGCCAAGCCCCGCCCCCTCCCCTCTGGCTTTGGAGCTCCAAGCAGCTTCTCCAGGCTTGAGGATGGCAGTGCCAAGCCAGTGGTGGCATAGCACAAGGCTGGCTTGGCCAATGACGTCCTCAAACCTGGAGCAGCTGCTGGGAGTGCCAAAGCCGGGGAGGGGTGGGGCTTGCCGTGGCCTGGCTCCCCCGCCTCTGAGAAGCACCCCATCCAGCTGGGATCGACCTTCTTCGGTCCTGGGATCGACTGGTCGATCGCAATCGACTTCCTGGGCAGCCTGGTCTATAGGGTTGGTGAGTGGGCCACGCTGAAGCATGGAGGATGGCAGAGTCTTTAAAACCCAGCAACTTTGCCCCATCACATGCTTGGGGCCAGTGAAACAAACCAGCCCCACCACGTTTGCTTCTTTCTTGGGGGCCTTCGATTTCCCTTCACCCATCTGCCACTTAAGCTTTGCCTGTCTGCCGGTTGTGGGCGCACCTTGTGATTGTGCCTGCCACCTACATTTTAAAATTCACATCACTGAAAAGGAATGTGCTTAAGAACCAATTGCTTGAGGAAACTTCCAATGTTGACTCCAAGAGAGCCACACCATGTTCTGTTCATTATGTGTATACCGTATATATGTAGGTACTTTATTTTAGGAACCAGAAAAGAGATGTGTGGTGTTCCAGCCTAGTGGCCATAGACGGACACCGGGGGCCCCAGCTGACCTTGGTCAGATCAGGGATGATGGGTGGCCTGATGGGTACGGGTCTGCAGAGGAAGACTTAGCCTGGGATGATGGATGGTTACATGGGTATGTGACTGCAGATGAGGATAATGATGACTCCATGGAAGTTAGCTCTGAATTAGACAGTGAGAGGCCCAGCGACCTTGATTCCCACGAGAACTTTTCCACTCCCGTGCCAGGCGAGCATTCCGAGGATAGGGAGGATAGAGTTTCCCAGCATGAAACACCTGGGGCGGCTAACGAGCCGGAATTCGACAGGAGGGCTAGCATCAGATCCTCCCAAAGAGATTGGAGTTTGAGGAAGGGGGCATGTTGGGCACACCGAAACTAGTTCCCTTTATTAGATTGTGCTCAGGCCATTCCAGTCAGACCTGAAGCTACATGCTCAAGACTCTAAGTTCATGTCCACTGCAGGAGCGGTTTGCCTTGGTTACGCATGTTTGCATTCTTAGGACTAAGTCGGTTTGACTTGCCAGTTTGGAACCTTATTGGACTATCTTTGGATTTGCCTTGTTTTGCTTTACTTCTTTGAACCTTTGGACTATTCTTTATTCTAAATAAAAGTACATTTATTGCATCTGCCTGGTGTGTGTGATCTAGGGGGGGGGGCTGTCCACGATCTGAGGTGCAAGTTGAGATAAGGGCCGACGACCTTATCTCAACTTTGGACGGAATTCGGCTTGCTAGGGGCGAAGTTCCGGGAGTTTGGCGAACTCTGGTTCTAGCTAACACCAGGTCCGTGCATAATAAGTCCGGGACAATCAGGGACTTCCTCCTCGAAAAGAGGGCTGACTTAGCCTGTTTCACGGAAACGTGGCTTCAAGAGGGAGATGAAGTCATCATGCACGAGTTGGCATCTCCTGGGTTTATTGTTAGCTATCAGATGAGGACAGAGAGGCGGGGGGGAGGGGTCGCCATCCTCAGCCGAGACAATTTTAATTCTAGGACCATTCCGACAGTGGACATCCCTGGAATAGAGTGTGCGGGTTTGGTGTGGGACCTTAGTGAGAGTGTAGCCTTCCTGTTGGTGTACCGTGCACCCAACGCACCAGCGGGGAGTCTACCTAAGCTGCTGGAGGTGGTTGCAGAGTGGGCATTGAGGTTCCCTAAGCTTATTGTCTTGGGGGACTTCAATGTCCACGCCGACGCCGCCTCCCCCTCGACAGCAGCCATGGACCTAGTGTCCACCATGGAGGCACTAGGACTCTCACTCTGTAAGACCGGTCCCACGCACCAGGCTGGGCACAGCTTGGATTTGATCTTCGCTGCTGGAATTTGCGTGATCCCAACCTCTATTATGGAGGTTCCATGGTCGGATCACAGTGTCCTAGAAATCCGTCTGGAAACGGCCTCCCCTCACGGTAAGGGTGCCGAACCTATTCTGGTTCGCCTGAAGAGACTTATGGAACCCACCAGGTTCCTAAATGCTCTAAGGGATTGGGAACTCCCCAGCGACTCTGTCGATGGGCAGGTGGTATACTGGAATATCAGTCTTTCCACAGCCCTGGACGAGATTGCCCCCAGGCGCTCTCTCATCCCCCGTACAAATCGCTCACCTTGGTATACCGAGGAGCTGCGGGCGATGAAACGGAGGAAGAGACAGTTAGAGGACGTGTGGCGGAGCCTCCGTGACGGAGCATCAAAATCAGCTTATAAACAGTTCAAAGAGGTTTATGAGCATGCTATCAAGGAAGCGAAAAAAGTTTATTATTCTTCCTTGATAGAGTCAGCCAGTTCACGCCCAGCTCAACTTTTTAAGATAATTCGGTCCTTGACAACAATCCCGACTGTCCCAAATATTATTTATTTATTTATTTATAATTCACTTTTGTATTCCGCTCCTCCCAGCAGGCTCGGGGCGGATCACAGCAAGAAATACATGGCGGCTTGATGCAGCAAATCAGCAAGCGGCCATTACAATCAATAAAAACATAAAAAAATAAAACCACATTTAAAACCGGTAACATAGTCAAAACATGAATTAGGAGGACATACATCAGAGTTTGTTTGCCCAGAGCGCCTAATTAAAGGCCAGCCCAAAGAGGGCTGTCTTACATGCCCTCCGGAACGGGCCCAATTCCGAGATGGCTCGGGTGCTATCCGGGAGGGCATTCCAGAGCACTGGTGCCGCCACAGAAAAAGACCTTTGTCTAGTCGTCGATAGGTGGCAGGAGCGGACTGATGGAATTAACAACAGATTTTGCTCATCTGAACGCAGTGACCTCGGGGGAACATACGGGGTAAGGCGGTACTTCAGGTACGCAGGTCCTAGGCCGTGCAAGGCCTTAAGGGTCAGAACCAGCACCTTGAAGGCAATCCGGTACTCAATAGGAAGCCAGTGCAGCTGCCGGAGGATAGGTGTAATGTGTTCTCTCGCCGGCACTCCTGCTAGCAAGCGAGCCGCGGCATTCTGCACTAGCTTGAGTTTTTGGATTGTCGACAAGGGAAGGCCAACGTAGAGGGCATTACAGTAGTCTAATCTCGAGATGACCGTCGCTTGGATCACCGTGGCCAGGTCCCCCCTGGACAGGTAGGGTGCCAGTCGCTTAGCCTGTCGGAGGTGATAGAATGCTGTCCTGCTGGCCATGGAGACCTGGGCCTCCATGGTCAGCGAGGAGTCCAGCACAACCCCCAGGCTCTTAACTGACGGCGATGGGTTGAGCCGCTCGCCGTCCAGGGTAGGCAACCGGCACCCACCCAGCCCAGGCCGACCAGTCTTCGATGGATTCACCTTCAGCCAGCTGGCACGCAGCCAACCAGTCACGGCCTCAAGGCATAGATAGAAACAATCGGGTACGGAGTCCGACCTGCCGTCCATTCTCAGCAGAAGCTGGGTGTCATCAGCGTACTGATGACACTCCAGACCAAAGTCACGAGCCAGCTGGGCCAGGGGGCGCATATACACATTGAATAATAAGGGGGAGAGGATGGCCCCTGGGGACCCCACAATCAAGTGAGAGTCTCCCGGAGACCTCCCGCCCCTCCACACGTTGTCCCCGATCCCGGAGGAAGGAGGCCACCCATTTAAGGGCAGTCCCCCCAACCCCGGAGGCGGCTAAACGGTGGGTCAATAGTGCATGGTGGGTCAATAATGATAGGGGTTTGGCTCCAACCGCTGAGGTTTTCCAGAACTATTTTGCTGACAAGATTTCGACACTCCGCCGGGACATCCCTGCCACTCTTGATACAGTTAGCGAACTCGAGACTCCGCCGCCACTCGGCGGGCCCTCCTTCACCTGCTTCCAACTGCTGGACGCAGCAGCTGTCGATAAGTTACTCGCTGCAGCTAGACCAACCACCTGCTCCCTCGACCCGTGCCCCTCCTGGCTAATTAGATCTTGCCGGGAGGGGCTACGAGGCCCACTGGGAGTGATCATAAATAGCTCCCTTGAGCAAGGAGTCTTCCCAGGGTGATTGAAAGAGGCCATGGTAAGACCGCTGCTGAAGAAGCCGAATCTAGATCCTTCGGCTCCCTCCAATTACAGGCCTGTTTCCAACTTGCCTTTTTTAGGCAAGGTAATTGAGAGGGCAGCAGCGAATCAGCTGCAGCAGTTCTTAGAAGACACAGCTGGACTTGATCCCTTCCAGTCCGACTTCCGTATTGGGCATGGGACGGAGACCGTGCTTGTCGCCATTACAGACCAACTTCGCCGCCAGCTGGACCGGGGTGGATCAGCCCTGCTTGTTCTGTTAGACCTGACAGCAGCGTTTGATACCGTAGACCACGCCTTGTTGACCCACCGTGTAGCCGTGTCCGGGGTTGGGGGGACTGCCCTTAAATGGGTGGCCTCCTTCCTCTGGGACCGGGGACAACATGTGGAGAGGGGCGGGGAGGTCTCTGGGAGGCTCCCACTTAATTGTGGGGTCCCCCAGGGGGCCATCCTCTCCCCCTTATTATTCAACATCTATATGCGCCCCCTGGCCCAGCTGGCTCACGACTTTGGTCTGGAGTGTTATCAGTACGCTGATGACACCCAGCTTCTGCTGAGAATGGACGGCAGGCCGGACACCGTACCCGATTGTTTCCATCGCTGCCTTGAAGCCGTGACTGGTTGGCTGCGTGCCAGCCGGCTGAAGGTGAACCCGTCGAAGACTGAGATCTTGTGGCCTGGTCGCCCTGGGCTGGATGTGTGCTGGTTGCCTACCCTGGATGGCGAGCGTCTTAGCCCGTCATCCCTGGTTAAGTGCTTGGGTGTTCAACTGGACCCCTTGCTGACCATGGAGACTCGGGTCTCTGTAGTCAGCAAGACAGCGTTCTTTCACCTACGTCAGGCTAGGCGACTGGCACCCTGTCAGGGACGACCTGGCCGCGGGGATCCAAGCGACGGTCATCTCGAGGCTGGACTACTGTAACGCCCTTTACGTTGGCCTTCCCTTGGCGACAATCCGGAAGCTCAAGCTAGTGCAGAACGCCGCTGCTCACTTGCTAGCGGGAATGCCGGCAAGGGAGCACATCACGCCCATTCTCTGGCAACTGCACTGGCTTCCTATGGAGCACCGAATTGCCTTCAAGGTGTTGGTGTTAACCTTTAAGGCCTTGCACGGCTTACGGCCTGTGTACCTGAGGGACCGCCTTGCCCCATACATTCCCCCGAGATCACTACATTCAGAGGAACAGAATCTGTTGCTGGTACCCTCAATCCGCTCCTGCCATCTGTCTACAACCAGGCAGAGAGCCTTCTCCGTAGCAGCCCCGGTGTTATGGAACTCCCTCCCAGATAACACCCGGGCTATTCCAGAGCTCATCCCCTTTCGGAGGGCTGTTAAGACTATACTGTTCAGACTGGCCTTTGACTAGGTTCACTGGTTAGGGTGACTGCTTTCCACAGCTGCCTAATATACCTGTTCCTTGGGTCCAAGGAAATGTCTGTGTTCCTTTTAATACCTCGTGATGTGACTTGTAATGTTTTAATGTTTTATCGTTTTATTGTATGGCTGCATGACCATCGCATGCCGCCTGTTTTATATGTTGTGACCCGCCCCGAGCCTGCAGGGAGGAGCAGAATACAAAACCAAATAATAAATAAATAAATAAATAAAACAAGATGATTGTGAGAATAAGATAAAACTTCCCACCAAAGCTTTGGAGGAAGAGTGAAATATAAATGTCCCTAATAAATAAATCATACATTGTTTAAACAATTACAAGATATACATGATTGGACTTCTAATGTTATTGCCATTTCTGCCAGTAAATGCCACTCTTTGAGTGGAAGGCTGCTATTGAAAGGAGGTCTTTGGCAGTTCCTACTTTAATTATTAATAATTTGATATTTCACAATGGGCTCACAGTTCAGATTTTAGCACCCAGCATCCATTAAAAATAGCTGTTGGGAAAGAGCTGCCAATTAAACTGGTGCGCATTAACTGGCAAGCATGCTTGTTTAACACAAAAGGTGCTATAAGAAGCATCTGCTCCGAGTAACACATTTTAAGGTGGGAGACAGAAGGGTGGCTTAAATGTTGAAGTTTTTCAAGTGAGTAATGTTGAAAAAGGTTCCTGAAAGTTGGCATTTTATTAGAATCTATGTCTGCAAAAACTCATAAAACAAGTGATTATGTGAAGTAACTTCATGCCAGCCTCACTCTTAATGAATAGCAGGCAAGTGAGACTGCTATGAGATTAGAAATCATATGACTTCAATGTGACATGTTGTTACATAAAAGCATTTTTGCTAGCACTCATTCCATTCAAATACTGAAACAATCTTGAAATGATTCGTAACAGTGAAAAATGTGGACACAAGCCCACATTTTATAGACTTATGAGCCCACCTTACATATTAAATGTGAACATCATATTTTATTTGAGTTTGACTATTCTGTTGATTTTAAATACAAAGTATTTACCAGGACCGTTGTACAGGTGTGTGCATGCATGCATGAGACTCACTCAGTCTCTCTCAGTTTTTTTTAAAAGTCTTTCTCTCCCAGACCACTCTTGAGATGAAAATTGGCCCTTATCTGTTACTTGAACCAACAGTGAATCCACTATTAGCTTCTAAATTTACACTTCCCATGGTCTTGACTGCTCTCCTGTTCCCAGTTTGAGAATTCAATATGCTAACGTTAGAGGGATATTATTACTGCTTTTCAAACAGGCAAGCCTCCTGTTTCAAAGAAAAGGGTATGCATTTTATTGCTACTTAAGACTCCCCCTGAAGTACTAAACTCTCAATTTTTAAAAAGTGGATAAGAAACATAGATCTAAAACAAGACTGGGGAATGAGTTGCTTTCTAGATGCTTCTCGACTGTATTTCCCAATGTCCCTTGTCAGTGGCTCCATTGGCTCATTACGATTGATAGGGCTTGCAGTCCAACATCATTTGGGATAACACACATTTTTCATCTCTGTCTTAGAATTAATATATCAGAAGTGGTCTCAAAACTGACATAAAGGGGAGTAAAGCTATTTCTATTTTTACAGTCATAGCTTTCCAGTGCTGCTATGCAAGAGTTGCCGTGTCCTTGTTCACAAAACATTAAAAGCTCTTGTTGCTAAGGGTCCAGTATTCCTGTGCAATCACCTTACATAAATTGCCTCACCCTCATTATTTATCACACTATCAATCTTTGTTGACAGTATGATCAGCAATTATTGCTTTTATATGTGTTTGTAGATTACTGTGCTGATGCTTAACCTTACTTAGCACAAGCACAAATTCAAACATGCTGTGAGCGAGAGTGGAACAGGATGATATATCTCTCAACCTTCAGTGGAGAATATCCTATTAGTAAAAGTCCAGAGAAGGTGCCTCCTTTCATCTGAAATCTTCAAATGCCACAGTGATAATGGTTGGTGCTAACTTGAGCATACCTTCTTTCACAAGAATTACTTTGTGCACTTAAAACTGGTGACATTTACAGCTGTCTAAACAGCATACTGTTCTTCAATGTAATTAACCAAATGTCAGTTGCAATGCTTTAGTTGACGGAAACACTTGAGAAACCTGGTTAGTGAGTGGCAAAGCATTCTTAAACCTCTATTTGAAGCTCAAAGGTCCTGCGCCCAGATCACAGGGGAATATACGAGGATGGGTCAATAAGTCCATGACTTTTTGAACAAAACACAGGTTTTTGGATAAAAAATCATTTTATTTTCCAACGTAGTCTCCTTTGAGCTCTATACACTTTGTCCAATGTTTCTCCAATTTTTTTATCCCTTCCAAAAATACAATTTGTCGTTGTCATCAAAATAGGCATTTGTTTGTGAGATGATTTCATCATTGGAGTCAAATCTCTTTCCACCGAGCCATTTCTTCAGGTTTGGAAACAAGAAATAGTTACTCAGTGCTAAATCCAGAGAATAGGGTGGATGAGGGAGCAATTTGTATCCTAATTCATGGATTGTTGCCATGGCAACTGCACATGTGTGCACCCTTGCATTGTCCTGGTGCAAAATAACTTTTTTCTTGGCGAAATGCGGTCGTTTTTTTCGAATCCTCATTAAATCGACCCAATAAGTTGGCATAATATTCGCCATTGATTGTTTTACCCTTTTGAAGGGAGTCAATGTGGATTATACCGCGTGCATCCCAAAAAACGGTCACCATGACTTCATTGGCTGACAAACCCACCTTGGCCTTCTTTGGCGCCGATTCACCCCGAGAAATCCACTGTTTAAACTGCTGTTTGGTCTCTGGTGTGTTGTGGTGGATCCACGTGTCGTCCACAGTTACGAAATGGCGCAAAAACTCATCCATATTGCGGTCGAAGAACGCCAAACACTTCTGCGAAATTGTCACACGATTGTGTTTGTGGTTGATTGTGAGCAAACGCTGCACCCATCTTGCAGAAAGCTTTCTCATACCCAAGTGATCATTTAAAATTGAAACCACTGAGCCATGTGAGATGCCTATGGCTTCCACAATCTCTCGCACTTTCAATCTCCGATCGGCCAACAACATTTCGTGAATTTTTAAAGTTGTTTCGGGTGTCGAGACCTCAACTGGGCATCCAGAACGTCTGGCATCTTCCGTGCTTGTACGGCCATAACGAAATTCAGTAAACCACTTTTTTACCCTTGAAATGGATGGTGCAGAGTCCCCATTGTATTTATCAAGCTTAGCCTTGGTTTGAGGGATGGTTTTTTTCTGCAAAAAATAATGCTTAATGAGAACACGAAATTCACTTTTTTCCATTTTCTCCTCAAATCACGCGGCAGTCTGCTATCAATGGCTGTGAAACACAAACTAAAAGATGCAGCTTGTTCAAATTTTGACAGGAGTCAACTGACAAGTGCCTGTTGACAGGAGCAGTGTTGCCCTTTCAGTTAAGAGGTGGGAAATTCAAAAAGTCACAGACTTATTGACCCGCCCTCGTATAAAAACTGATACAGAGTATGTTTTAACTTGTCAAATTTTAAGATTTAGATTGGATTTTCCCCCTTTGCAACTGAGGTTGATGGATGACAATACTGGGGGATATGGCACAAATGTATATCATAGATATAGATGCTATATATGAGAAGTCCAGTACACATCTTTCTCCATGAAACCATCTTATAATGTCTCCTAAGTTAAACAAAACAAAACTGTTTTGTAATTGGCTCAACAAAACCAGGTGAATGCATATACCATAGCCATTCATTTTGTTAGGTGCTCTTGTGCCAAATAAGATTTTTTTTAAAAGCAATCTGTAGAATGCAGACTTCGGTTGACCACAAACATTTCCTTTTGGGAAATGGTCATTGGCCTTGAACGAAAAGGTGGCTCTCTGAATGCTGTTGGACTACAGCTTCCATGATCCCTCACCATTTACTATGCTACCTAGGTTTCCTGGGAGGTGCAATCCAACATCTACAGGACTATATTTGTTTGTTCCAAAATTCCTACACGTGACAATTCTTTTGTATGGGCGATATACTAGACATGAGTGAACATAGTCAATGTTATAACTTTACTCTCCATTTATAGGTTTCTCATTTACCCTAGAAGCAGTGGATCAAAACTGGTGACATAAATCAATCAGGAAGTTTCACAAAGTGGCAATTATAGGAATCAAATCCAGATTACAAGCAGTCCCCAAGTTACAAACAAGATAGGTTCTGTAGGTTTGATCTTAAGTTGAATTTGTTTGTAAGACCAAAGAGGTACATTTTTAAATTTAACTCCATCCAAAGATAGATAGGAAAATAGATACACACATGCACATACACATATATACATGCATACTTTGGATGGTGTAGGGAAGGATTAACACCCCTGTTGTGTTTATTTTGCTGTCCATACCCTGTTCAGATGATTTCACCTCACTTTCTATCCCTGTGATAACTGGATTTTGAAAAATGTGGCTTGTTGTGGAAACAAACATGGGTGATAAAGCTTCAGTGGCAACCCCTTTCCCCCATGATAACTCTTTTCAGGAATGAATTTCCCTACTGAGGGGTTGATTTCTCTCACTTCCTGTTCTCTCACCCCTGTTCTTAACTATGATTCATTTGCAAGTTGGATGTTTGTAACTCGGGGACTGCCTGTACTTACTTTCAAAAGTGTTGGACACATAATTAGAAGAATAGAAAAAAAATGGATCCAAAACCTAAAATATACATACTCCTATGATATGAAAGCAAAATAGAAAAGTGGGGTGTGCTTGGGATGACCAAAAATATTAGTAAAGCTGAAAATGGTAGCAAAGGACTTGGAGTTCATTGGGAATCATAGTACATGGGAGCAAACTAGTGTTCTCCAAGTTTCAGTGTAACCTACAAAGTGTAGGCATTTCTTTGATGTCTGTATATAGTGGGCTCTTTTGCTTTGCTGGGTTTTAGTTCTAGGATCCTGCATGGATGCCAACATCCATAGATGCTCAAATCCTATTATGTACAATGCTGTATATATAATTTTGCAAAATCAAGGGATTTTTAAAAAAAATATTGCCAAGACATGGATGGTTGAATGTGTGGATATAGAATCCATGGATATGAAAAGATAGCTATATTAATTTTCTAGCAATTTGCCAGAGTTATTTCTCTAAGGTCTTCTCTGGTTAATTTTTACACTACATCTTGTTGGCAAATTGCATAGCACTGAATTCCTATATACTATTTACTTGTTCTTTTCTTGTTGTTGAGTTCTTGAACTTGAAGAAGAAAGCAGCTGGCAAAGTGCTTAGACTTAAATCAATTGGCAGCAATTACCTCTAGAACAAGGAGTTGCACATGATTTTATTCAAAAAAAACCCATCATCTACAATAATGCTACTTAAATGCCACAACTTTTTAAACACACACACACACACACTACATTTAAAGCAGAGATTACTAGGTCAAATGCTACATTTGGTATTGCAAGGATTTATTTACTTCCAAAAAAATGGTTTCCTGACACTTCAGAAATCTGGGATGGGAGGATAACACAGAAGTGAGAATTCTGCATAGTTTTACACCTGCCATTCACATCCCCTGAAGTCCCCCACCCCCACCCCTCAGAAATTGTTCTGTGCATAATTATGTGTCTTATTTCAACAAAAATGAAGGGCTTACTGTGCAATGAATCATTTGCTAAACTATGTTGGAATATCTAAACTAATGAATCAATGAATCATTTTGCTAAACTATGTTGGAATGAATGTGTCAGATCTGGGAAATCTGAGCTTGGAAGAAGTTCAGGTTTCCAGCCTGCCATGAGATAGCTGACCTTTATCCCAGATCTCTGGGACCTTTGCCCTAGTTACTGAAGGACATGCTGAGTCAGTGGGGGAGTGATGTAATTTCCAGGTGCCTCCAGGGAAGTGAGGTAACTTCTTATGGACTTGGACATTGGACAATAATCTGATTGTGCTGACTCAGGGGGCCGTGAGGTCACATCCCTTTGGACTATGGGATTTGCTGAATCACCCGGATATGGTGCAACCCTGCCTGGACATTGCATGGGCAAGGGAAGGGGGTTTTAGGTATAAAAGGTGTGTTTGGGTGGCGGGCCGGTGCTTTAGCTTTACAAGTATTGTACCTGCAATAAAATCGTGTTGGACCGTGCTTCTATCTACGCGTGATCCTTACCGAAGTTGGAGCGTCATTACAGAATGTTTGCTGTATATGTGCTGTGCTCTGCCCTGAGTCCCCTTCAGGGTGACAAGGGCAGAATATAAATGTTTTAAATAAATAAATAATCTAAAAACTTCTACTTTTGGTAGAAGCAATGTAAGCAAGCATCTTTTTAATAAATTACACCATCACACTTGGGTGGCAAATGCAGAGGTGGAAGCCACAGGAATGAGTGAAAAATATCACAGTGGCCATGTGGGGACTGTGTGTTGTCCACTCTGACCTATGGTTTTGTGAAGCTTTCTAAATGTTGAGATTGCTATGGGAGGAAGATTTAGGGATCAATATAAGGGAATTGGATTGGAAGGGCTTGTAAGACCGCCCTTTTTGGACTAGCCTTTAACTAGGGATATTGGTTTTAAGAAATATGCCTGTATGTTGTCCACCACTTGTGTTGTGACGTAATTGTGTTTTAATATGTTTTATGCTTTTATTGTAGGGCCACATGTCTACTTGTTTGTGACATGCCACCCATCTATTTTACTGTTATCCGCCCCGAGCCTGCAGGAAGGAGCGGAATATAAAATTGAAATAATAAATAAATAAATAAATAATAAATAAATAAATAATAAATAAATAAATAAATAATAAATAAATACAGTTATGGAATCAAAGATATTTAGGGAATTTATCAATAAGGGTTAAGGAAAATTATTAAAAATTGGTATGGAAATGGTACATAACACCAGTAAAAATAGCAAATATTAATAAAAATGCTATAAAAACTTTTGGGAGAGGTTCCCAAGAGGTGGGTACATATATACATATGTGGTGGGAATGTAAATATGTAAATGAATTCTGGGGGAAGGTATTTAGAGAAATAGAAGTAATAATGGATATAAAGATGGAAAAAAGTGCAAGTATTGCATTGTTGTCATTATATAATGTTAAGAATTTAGGGAAAACAGAGAAGGATGCAATAAATAATATGTTAAATAATATGTTAACTGCAGCAAGGTTAACAAGGAACTGTAAAGACAAGATAAATATACAAATTGAAGAATGGTATAAAGAACTATGGAAATTAGCAATAAATGATACATTGACATGTAGGTTAAAAGTTAGAAAGGGGGTACGGAAGGTAAATGACTTTGATGAAGTCTGGGGTAAATTTATTGAGAATGGTTTAAAAGAAGTAGATGGGAAGTTACTTCCACAAGAAAAAATGAGATTTTGGAAGGAGAATGCTAATTGAAGTGGCTTGGAAGGGGGACACAGGGGACACAGAGGTGAATATGATAAGATATAAGATATATATATATATGCATATATAGTTGATGTAACGAATTAAGTGTGAAATACAAAAGTATGGAATGTATCGATGTATGTATGAAACTTAAGAGAATCAATGTACTTTAAGAAAATGTATTAAATCATTAATTTTAAAAAACAACTAAATGTTGAGATTGCTGTAAGCCATATTTAATAGCCAACTATTTCAAAATCTGAGGTTGGAGGCATTAGAGACTGATTGTCTCTCTTCTACACAATTCCCTTTTGAGAGACAGATGGTTGGCTCTGTATGCTATTTATTTTATGAGGGTTTTTAGAAGTTTGTTTGTTTGTCTTTGGATTTTTAGTAAATATGCTTCCTATTTATTTAAAAATTGGCATGCCTTGACTGATTCATATTGTTCTATGACTTTTTCAAGGGAACTGGAAATCTTATTTTATGTTGTAAGATGGATTTTGAAAACTACCATCTGAGAGGTGCTTAAGATATCCAATAAGTGAGTAAATATTAAAATGATGTATGAAAAAGCCCAGATTTTTTCGAGAAATTATACTCTTTCTGGTTTTTGAAATAATGGCCATGAATTGTTTTCTTTGGAAGTTAAATCCTAAACATGGTAAAAAAATGAATAGAAAAATAGAACATTCCTTTCTCATAACACAATATCTGCAAAGGATCGAATGAACTCAAAGCATACATACAAGGTGCCCTTTAGGAAGGGCAAGAGTAATATTTCCTGATATTGCGGAGTAAATTTTCTTTTCTCCGTGATTATCTACACATATCCCTTGTACTACAAACTGGCTGCTTTTACAAGCAATTAAATTGGGCTACATTATAAGCTATGTTTGAATACTCAAAGTTTTGCTTAAAAAGCAGATGCCTACAATGATAGTTTGAACTATGGATATTCTTAGCATTATAGAATCATAAAAAAGGAAGATATGGCACGATATACTCAGCTTCTGTCCCTTTAATACAGGGGTTCCCAACCTTTTGTACTCCAGTTGTTTTGGACTTCAAATCCCAGAAATCCCAGCCATCTTACTAGCTGTTAAGAATTGTGGGAGCTGAAGGCCTAAATGGTTGGAGGACCAAAGTTTGGGAATGACTGCAGTACCTGTTTGGAAGACACACAAGACTGTCTCTTTCAAGCAATGTCTACTGAAAACAGCTGAATGATTAAAGGTGTCATAGCCCTGTCCTGTATTTCATGTGGCAACCTTATGATACATTCTTAAAATATGCTGCCTTTTCATATTTAAATTCCACTCACCCTGAGATTCCAATGTACATCTTTGATGATAGATTTGAATCAAAGAACAGATGTCAATTTTTTTTTTATATGAAGACTCAGTCTTGGGAGGTTTAAGTGAAGAGTATAATACATTTCAGGTACATTTGTGGCATATTATGACACTTTTTATTTTGCTGTGTCTAGCTTTTTGCATTGTGAAATTGACAATTGGTATTGTCAATTGTTTCTACTGCCAGTCCTCTGGCATATTTAACAAATGGTTTCTCTTATAGACTGCATCTGCAATGTCAGAGTTTGGAAGTAACTCCCACACAAAGGGAGCTTGGATCTTAGCTGAATTGGGGCTTGAAGATGCTTCCAGCACTCTGCTAAGGTATTGGAAATACACCCAAAAGGGTTCTTATAGAATACTGTTACATGGATTTATTTTAACGCCTGCAACCAACATATATACTCTACTAGTGAACTACAGCCGGAGTTCTCAAACTTTGGATTTCTGCAAAAGCAGCAACCCAACCCTTAATTATAATTTCTTACAAATGTTATTTCATTGTTGTTGCTGGGCTACTTCAGCTCTCAGCTCTTTTGATTTTAGATCCATCCTGGTTGAGGATGCATAAGAAAAGAATCTAAAGCAGGATCTTGCATGTGCCAAAATGGAAAGTTTGATTTAAAGGAAAACAGTTTTGAGATCACCCTCTGTAAAGAGACTGCTAAAGGAAACGAAGAGAATTAAGTTAAAAGGTAGTATGCCAGGTATTACAAATGAAATAACAGATCTAAATTTCCTCAGAATTTCTAGAAATCTTGATTACAGTTGAGTTATATTTCAGTTTTGGAGAATCAAAGTAGGACTTCTTAGGAACAATAAAAACAGGAGTCTAGATTAATCTCAGCATGCTTCATATAGAGAAACATATGTAAAGAATGGTGGGGATTTTATACACAATAACATTTTTTTCTACAACAGATGTTCAGTTGGCTAGACTTTTCTAGACTTTTGAATCACCTGCTCTCATTCCCTACTTTTCTTTCC
Source organism: Anolis apletophallus (assembly GCA_030556195.1). Lineage (NCBI taxonomy): Eukaryota > Metazoa > Chordata > Lepidosauria > Squamata > Anolidae > Anolis > Anolis apletophallus. The sequence goes on from JARBWK010000007.1 coordinate 23,953,467, forward strand.
CTTCTCATTTTCTTACTCATTTAGTCTGTGGACACAGGTATAGCATATGGTCTCTTCTAACTATGTGTAATTCTATTTCATTTTGTCATTTAACCTTTTAAAAAAAGAAACACCCTATTCTCATGGCATATGTTGATCTCCCCTTATCGTGGGGGAAAGGCTTGCGTACCCTAATTAAGTTGTGAGCTAGGCTGGCTGTTGCGGCCTGCGCTAGGCTTGGCCTGGTTATAGTGAATTTGTATGCTTACTTTTATGTGCTTGTGTTAAATTACAGGCCTCATTTTTGTTGTAAAGGTCTATTTGCAGTTTGGGGGCTGGGTTGTTATGTTTTCCCTGGTTGGGAGGGGCTCATTCTCTCTGTTTCCTTCCTCCAATCATCACCCAGTATTTTCCCTCCAAAGTTAGTATTTCCATCCAGTTAGCACTTAGTATTTTCCCTCCAAAAGTCACCTCAGAGTCCCAGCCAATCATTGTCCCAGGATTTCCCTCCGATTCTAAAGATTATAAAAGAGGAAAGCCTCTCTGATTTTACCTCAGTGACTACCAGGGACGTGTGACTGTGCCACGGGGCTGCCAGCTCCGGCCTGTCACCTTCTTTTAATGCCAATTACCGCCTTCAACCAGCCCTGGACTCAGCAGAGGAAGGACGTTCGACCTTCGATTTAAAGGAATTCAGCGGCTGGGGTCTGTCCACCATCCGTGGTGGCTGACCAGAGAAGAGAAGGAGAGGCATCACAATTCATTGCCCATGGACTTGGAAAAAGGGACTGAGTAAGCTGATTTTGTCATCTGGCTCCTTTGATTTTGTAATTTGCCAATTCCCAGTCACCTGTTTGTGACTTGTTGAATAAATGCATTAATTTCTTCAAAGGCCTCAGTCTGCTAAGTGTAAGGATCCGTCGATTAGAGCAGAGAGTGCTCTAATCTTAGAACCTTCCAACAGAAGTAATCCTGACCAGGTGTGGCCTTGAAGACGCACAGAGCTGGAAATGGGCCTTGAGCCACACCACACCAACGTGAGAAGCCCTGGCATGGTCATTGCTGACTCAGAAGGGATATGAGGAAATATCCACTGGACATTGTGTAACTGGGTCAAAGGGGATATGATGCAATCTCTGTTAGGTATTGCAAGCCAGGGGGATTGGTCTTTGGGATGATTGACAGGTGATGGGGGCGTGTTTTATATATAAGTTAAGTTTGTTGCTGATAAAGCCAGTCCTGGCTTTATAGGTGCTGATACCTGGAATAAATCTTATGAGATTGAATTGCTGCCTGCGCGTCATCTTTACAGATATCCAGTGTTCGTTACAGAAGCCAAGACTGCAAAGAAACCTTTTGTGGAAGGCTTTCCACTGAGGGTGTGTGAGTGAGCTCTGCAGTGGAGGAAGATCCGAAGATGAGACCCTATTCAAGAGTGGAATGGGTGAGTCCCACTGACTTTTGGGGAGATGATGAGGAAGAAGAGTATCAGTGGGACTATTCCGGTGAAGACTGCGAAGGAGAATATGAGGAGGGTTTTAGAGAAACCCCTATTCCCTATGGAGGTGGCAGATGGGGATCTAGAAGAGAAGATGCCCCATTCCAAGCCTCGAAGAGCTCACAAGCTGCGGCAGGAAGGAGTGGTGAGTGGTGGAAGGCTGTTGGTTGGAAGGGTCCTGTGAAGATGGGTACGTCAGGGGTTGCCCAGGCCACATATTTGTACCCCAACAAGACCTTAAGAGCTGCCGGAGGGGCGAGCAGAGAGTCTGGAGGCTCTGATGAAGATGGGACCGGACGAAAGCAACCAAGGCCCAAGAGCCAACACCGCCGTGGTGGAAGGAGTAGCCGGAACAAGCCTGCCAAAGCTAGTAGGTGCCATGGTTATTCAAGAGGCCCGAGTGAGGTGGAGCAGCAGCAGGCTAGGAGGATCCTGCAAGGCTTGTTCCCTCATTGGGTGATGGAAGAATCCATGGATGGTGCCCCTTCTTGGGAGAGGAAGGAGGAAAAAGGACTCAGAGGAGCAGAATGCGCCCAGGGGGGCTATCGAGAGGCTGAGGGGGCCTTGCTCGAAGAAGTGGGAACCAGAGAAGCTGTGCGGATGGACACGCCGGCTCAGGTGGATCCAGATGTGTGTGGGACCAGGGAAACTGCGCCAAAGGACAGGCCAGTTTCGGTGGCTGTGCCGAAGGACAGGCCAGTGCCGGTGGACCCTGTTGTGGGTGAAAGGGCTGTGCAGAAGGAAGCCCAGTCCCCTTATTGGACCAAGGAAGAGGTGGTCCAGGAAATACGAAGGGGTTTTTGCGATCTACAAAAGTTGAAGGAAGCCCTGCAAGATGGGCAGGAAGACGTGGGAGTGTTGCTGAGGAAAACGGAGGCTTTAGAGGAGAAAGTTCGGAGGTTTCAGGAACTTAGGGTATGTTTCCCAGCAGAATGTTATGATGATGCTCCGGAGTGGGAGGAAGTCCAGCCGGAGGTGTGGAGCACGCGTGGAGCGGAAAGTGGGGTTAAAACCCTTGCAAAAACTGCCTTACCTAGTGAAATCGAGTGGGTGATTGAAGATGCCTTGGAGGAAGACGCCTTTGCCCTGGTGGGAGAGGGCCGGTCGGCTGTCTTGGAAACGGAGCTTCCTGGAGGAGAAATGGCAGAGGAGTGCCTGTCCTTCAATGTCCCTGCCTGCAGTGAAGAGAGAAGCGAGACTGTGTTGGCTGTGGAAGCCCTGGGAAGTTTGCTAGTTTGGGGAGTGATTTTGCTGTCCCTTGAAAGGGGAATGGAGGTTGCTGTGGAGAAGAAGCTCCTCTGTAATGGCTGTATTGCTGAAGTGGAGGAGGGTGCTTTACCGGTGAAAATCGAGTGGGCGCCTGAAGTCTTTGAAGTGTATTCTACAAAGAGGAGAGGGGAAGAGGCCCTTGTTCCGGTGAAGAATGGGGCTGTTGGATTAAGGAGTTGGAAAGATAAAGGTGGAATGCCTCCCCTCCTGAAAAGTGAAGTTGCTAAAGAGAAAGAAAGTGTGGAGGAGGCTTTTCAGACGGAGAAGGGGCCAGAAGACCCCTTCCTTCGAAGCCTCTCTGTCATGCTTGCTTGGTCCGCAGCTTTATGGTGCTTGTGGCTGGAAGAGGGGAGTGGGAATTCCCATCAAGTTTGGAGGCTCCCAGAAGAGCAAGTTGCCGTGGAGACAAGGCTGCAAGATAAGCTTGGAATGCCAGCAGCTCAGGAAATGAAAGTAGGAGAAGATTCCCATCCGAAAGCAGAGGTGCTTGCTTTGCAGACTGGTGGAGGTGGGAGTGAAAAGGTCCAGGAGTTGGCTGCACAAGCAGGAGCCGAAGGATTCCAGTTGAGAAGTCCCCTGTTGCTGGAAGCCTTTCCTTTGGAGAGAGAGAGAGAGTTGGCCGGAGATTGCCAGTACGAGCCAGTTGGTGAGGGGACGGGCAACGGAGCTGAGTTGGTGGTGAGAGAGGAGAACGATGCCGAGATCCTGTGTTCGAGAGAGTTGCTGTTTGGGGCCCATCTAGCCGGCGTGGAGGAAATGGGGCTGGCTAATTTTGTTCTGAATGAAACCCCAGAGATGCCCCTAGGGGTACCCCTTGGTCTCTCGGGGGGAGGGAGTTTCTTTGGGCCAGAGCAAGATTTTCCGAAGAAGGTGATTGAACTGTGGGCGCAAACCTTTTTTGAATCGAAAGAAGAACTTCGGAGCGAGTTTAACTTTGGGGATGAACTGTGGGCCAATGTCTCAGTAACCAGCATGTTAATTTTGATTTTGGGGAAAATCAGTAACTTAGTGGTAATGTGCTTTTTGTGGAAGTTGCTGTTATATGGGGGAAGTGTCTTTAGAGGGGCTGATGGTCTCAGGATTGAGATGTGGGGTTACTTGAAGAAATATACTATGTTTAGTTGGGGTTGGAGATAATGGTGCTAAGATCAGGATTGCATAACGCTAAGGCTTAGCTTATGATTATTAATATGATCCTGTAGGGGTTTTTGTATGAGTTGCATATATATATGTGAAATTGTATAAGATGCATTTTATTGTTAATGTGTTAGATGGTAAGGTATTCCAGATTTGTGTGGAGGTTTACTGCATTGCTGTATAGATGTGTATTTGTCATGTTTAGAGAGTTTTGACATTGGGGTATTTATTTGTAAGGAGATGTGCAAGTTATTCCAGTAAGCTGCATTGGTTAAATGTGTGTTTATAGCTTGATCCATATAAATTGCATTTATTGTTAGAGTTGCCTCTGTTTAGTTAGGAATGATAGTTTTCCTATGTAGATAAGGTTGAGTTGATTGTACGCAGAAGGGTTTGTTCCTGCGTCTTGGGGTTTTGGGGTTGTAGTGATGTGATTTATAGTTTCCTGCACCTCGTGGCTTGGTGCCAAGAGGGAGAGATTGTTAGAGTGAAGGTTTGTCTCCTGACTTTAGAGGGTTTTCCCCTGTGTGATGAGTTATAGTTTGGTAAGTGTTTCTTATTGAGGGTTTTGTACTTAGAAGGGTAGGTACAGCCTTTGCTGCAATGAGGTTAATTGCGGTAGGAAGGTGGAGGATAGGTTTTAGAGTTGGTTGTTGTCTCCTGTTGAATTTTCCAGGAGAGCAGATTTGATTGGGCTTGTCGTTCTTTGTTATATAATATTGTGTTGGAATAAGTAGGTGGCTGGTTTTCAGTACGCAGTTGAAAATTGCCTGCGTGGGGAGTTTCAGTGTTATTGGTGTCTCTTTGCCGGTGTATGGCTAGATAGAGGGCTGTGTTTGGCCGCATGGGAGAGTGGTGTATGATGGATGGTGTAGTGATTGGTGGTTACTTAGGGACTTGTAGTTTTGGTGGCTGTTTTGACACAATTGACATAGTCTTGTGTGTGGGTTCAGCTTACTCATGAAGTCCAGGTTGATGTGGTATATGATGGATGGTATAGTGGTTGATGGCTGTTTAGGGAATTGTAGTTTTGGTCGATACCTCCTGCCATGGCAGTCGAGGGGATTGTAGTTTTCCCAAGTGCCTTTTTGCCAAGGTGACAAGGATAGGGGGTTTCTTTTGTATGGTTGCTTGACACAGTTGAAATTGGTCCTGTGCCATTAGTAGGGGATGATGTGATTTCCTGTTGAGTCTGCCAGGAGAGGGTTGGTTGAGAATTGTATGGGTTCAGGAGTGGATGTGTGCAGGATACCTGGACGCAGATGCTCATACCTGCGTTCCAGGGGCAGGTTTGTTGTTGAGTTGGAGTTGGTGTATGGCCTAGTAGGATAGGTATGGTTGTGTAGTTTGTGCCTGTGGCCTCCTGTTTTTGCAGTGGTAGGTTTTGGGAGTTATGGGGTTTGGAGGTTTGATTGTGTGGTTTTGATTTATGTCCTAAGGGTGCGCAGTTGATTTGTCCTTGCGCAGTGTGGTGTTGGGATTTGTAGTGGTTGGTAGTTACAGGAGAGATATAGTTTGTGGGTTAGCCCTTCTGCTATGGCAGTGAAGGGAGGAAGTTGTTTGGATTTGGGTGGTAACTGGAGATAGGATTTGGCCTTGAACAAGCTGGACATTTGTGAGAAGGGAGTGTCTGATTGTTTGAGAGTGGCTGAGATAGCTGCCTATTATAGAGTGTATCACAGCTTTTGGTTAGTGTTAAAATGGGATTTGGATGTTATGATTGAATAATATTCTTGGATCCTTTTTCTCCCAGGGGGGAGGGAGGAGAGTATTTTGTAAGGATCCGTCGATTAGAGCAGAGAGTGCTCTAATCTTAGAACCTTCCAACAGAAGTAATCCTGACCAGGTGTGGCCTTGAAGACGCACAGAGCTGGAAATGGGCCTTGAGCCACACCACACCAACGTGAGAAGCCCTGGCATGGTCATTGCTGACTCAGAAGGGATATGAGGAAATATCCACTGGACATTGTGTAACTGGGTCAAAGGGGATATGATGCAATCTCTGTTAGGTATTGCAAGCCAGGGGGATTGGTCTTTGGGATGATTGACAGGTGATGGGGGCGTGTTTTATATATAAGTTAAGTTTGTTGCTGATAAAGCCAGTCTTGGCTTTATAGGTGCTGATACCTGGAATAAATCTTATGAGATTGAATTGCTGCCTGCGCGTCATCTTTACAGATATCCAGTGTTCGTTACACTAAGTTTATGAGAAGTCTCCCCACAAGAGGAAGGCAATCCACATCCCCTGGGCATAGGGTGTTTAGAGCTGTTTACGTAGTCACTCCATCCAAGCCCAGGCGGACCGCCATACTGGCGGTGGCCTCCCATGCCAGACAGGTCACAACCGAAGGGTCTGACAAAGAGTATTAATGGGCAAGATGGCTCTCTAGCCTTTTGGTAACCATCCTAGGAGAAGGAAAACTCTAATTTCAAACCCGGGCAGATGGTGCTCATCACATTTTTTCTGCAGAAAACAGCATTTTCTTCAAGAACTAATAATGTCATTTGCACAGAAATGCTCCTACTTGTGCAGAATATCTGTTTCCTATGGAGTAGAGACATCACTCTGGAAATAAAGGTCCACATAGTTAAAACAGTGGTATTTGCCTCTCCATTGGCACCCCCTTGTCATGGGGGAGAGGCTTGGGTACCCTAATGAAGTTGTGAGCTATGCTGGTGGTGGCATAATAGTCACCGGTAGGGCCTCCCATGCCAGACAGGTCACAACCGAAGGGTCTGACAAAGAGCGTCAATGGGTACGATGGGCTCTCTAGCCTTTTGGCAACCATCCTAAGAGAAGGAAAACTCTAATTTCAAACCCGGGCAGATGGTGCTCATCTAACCCTGTAAGGTCAACCATCTAGAGAAGGAAACTCAAATCAAACCTATGACCTGAGGACCTTGCTGCCACCGTCCAAGTTTGGTAGGCCCCAGCAGACGAACCTTTGGTTTAAAGGGTGAGGCCAGTTTTGTGCACGCTGTGCTCCATCAGAAAAACTCCACTGCACAGGCTTGAAGGACACATCCAACTTTTTAAGTCATCAACGCGCTTGTAAAAAGCGTGGGATGAGTTCTTCCTGAATCTTCGTTCATGAAGAAAAGCCAAGAAGATATACGGCAGATGATGGTAGAGGTTGATTATGCAGATTATTGCCGTGCTACTAATGGCTTAAGACCAGAGGTTTGAGTTAGAACTGATCCCAACTTTATTCTCTACCCAGAATCTGCAATACATCAGAAGCTGGGACTGAGGGCACTAGGAGGCCCAATTATGCCAGACATCCCAGCTGTAAATTGGGAATGAACCTTCTTAGTTGATCATTGGCTGTTATCTTAAAGGGATGTGATGTCCCAGTTTATCCCCTCAAGCAGTGCTGGTTACGTTAGCACTCTTGAAAAGGGTTCAAACCTGGGAGAAGGAACCTCCATCTTCACACCTCTCACTGGTTGAGAATGGTAGGCATATAGTTGAAGCTTCCCTCACTTTCAAGTGCCTTGACGAAGCTGTTAAATAAGTTGGTATCTGCATCCTGTCAATTGTAATGTATTTCAGGGCATTTGTGGAAACTTGGAGCCCAAACAGCCAAATAGAATGATGTAAGGAAAATCTTGTAATCCTAACCCCCAAAGGTGACTAGCCACAGTTTATGCTATAAGGAAGGGGAATTGTGGGGGAGGGGGAAGGAGCCTATGATTAAGGGGAATGACTTTCCACCTGCCAGCAAAGGAGGCTGGAAAGCCTGATAGCAGCAACATCTCCCAGGAGCCTTCCAGTGCTATCCTTCCCACCAATAAACTAGAGAGAGCACAAACATTGTTGGCCAAAATGCAGGAGTGTAGGTTTGAGACTTAGGTTCAAATTTGGAGAGGGGAACAAATGATATTTAAGATCAATAAATTATATAGCCTTCCCAAAAGAAGCTTCACAATTATCTACTTAAAAATGGGGAAACAGTGTTATGAGGCATTTACAATTACTACATCATCTAAATTCAAAGCAAATACTCTATTATTTTGTTGGTTCTCTTACATGTGTGTAGTGATGCCAGGATGCACCACAAAACTGTAATATTTATACAAACATGGAGTCTTTCAAAATAATAGCACCTATTTATTTATTTATTTATTTATTTATTTGTTCCATCTTGTATTCCGCCCCTCCCTGCAGGCTCGGGGCGGATAACATCATAAAATTCGGCAGGCATGTACATCCATGTCGCCATACAATAAAATGCAACATAAAACATACAATAAAACAAAATACAATAGGTCCCAAGATTAAAATTATGTACATGCCATGGCATTCCCTGAACCAGGGTGCTGATTAGGAAGATGAGTTGACAGACCAAGTTGACCAAGTTGACAGAGTGTAAAGGTGTGATATAGTCTTGAAATTATTAGAATTATTCCAAGTAGCATGACATATTTTCAAAATAAAAAACACCTTAGTTCATTTAGGTCCTAGATTGTCCACTTTGATCCAAAAATATAGAGTCCCGTATATTCTATGATGAATATATTACAGATTTGGGATATAAAATATTATTCTAATACCAGATGGTAAGCTTTCCATTATGAAAAAGGAGATTTTCAATTTGTGTAATTAACATAGTTTTTGTGCATTTAAGCCGTTTTTTCCTAATCTGTAATGTTTTCATAGTTATGTCATTAAAAAAATCAGTGCAGAAACATATTTTTCTTTTTCATGATAAACTAATCAACTTCAGCATTTCTATGCTCTGCTTGTCTAGAAAATCACCCCAAGCCTCTTTTAAAACCATTCAGTGGAGCTCTTCATAATAGCTTTATTATGCTTTTGTTCTGACTCATAAAGGTCTCCAACACCGAATCCCATGGTAACTGGTTTTCCTCGTAAGTATGGTTGTAGCAGCATACAAATGGGTAAGTCTTATTATGACACCAAGTGTATCTCTTTTCAAGTGCCAGATCTAGTCTAACTGTGCATTTCACAAGTCGAAAAGGCAAGAAATCCTGAGTACTTGCCAAAATTAAATCAACACACATAAAGAAAAAGAAGACAAGGCATCAGTTCTAAAGGAAACACTCAACTCAGTTCACAAGTGATCAATTTATAACTCAGCAAGAACAGAAAGCAGTTGAGAATCAGCTTGATACTATATAATTAATATGCATATGGATGATTAACTGCTCTGAAATGGATTACAATAGTATAAAATCAGACAATAAAACATTGAGAGATCCACATACAAGATTTTCACCTCCACTTTTGTTTGTAACTTAATTTATTTTACCAAATATATGTCAAAAAGTCAAAACTCTGAAGACATGAATTGATCTGTCCCACTTTTATACTGAAGAAATGGACAATTTGTACTGTTTAAACACCCTTGACATCCCATTACCGAAACACAAGATGTGACTTCAAGAATTAATACAAAGAAAATGGCAATAGAATACACTTGGGCTATGTGATATATTAGTTCTGCTTACTCTGCATGTTTCTCTACAGAGAAAGGGAAGAGAAAAAGAAAGTAGGGCCATAGATCCTTTTTCACTTTCATCTGCTTCTATTACAGTTTAGTGTGAGAAAACCAACAACATTCAGATAGTAAAGGTAAAGTTTCTCCTTGATATTAAGTCTAGTTATGTCCAACTCTGGAGGGTGGCGCTCACCTCCATTTCTTTTCTTATTTAAAATATATTTTATTAAGGTTTTCATGTAACAATAAAAAGAGGGGGAACATTTCTAAAGTATAGGAAAGTAGGGAAAGGGAGTGTTTAAAGAAAAAAGGTGATAGAGGGGTAGCGGGTAGGGGTAATGGGATTGGGTGGTGGGGTGCTCACCTCCATTTCTAAGCCAAAGAGCCGGTGTTGTCTGTAGACACCACCTAGGCCATGTGGCATTCATGATTGCATGAAGCAACACTGACCTTCCGCCAGAGTGGTCCCTATTGATCTACTCACACTTGCACGTTTTTGAACTGCTAGGTTGGCAGAAGTTGGCGATAACAGTGGGAGCTCACCCCACCCCGTGGATTTGAACCGCCGACCTCTCAATCAGCAAGTTCAGTGGTTTAACCCACTGCACCACCGCGACCTCACTTTTGATAGTTTTCTGATTCTTTTAAACCAATAGAACTGGAAATTGCAGGTTATTTGTAAAGGCTGTGCTGAAACATGGGTGCAACACGGGTGACTTTTAGGAAGCTGGTGAAAACATGGCTGTGCAATGAGGCCTTCGTCAATGAGGGCAGACACCACTAATTGACTAAAGTCGCTGACCACCAGACATGGACTGTATACAAGGACTGAGCTGGATATGATTTTACTGTGGCAAATCGTTTTTATGTATTTATTGTATTGGTAATTGTTAATTTTATTGTATATTTTAGATGTTTTAGATTTTAAATGTTAGCATTGAATTTCTGCTGTTTGCCAATCTGAGTCCCTTTATAGAGGTGAGAAGACCAGGGTACAAAAGTTTTAAATAATAAATAAATATGTTCTACTACATAATAGAACAGTAACCATAGTTTATTATTATCACAGAATCTATAAAAACGATCATTGGTTTTAACTAATATTTATTGAACCATTTTCAAGTAATGGTCAATTATTACTTATAAAATGGATTTGTTTTTCTCTGAATGCTATCAGAGATGAAACTATGATTCTATTAAACACAATGATTAATAAAGAAAAAGAGTAAAATAATCTGTTCTCTTCTATACAGCCCAGGAAGCAAAGAAAGGATAAGAAAAGGTGTTCAAAGTCAGTGAGTACAACACTAAAACCCTTAATTTTTCTGTCAAAACTGGCCCAGAAGAACTGTCTGGTCATGGCTTGAAGGATTCCCTAATTTACAGAGTAAACAAAGTAAAAAACTCATTTTGTTCAAGATGGGGGTCTGAAGAAGGAAAGAAATGTGCCCACAAGCATGCAAGTAATTTGTGAGTAGTAAACCATGGCTTATTAACCAAGTATTTTAAAGCTGAATGCTCTCTTTTTCATGAAAATTTTGAGATGATGTTCCCCTCACACATGCACCTACCAGTTATATCTGAAAAACAGAGTTCTTATTGGGAGGCAAAACTGAAACATGATGTATGACAACCACTGCCACCAAACAATTTTGCCACTGTTTGGTGAAAATACACAGTAGCACATTTGAAGAAAAATGACAGTAGATCACCAGAAATCAATACACATACTTAAAAATACAAATGTATAGTATTGAGAAACAACTTAACAAACCTTTTAATCAATTTCCTGCATATGGACAATTATTTTAATTAAATGATGTTCTAAGAGCACTTTGATTATTATTTATTGCTTTATTTTATTTTCATTTTCTAGGTTTCCTTAATTTTCAGCATTACATTTCGATCATTAGGAAGTTAGAATTTAAATAGCTTCCTAAATTACATGGAATTAGGCTCAATCAAACATCTGTCCTACTATTCATGAGCCAAAGACGGGATTCTTTGTCTGTTAATGTCTCATCAATATTACATAACTATTCCTACCTGAAGAATGTTTCAAGCATCATCTGGTAAAGGCAATAATCTTTTCTCAACTATAAAATTTGCTTTATAAGCCAAATCAAGCTTCCAGCCAAGCAAACCAAGCAACACATCTATATTTAGTATTCCAAGTACACTCTTACACCGATTGCAGTAACAGCTTTACAACTCTACATACAGAATCATGTTACTTATTTCACAAAATATTTGGCATTTTATTAGAAAAAACAGATTTCAGAACATGATAGTTAAAACCATACACATTTTATTGGTGATAAATCAAACTAAAATGATCCAACTGGTTGAAAAAGCAAAATTTTTATCTCATAGTATGTTTCCACATAATTAGCTTTGTGTGACAGTAAATGACCTGCAGCAGTTTTTGCAATTCCATACTTCACAGAAATGCATTTAGTCTTCATGCTGTTTCCTTAGCCTAGCCCTTGAGGAAAAAAGCTCCACCAAGAAAATTCATAAGTCATGCAATTTTATCACCTCCACAATTCTCACTGTAAATACTTTTTCTATCAAGTGTTTGCCCAAGATTCACCACCAGGTAACAAATAAAAGGCAATAGGAAGATAACTTTAAAATAATTTAGTACTTCTGCTAAGAAAAAAAAACAAATCCCATTCAGTTTGCAATATGCCACATAAGTATGACCAATACAGTCTATTACCATTGCCAATCAGTTATGGAGAAACAACAAAATAACTCTCATTCAATACCTAATGCTGTTCATGCTTCCAGTGTCCGATCCAAGCTTACATCTCTCCAGCTGGCTAGCCACAATCTGGCGTTCAGCCTCAAGTTCTCTTGTAAGCCTTTCAAACTGTAACTCCTGGAACACAAAACACAGACATTCATGTTACAGTCTAGATAATATACAATAGAGATCTTTTTAATTTGCTTACTGGTGTTATAAGGAACCCCCTTCCCCTCCATCCTACATATAGAGCAATCAAGATTTGATTTAAAATCCCCTGCTGGGCCACAATAGTGTTAAAAGTCTTCTGGAACATTACCTAGAAAAGCCTTCATGGAAAATCCTGGTGGCATCTGACATAAGCTAGGCAATTATAATATAACAGGGTTGCAAATAGAGATTCAGAATTTGGAATACTATGGTTACAGAGTTCCATGTATCTCCATCTCTAAACATGGCCGATTACAGCATCCTGGGAGGTATAATCCCAAAAAGAACTATTATCATGCTCTGTAATGTCATGAGGCTGCTGAATGTTTCTTTTCTCTGATTCTGTTTTTTGTATTGGGTTCAACTGATTCCACTTTTTCTGTTACATTTGGGTTCTGCTTTTTGTATTATACACTTTAATACCCAATGGTAACCAATCTAGGACATAATCAATAGAGAAGATAACTTTGAATTCCCAAAGCATTATTGAAGAAACAAAAGGTAAAGAGAAGCGCATACATAAATCTGAAATTCTTCAAACAACAGATACATCAAAACAAAATGCATAGCATCATATGGAGAATGTGGTCCTGGCCACTTGAAAGTGACTACTACATGTAGAATGAGTAAGGTTCTCGAGTGAGTTATACTGAATATAGGTGAAATAGTCATAAATTAAAATACAACACACAAACACACACTAGTGGACAATGTTTCTATTACTGAATTCTGTTTCTGAATTGGAGTAGTAATAAAATAAAATGCATGGGTATACACACACACAGAGACATACATATAGATATCATTTACAATTCCCACCACCACCACAAGGATTATTTTCTTTTAAATATTAATCCTTTTTGATACAATACTTCCAGATTTACATACAGTATAACATTTGTATCCTATTCCTTATTCTATGATTCTGTTTTTGTGCTCTCAGTTTCCTGGAGAGTTCCTGGTCACACAAATGATGTCTTTCTGTATGTACTACTCCATAGTGGGCAGGATGGGCTCTCTAGCCTTTTGGCAACCATCCTAAGAGAAGGAAAACTCTAATTTTAAACCCAGGCAGATGGTGCTCATCTTACCCTGTAAGGTCAACCATCTAGCGAAGGAAACTCAAATTAAACCTATGACCTGAGGACCTCGCTGCCACCGTCCAAGCTTGCTAGGCCCCGGCAGATGAACCTTTGGTTTAAAGGGTGAGGCCAGTTCTGTGCACGCTGTGCTCCACCAGAAAAATCCATTACACAGGCTCAAAGGACACATCTAACCTCCTTAGTCATCAACACGCTTGTAGAAAGCGTGGGATGAGTCCTTCCTAAGAATCTTTATTCGCAAAGTAATGCCAGAGAGAGAGAGAGAGAGAGAGAGAGAGAGAGAGAGAGAGAGAGAGACTCCATAGTGTAATTTCCATGGAACTCAGCAGAAAGGCAAGTGGGAGTAAGGAAGTAAATCCTCAGTGAATTGCTTCTTGTCTATGAGGACAAATAAGTACAGTATTTCTCTTGTCTGTCTTCCCACTTCAAGGCAATACAAATATTCATCTGCAGTATATTTATATGTCCCTGAAGTGTACGAAGAAAAACATATGGAGATTTGCACACACACAAATCTGCATAGGAAACACTGGCCCTGTATAGAACATAGTGTTTCCTTCTTGGGAAACCCATTTTCTGCTCAGAGAATTGATTGATTGATTGATTTTATTATTTATGAGTCGCCCTCCACGTCAGTGCTCCGGGCGACTTACACATAAAACACATAAAAGAGTTCAATAGTTAAAAGCTAAAAGAATAGGAAAATTAATTAAAATAGTTCCAGTAACTCAGGCTAAGTCTGGAGGGTGTCCTTAGCCGTAAGCCTTTGGAAGAGCCAGGTCTTCAGTGCGGTCAGGAACTGGGGCATGTCCCGGATAGCTCTCTGATCCGCCGGCATCAAGTTCCAAAGAACAGGGGCCGCGATGGAAAAGGCTCTCCGTCTCGTGGTGTCGAGGCGGGCCTCACTCACACCTGGGGTGCGGAGAAGGTCCCTGTTTCCTGAACGCGGCGACCTTAAATGAGCTGGTTCGGACAAGCGGTCTTTTAAATAAGCTGGGCCGGCACCATGGAGGGCCTTAAAGGTAAGCGACAAGATCTTGTGGATGGCTCTGAGCTCGACTGGCAGCCAGTGCAGGCGCTGTAGAGATGGCGCAATATGGCATCTCAGTGGTGTCCCGGTGAGGAGTCTGGCGGCTGCATTCTGCACTAGCTGGATTTTACGAGTGGTTGACTGCGGCAACCCCACGTACAAGGCATTACAGTAGTCCAGCCGTGATGTCACTGTGGCATGGACCACCGTAGCCAGCGCATCTGATGGAAGGTAAGGTGCCAGTTGACGTGCTTGGCGTGAGTGGAAAAAGCTCCCTTACTTGTCGCAGCAACCTGGGCCTCCAGTGAGAGTCTCGAGTCTAGTATCACACCGAGACTCTTCACTGACGGGGCCGGGATCAGCGGCTCTCCCTCAAAGAGAGGCAGCGGAATGGGTGGCTCTGGGCGTCCCGGCCATAGAATCTTAGTCTTCAACAACTTTCTTTTTGCCTTCCAAACCCACCAATTTTCTTCTGCAAAAACATACCTTTGAACACTTTAGAACATGGGTCAGGAACCTTTTTGACTCAGAGAGCCATGAAAGCAAAATATTTGGAAATGCATTTCAGTGAGAGCCATATAATATATATTATATATTTTAAGACTGAATTCAACTAAATGTGAGTATATATGTACATACTATGAGAAAAGGATTCCTCTGGCAAAATGACTGGACACTTCAGACCTGGCTCTACAAAAGGCATGCTCAGGACTCTGGGAAGGAAGAGAAGATGGAAGGAAGGGGGAAAGAAAAAGTCAGAGGAAATAAAGGAGGGAAGGGGAGAGGAAGAAAGAAAAGAAGAACGAACTATGGAAAAGGAAGAAAAGAAAAGCAGGAGAGAGACAAGAAGGGGAAAGAAAGAAGGAAATGGGAAGGAAGGAAAGGGTGGGGAAAGAAAGGAAAGTGAGGAAAAAGTAAAATAATGAAGGGAAAAGAAGAAAAGAAAGAAGGAGAGAGGGGAAGTGAAAAGAAAGGAAGGAGAAGGAAAGGAAGACTTGGGGGAAAAGAACAGAAGAGGAAGGAAGGAAGGAAGGAAGGAAGGAAGGAAGGAAGGAAGGAAGGGGGAGTATCACCCTCTGGGCCCTGGGACTTGACCTCCCTCAATAAACCACACAGCAGCTGAGGTACAACAGGTTTATTGTGAATAAAAGGTATAGGAAAGTGTTTGGAGGCAATTCTATAAGCAGGGGCGGTCCAAGGTAATTTTAAATGGTAAGCGAACATTATTTTGGCGCCCCCCCCCCCAAATCACTTGATAACAAAAGGTATAAGGTATTATTTACTTATTTATTTGCAACATTTTCCCCACCCTTCTCAGTGGCTAACAAGGCAGCACATCGATGCCCAAACATACAATGTAAAGAACCCTAAAACATACATCATTAAACAATAATTGTTTAAACAAACATATACTCATCACTCAGATTAAAAATAGAGGTAAATAAAAGATTTTTTATCAAACGATAATTTTACGTTTCACATTATGTTCATATAGTTAATTACATAGAATTAACACAAAGTAACTATTTAGAATGCAACTATTTATTAATCTTTGCAACAAATTTAAGTGTTTTTGTTTTTAAAAAACATTGAGTTATCCTTAACACACAATAAATTGAACACTTTTCAAATCAAGGCAGATAATACACAATGCCTGCTTTGAACTGGATTATATGTGTCCACACTATCACACATTCCAGCTCAAAGCATTGTTTTGGATTTGATATGGCAGTATATAGAGGGGACTGAAGCCCTTTCCACTCAGCCATATAACCCAGAATACCAAGGCAGATAATACACAATGCCTGCTTTGAACTGGATTATATGTGTCCACACTGTCACTCATTCCAGCTCAAAGCATTGTTTTGGATTGTTTTGCCTATGGTACAGCCTCTTTCTCTTTGTATAATCCACCATTAAGAAGAAGAAAGGGTGCCACAGAAGTTTGATAAATATTCATATTTATCAAAATCATTGACAATATAAAAAGGAGCCAGCACTAATATTAAATATATTATGTTATAAATTATAATATATAAATACATATTATATTTTATAAAGATTATACTATATGGTATTAATATAAATTGGTATTAAATAACCCCCCCTCTCTCTCTACACACACACGCACACACAACTATTAAATAGGAATAAATAATACTGAATATATATATTACTTAATACTTTATTATTTTTGGCATAACTATCCTAATAAGGATCTGGTCCTATGACTCTCCACTGTGACAAAGGCACCCTTGAAGCAAACCAATTTAAATGCGAATAGAAAAGCCAAACAGCAACCTTTAATGAGGCTTGGATTTCAAACGCCTCTTTAGTGAGAGAAGTCCGCACTTTTGGCAAGGCTTTCGCCCCCGAAATAAGGAGAGAGGAAAGCAGGGACTGGAGCCAGGAAGCATTCACAAAGCAAACATTCCCGAATAAACAACTGCTTGTATTTTGAATGCCCCAGCACTGGGAATAATTCGGACTTTTGCCAGAGCTTCTGTTTCCAGCAAAAGAAGCCAGGGACGAGGAACTGCCACCAGAACGGAAGCACGGTCCCCTTAAGGTACCTCAGCAATATAATACAATTAAAGGACAGAAGCAGGGAAGGAAGGGGGGGGGGATGAAAACACACCCTCAACACTCAAAGGTATTATAAAACTTATATTTTCTTCCTTTCTCCACCTTCACCCTTTCCTTCTCTCCTCCCCTTTCCCTACCTCTTCTTTCTTTCCTTCCTTCCTCTCCCTTTCTTTCTCTCGGAGGAGGCGCTGCCGCTGGCGGCGAGGAAGAGGGCCGGTCAGGGAGGAGGAGGCGGCGACCATGGGGTGCTGCTCCTTCTTCTTCCTCCTCCTCGCCGCTCAGCTCAGGGGCGGGGCGGAAGCTGAGCCGGGGCGGGGCTTTGAAAGGAGTGTTTGCCCGTGCCTCTGCCCTGCCTCCTGACTGGAGAGAGAGAGAGGGATGGGAGGAAGGCAGGCAAGAGGAAGGCGAAGGGCCCGAGGATGCGTCGGTGGCGGGGAGGGGTGGGCCGGGGCCTCCCGATGCGCCCAGCAGGCGGGAGAATTCGCCCCTTCCAAGATGGCGCTCTACGCGGGGGCGTAGGTCGCGTATATGGACGGACCGCCTCTGTCTATAAGGCCTCCAAATAGCAGCAAATAACAGGATTCAGCAGTGGATAAATAGTCCCGTGGCAACAGGAATCCAAGCGGATGGGTTCAGGAAACAAGCCAGATGCAATGAAAGTCTCTTAAAGGTTCCCAGCCGGTTTAAGATGGCAAGGAAGGTTTTCTTGGAAGCAATAAAGTTGTAAAGTCTTTACAGGAACATCACAGGAACATAGCACTGGGGCAGGATCAAGTCAGCCCGACGCTGGCTGGCACAGGCTTCTGGAAGACCTGAAAGCGGCCTCTCTCACAGGAACATCCTTGAATGCGGAGTTGGTATGAGATACCTTCAATGGGCATCTCTAAGCAGTTATAGTGTCCAGTGGCTTTGATCTGGGTGCGTCGAGTGTCAAAGTCCCGTGATTGATGATTGTCTGTATGTTTGGCTACCTCAGTCTCTTTGACCTGGGATCAGATCATTACATAAATTCTTTTTTATTTCTAAATGAGAGCTATCATTCCCTTAGTAATCAAATCTTCCTCAAACAACCTGGCTCCACACAATAAAATATTTAGTACTTACTGAACAAAAAGAAAGCAACAAGAATTTCCATTAATCAGGCAATGCTTCTACAGAGCCAAACTAGAACTAATTAAAACTATGGCCAGTGTATGACTCAAATCCCACTTTTTTTCCCTAAAATCAGTATTGGCAATAAGAAATATAGAAGCAAGAAATATTTTGCTTAGACTGGAAATAAAAAGGTACCTTACCTTCTCTGTCATTTGTCATCATTTTTCTTTAACTACACTCTGTTTTTGTTTTTCATTGTTTATCATGAGTAATTTCATGAAATATTAATTTAAGACTATTGAAGCATACTGCACTGACAGGGTGTATTTTTTTTTAGAAATCCTGTTGGTAATAAAAGTTTTATGCAAATTACATCCCATTTTTTAAAAAAAACCTAAACAACTATGTCTCTGCAAATCTGCAGAGACTAGACTAGCGCGTGAAGTTAAATATAAACAAAATGATGTTGAAAAGGATGACGCTGACGAAGAGCTGGAGTGCCAGAATGATAGCATAACAACCTCAAAGAAAAACGAGGGAGGTGACATTACAATGGTGTAATGACCTATCATGATAATAGGGAAAGACTTGGAGAGATAAAGTTTATAACAATCTCAAGGACAGAAGAAAAGAATCTGTGCTTTGGTAATATCAGTCTCTGAAGAACATCACATACGTTATGAAAGGACACTTTTAACTTCTTATGAAACATTAAGGATTAGAGTGAAAACACACTAAGCCCTCCACATTTGTGGATTTCAATTTTTTATCTGAATAAAAATTATCTTTATGAATCTCTAGGGGTCCTTCCAGACAGGTCCTATATCCCAGGATCTGATGCCAGGTTTTCTGTTTATCCCAGAATAACTGGCAGTGTGTACTCATATAATCCAGTTTAAAGCAGAAAACCTGGGATCAGATCCTGGGATATAGGTCATGTCTGGAAGGGCCCCAGGTCTCCCAATGCAATTCTATGGTCAGCTTTTAATGAAAGCTAAGGGGCTGACTTACAGTAGGTGTCCCATATTCACAAAGTTTGGAGTACATAAGACCTATAAAAAGGGGGATGCAAATAAAAAACTACACGTTTTTAACACTTCTCTAGGAATTTCTAGATGCTTCAGCATGACTTTATGGTTAACAAGTGCCTTGGAGGATTTTGAGATTTTTGGAGATAACATGTTAAATAAATCTATGAATATTTTCAAAAAGTAAACCTGCAAAAGTCTAACAGCACACTCTTTTACAACAGTTCATTTACGTCTCTAGCTAATTAATTGCTTTCCCACCCTTTTTTTCTTGCAATTCTCTAACAGTGTTGGGCTTTTCATGGTAGATTTTTTACAACAGCTTTGGCTCCTTTCATCTCTGCAAAATTACTCTAAAATGCATTCACACTTCAAAGACATGAATCAATATTTGATAATATTCCTTGACTATATTCATGATCTATTTATAATTTGACATATTCTTAATTTTTAAATCTTCACTTTTACTCGGGAGGTCATCTATGTGCCCCTGACCATTAATTAAAACCACCAGTGTCTGTTTTAACTTTCCAAAATGAAGTACATGACTAGCATGGATGCTTCTTATGTTGTTGTACCCAGATTTTGGAATGAAACTGCTGCTTCCAAATACCCAAACTCGCTAAATGGGTTGCTGTGGTCCCTACGTAGCTGAGGACAAGTCTACACATGGACCACTAAACACACCACCCAAACATGAATCAAGGAACATGAAAGGCACTCCAGACTAATTCAAACAGAGACATCAGCATTGATGAATCAACCTGGACCGAGCATATGATTTGAGAACACAGAATGACCACTCTAACAGCCACCATGTCAGACTACACAGAGAAACCATTGAAATCCACAAGCATGTGGACAATTTCAACAGAAAGGGGGAAACCATGAAAATGAACAAAATCTGGCTATCAGTATTTTAAAAACTCTAAAATCAGGACAGCAAATAAAGAACAACTGTCAGAAAACACAGGAATTCCAGACAAGAATCAATCAGGGCCAGCTAATACCTCCCAACAAAGGATTCCCTCAGGCAGAAAGCAGCCAAGCATTGAAATTGCATTGAAGCTGGAATGCCATTCAATGCTAATCAAGGCAGTCAATTGCAACATTCACACTTGCCTCAAACAGACAAGAGTTTTTTCTCCCACCCTGGACATTTCACAGATATATAAACCCCACTTGTTTAGTTTCCAACAGATCTCACAACCTCTGAGGATGCCTGCCATAGATGTGGGCAAAATGCCATGTTCCAGAATGCTTCTGGAACATGGCCATGCAGCCCGGAAAACTCACAACGACTCAGTGATTCTAGCCATAGAAGCCTTCGACAACAAACTCACTAAATATTTTAGCATGTGTTTTATCTGACAAAAATAGCTTTTTCTCACAATTGTATTTATTTATAAAATGTACATAAACAGCTTTGGATATAAATTTAATGAGAAAACAATATATATGCTTTAAAATAACCATATCAAGTAAATCAATGATTCTCAAAGTGGGGGGTACCACTCCCTGGTGGGCGGTGAGGCTATCCAAGGGGGTGGTGGGAGGCTCAGGGGAATTTGGAGGGTGGTGAACCCCTTTAAGGGGGCGGTGAACGATTGCCCATTAGGAGGAGTTGTGCGACCCTCTTCAGTTTGACCTGCATATTAGATATTTGGATTAGAATTCATAAGAGTAGCAAAATTATTTATGAAGTAGCAGCAAAAATATGGTTGGGGGTCACCACAACATGAGGACATTTCTTTGGGTGGAAAGAGGTGAGAAGTGGCGTACCCCAAGGTTCAGTTTTGGGTCAGTTACTTTTTAATTTATTCATTAATGACCTGGATGTAGGAGTAAATTCTGAGGTAGCAAAGTTTGCAGATGACACTAAATTGTTCAGGGTAGTTAAAAATGAAACTGATTGTAAAGAGCTCCAGAAAGATCTCTCGAAATTGAGTGAATGGGCAACAAAGTGGCAAATGCATTTTAACCTAAACAAGTGTAAAGTCATGCACATCGGGGCAAAGAACCCCAAGTACACCTACCAATTGATGGGATCAAAGCTTTCCGAGACAAACCAGGAAAGGGATCTTGGGGTTTTGGTGGACAGCTCAATGAAGATGTCCACCCAGTGCGCTGCAGCAGTGAAAAAAGCAAATTCTATGCTTGGCATGATCAGGAAGGGAATCGAAAATAGGTCAGCAAATGTTGTATTGCCTCTCTACAAATCTATGGTGAGGCCACATCTGGAGTACTGTGTACAATTCTGGTCACCGCACCTCAAGAAGGATATAACGGAACTGGAAAAGGTACAAAGAAGGGCAACAAAAATGATCCAAGGGATGGAGCAGCTCCCTTATGAAACCAGGTTGCAACGCCTTGGTCTTTTCAGCCTTGAAAGACGGCGTCTAAGAGGTGACTTGATCGAAGTGTATAAAATCATGCATGGGATAGAAAAGGTGAATAAAGAAAAAATATTTTCTCTGTCACACAACACTAGGACTAGGGGGCACTCCTGAAGCTCCAAGGTAGGAAAATTAGGACTAATAAAGGGAAATATTTCTTCACCCAGAGGGTCATTGGGTTATGGAACTCACTTCCAGAGGAGGTTGTGACAGCTGTCAGCCTGGACAGCTTCAAGGCAGGATTAGACAGATTCATGGATACCAAGGGAATCAGTAGTTACTGAAATGGACATCCAAGTGCCACCTCTGTGTTGATGGAGGCAGGCAGGATTTTCCCGGTACTGGTTGTGGGGGTCGGGAGCAGGTGAGGGTTTTGCCCTCCTTTCTGCTAGAGATCCCTGTGTACAACTGGTGGGCCACTGTGTGACACAGAATGCTGGACTAGATGGGCTGAGGCCCGATTCAGCATGGCTCTTCTTATGTTCTTATGTTCTTAACCTTATTTAGGGGTCATGGCATTAGAAAGGTTGAGAACCATTGCGTTAATACATATATATTTCTGTTTAATTGCTATTAAATTAAAAATAATAATTTCTAGGGGGGCAGTGAGTAAAAAATGTTCTGGAAAGGGGGCGGTATGCCAAAAGGTTTGGGAACCACTGAAGTAAATAGTGGCCCTGAACTTTTAATACTTTCAACAACCGAGGCCTCATCTAAAATACACTTTAATATGGCGTAGGGGGTGCATTATCATAGAAATGACACGTCATGATAATTCACATTGATCCAGAATAAACTTTGTAATCTGGGTTTCTTCTTCGAGGGCTCTGTGAATGCACACTTATGAAGTTTGCGCGCCAGCGCGAGCTTCCAACGGAAACTTTCCCAGTTTGAAAAGTTTTGGCGGTAGGTCCGCCCAGCCGGCCCGGAGGGCATAAAAGGCGCCTCCATGCGCGCCCACCCCATTCCTTTGTTTTCCGCCACTTGGGCAACATCGAAATACGGCTGGTTGTGTGAGCATAGTATGTCCACAACCAGTTTCAAAAAGTGTTCATCCTGCGGTAGCAAAATACCTGATTGCGACGGTCACTCGAAGTGCCTTCGGTGTCTCGGAGAGGGGCACGTCGTTCCTGTCTGCCGACACTGCCAGGCCTTCTCGTCGCACACCAGAAGAGCGAGAGCCCGCAGGCTTCAGGCCTACCTGACGGAGCATGCTCTCTGCCCTCCAGAGATGGCGACGGCTGTCCCATCTACCTCCTTGGGGTCCGGGGCGGCTGCTCCGGCCCCTACCATATCGACCGCTCACCTGCCTGGGAAGAAGCGTCTACGGAAGGAGAAGCACACGAAGTCTGTCTCCTCGAAGACTTCGGTGTCGAAGAGGCCCTGCACCGTGACGACGGAGACGGTTCAGCTGCCTCCACCTCGCCGGTTGTCGACGAGCTCAATGGCGACGGGCCTCTCCCAGAGATCGGCCATTTCGAGGACTCCCTCCAATAGAGCTATGGAAATAGCATTCCGGAGGTCGAGCGAGGAAGCCCGTAGAGCCCAGACCAGAGGCCTGGTTCCTGTGACTCCGGGCAAGTCTCTGGAGGCCGGAGCCTCGAGACCCCCGTCTCCGAAGAGACGCAGGACTCTGACGTCATCGTCATCGGCGTCGTGCCCTGAGTCCTCGCCTGCCCCTGTTCTCGCTGTGGAGACAGGGGTAGAGCACCAGACCATCTCACTGGGAGACTCGGTCCAGACCGTCGTCAGAGTCCCCTTGGCTCAGCCCTCGGTCCGACAACTCTTCGTGACGTCGCCCGACAAAGGCAGACAGACCACGAGGCTCGCCATGGCCCCAGCGGCTCGAAACCCTCTCCCTGAATCGACGGTGGTGACCGCGGTCCCATCGACGTCGAGATCACCGCCACCGTCCCAACTTCCAGTGGAGCCGGAAGTGGTTCGACCATGGTTGGGAGACGAGGTCGAGGAAGGCGAGGCCCTCGATCGGTGAGGTCGGGGTCCATCTTGTCACTCAATATGGACAGAACACCTTCCCACAGAGGCTGTGAGGTGGAGCCTTCATCGTCGCCGACAGACTCCGCGAGAGTCTTCAGCAGGGTGCAGGTCGAGGACGCGGCCCAACCACATCTTCCCATGCTGGAACCCCTGGAAGAGGTGGTGAAAGCGTCTTGGAAGACCCCATCGACCATTCCACCCACGTCAGGGCGTATCGAGGCGTGGTATAAGATCGACGAGAGGGAGAAGGAGTGGCTGCACGATCATCCGACACCCAACTCGATGATCGTCACCTCCTCCCAGTCTTCGGGCAGAGAGTCCACAGCCCCCTCCGACCAAGAAGGAAAGAGGTTCGACACAGTCGGCAGAAAGATCTACCAAGCCGGACTCTTGCTGACAAAAATGGCTAATTATGGGGCGTGCATGGGAGCCTACCACCAGATCCTGTGGGAAAGGGCCCAACACTTTTTCCAGGATCTCTCCCAAGAACAACAGACTGCACTTGCCTCCATCTCGCAGGAGGCGCAGTCGCTGGCACACCACCAGATCCTGATGGCCCGCCACACGGGGGACACATCGGGAAAGCTGCTGGCCCACGGTGTCGCCATCCGCAGACACGCGTGGCTGAAGTCGTCGGGGTTTTCCTCCAACTCGTAGAAGACTATCGAGGACCTGCCTCTCGCTGCCCAGGGACTTTTATTTGCGGGCACGGACGTCAAGCTGAAGGCCACTCCCGACGACAGAGTCCTGACGGCCAAGTAGGATCGACCCCCGACACAGCCCAGGCCCCGGTACTACCAGCGGGCAAAGTTCCAACCCAGGTCGCAGTACCGCCAGTCCCCAAGGCCATACTCGGCTCCGCAGCAGCACCAGCAGCAGCAACCGAGACAACAGCAGCACCAACAGGCCAACCGACCTCGCCAAGGCAACAAGTCGAGGCCACGTCAAAACAACGGCAATGGACAATCGAATCGCCGTGTTTGATGGGGCGAGGGACGACACCGCCTCCTCGCTAGGTACCGCTGCCACCACCATGCCTCCCCCCAGCCCTCGACCTCCACCATCTCGATGAGCTCCCGCCAACGGGGTTCATCGTCGAGACGGAGCCGTCCGAGGTGATCTTGGAAGAGGTCGACAGATTGCTTCAAAAGGGAGCAATATCACAGCTCCCCCACAGCAAGGAAAGAGAGGCATTCTTCTCACGGTACTTCACCGTGCCGAAGCCAGACGGTTCCCTGCGACCCATCCTGGACCTCAGAGACTTAAACGCGTACGTTTCGCCGAGGAAATTCAGGATGGTGTCAGTGTCGTCCATTCTCCCGCTTCTCCGGCAGGCGACCACTTCGCCGATCGACCTTCGAGACGCATACTTCCACGTCTCGATCAGACCTGCTCATCGACGCTTCCTGAGCTTCAAGGTGGCAGGAAGGGCGTACCAATTCAACGTCCTTCCCTTCGGCCTCGGGACGGCTCCTCGAACATTCTCCAAGTGCATGTCGGTCGTGGCTGCGCACTTGAGAAGGGAGAAAATCCGGATTTTCCCTTACCTGGACGACCGGCTGCTGGTGGCTCAGTCTCCGGAACTGCTACAACAACAGGTCGAGGCGACTCTACGACTACTCTCCTCGTTAGGCCTACGTCTCAACGAGGAAAAGTTCCAACTTGTCCCATCCATGACCATAAAGTTCATCGGGACAATGTTCGACTCCGTCGATCAGCTCGCTTATCTGCCAGAGGTCAGATTTCAAGCACTTCGACGCGAGGTGAACAGCTGCACCCGGCCCTGCATCACGGCGAAGCAGATCCAAGTCACGCTGGGCCACATGGCATCCACGGTGGCCGTCACTCTGTTGGCGAGGCTGCGCTTCAGACCACTGCAGCGTTGGTTTAACGACCACTTCGACCCGGTCAGAGAACACCACTCAAAGAAGCTTTCCCTCCCGGTGGAGGTCAAGGACTCCCTCCGGTGGTGGACTTCCAAGGCCAACGTGTGCAAGGGGGTGCCATTCCACACGGTGACCCCGTCCATCACGGTGACGACCGATGCATCGCTGCTTGCCTGGGAGGTCACACAGGCAACCTGTCGATCAACGGCCAATGGTCAGCGGTGGAGAGGCTCCACCACATCAACTACCTCGAGCTCCTGGCCATAGCCAAGACTCTTCGGGCCTTCGCCCCCCCCCCCGTCAGGGGACACGTAGTACTGGTCAGGACAGACAACATAGTGGCCATGTACTACGTCAACAAACAGGGCGGAACAGGCTCGAGGAAACTCCTGGCCCTAGCCCAGAGCCTGTGGGAGTGGTGCATCCGTCACCAGGTGACCCCCAGAGCCGTCCATCTCCCGGGAGTCGAGAACTTAGAAGCGGACTCGCTCAGCAGAACCAGCTGGTCGTCCCACGAATGGATGCTGCACCCGGAGGAACTCCACCGTGTCTTCCAGCGGTGGGGATTCCCAGACGCAGATCTCTTCGCATCGCCGGAAAACAGCCAACTGCCAGTTTTCGGTGCCCGGCTTGCCCCGGATGCTCACCGGGGATGCCTTGGGGACGCACTCCTGCTCGATTGGACGACGGGATTCTTCTACCTCTTCCCGCCGTTCCCGCTTCTTCTCCGCATCATCGAGAAGATCCAGCTATCGGGGACCGACTGCATCCTCATCGCTCCGTACTGGCCAAGGCAGGTCTGGTTCCCGACCCTGCTCTACTTGACCGACGGCAATTACATGCCTCTCCCTCACCGACCAGATCTTCTGACTCGGGAGAAGGGGTTGCTCCTGCATCCGGACCTTCCGTCCCTGCACTTGACTGCATGGAGGATCCCACGGCGCCGGACGTCTCACCGGCCGTAGTAGCGATCCTGGCGGCAGCCCACAAACCGGCTACGTCGAAGGCATACTCGGCTTGCATCGCCCGCTTCACCAAGTTCCAGGCCGCCCGTTCCAGCGCCGTCTTCCCGCTCTCGATTCCGGCGGTCCTTGACTTCCTGGCCGGATTGGTCGACAGAGGGCTGTCCACGTCCTCGGTGAAGACCCACCTGGCGGCCCTCACCTGGCAGAATCAGCAAAGGGGTGGTCCTTCGCTGTTCCAGTACCCGATGGTCAAGAGATTCCTGAGAGGAGTCAACAACACCCGCCCCCCGGTGCATCCACCAACGCCAGGTTGGAGCCTTGACCTGGTGCTGGCCTGCCTTGTGGCCCCACCGTTCGAGCCGTTGTCGTCCATTGTGGCATTCCTGGTCGCCATGGAATGTGGCGTTCCTGGTCGCCATTGCTTCGGCGCGTCGGCCCTCCGAGCTGGCGGCGCTCTGTGTGGACGAGCCCTACCTGCTGTTCCTAGCGGACAGGGCCATCTTGCGAATGGACATCACCTTCCTGCCTAAGGTGGTATCCCCGTTCCATGTAAACACTGACATTGTACTTCCGGACCTGGGGTCCTCTCCGTCCGGGGACAGTGAGTCGACACTCCAGAGCCCTCGATGTCAGAAGAGCCCTCTGGGTCTACAAGGGCAGGTCGGCAGACTACCGTCGGTCGACTAGACTCTTCGTCTCCTACGCCACCGACAAGCTGGGCTTGCCGGTGTCGTCACAGAGACTGTCAAATTGGGTGGCGTCCCTGGTTGAGCTGTGCTATCAGATAGCCCGTCAACCGTGTCCCCCTAAGGTCAAGGGCTGCTCAACTAGAGCGGTGGCCACGTCGACTGCGTTCCTCCAGGGGATCCCCTTGGACTTAATTTGTAGGGCGGCCATCTGGGCCAGCCCCTCCACCTTCACATCCCATTACCGGGTAGACACCCTGTTTGGAAGGGAGGCGGCTTTTGGTCTAACGATCCTGACTCCCAAGGCCTTCAGGGCTAGAGTCTAACAGACTACCCCGTTCTCCCCCCTTTGTTTATATACGGTTCGATCGACAGTTTTAAGTCGACCGAACTTCCCTACCTTAGAAGGGATAAGTGTTTACCGTGCCCCGAGTCTCGGGGTCACAGTCTACCGGTTAAAGCGCGCTTTACTTAGAATCCTATGGTTCTATGTCGCACCTGTTGTGCACTTACTGTTATGAGGCCTGTGTGCCTGGCATGAATGGTGCTTGCTGCACTTTATACTGTGAGGCCTGTGTGCCTGACATGAATGGTGCTTGTTGTACTATGTTTACAAGTGGGAGCATGTCTTCCACTCTTATTTATTACAATGTTGATGATGTTATTTATACATATTGCTGGTTGCAATAAACCTGTTCGGTTTTTAAACAAATTGGCTGGTTTGTTCCCACCTCCTTTACCTTAGCTCGGTAAGTCTTCATAAATGTGCATTCACAGAGCCCTCGAAGAAGAATGGTAGGTTACATACCTGTGACAATCTTTCTTTGAGTGGAGCTCTGTGAATCCACATGAACCCGCCCGGCCGTCCCCTCTATCTCAAACCACCCTTTCCTAGTTGCAATTGTGGCGTAGGAATGGGGTGGGCGCGCATGGAGGCGCCTTTTATGCCCTCCGGGCCGGCTGGGTGGAGCTACCGCCAAAACTTTTCAAACTGGGAAAGTTTCCGTTGGAAGCCCGCGCTGGCACGCAAACTTCATAAGTGTGGATTCACAGAGCTCCACTCGAAGAAAGATGGTCACAGGTATGTAACCTACCATTATTTTAGGTTTGTTTTTTTAAAACACCTCCAAAATTTGGAGCTTTCAGTTAAGTTCTGGATGTAACGACTCTTCAATACTCGATAAGGATCACGCGTAGGTTGTAGCACGGTCCAACACGATTTTATTGTAGGTACGACACATGTGAAGCAAAAGCACCGCCCCACCACCCAAACACACCTTATATATCCCGAGCCTCCCCATTGCCCATGCAATGTCCAAGCAGGGTTGCACCATGTCCGGTGATTCAGCATATCCCATAGTCCAAAGGGATGTGACCTCATGGCCCCATGAGTCAGCGTTATGAGTCCAATTGTCCAATGTCCAGGCTCGGAGGAGTTACCTCACTTCCCAGAGCCACACACACATCTGGAAGTTACGTCACCCCAGTTGACTCAGCACCGGCTCTATGCAGCCGGAGCCAAGGTCATCAAATAACTGGGACAAAGGTCGGTGCAATTTCATGGCAGGATGGCAGCCTGAACTTCCCCTAAGCTCAGGTCTCCCAATCCTGACACTGGATCTTTGCAGGTGTGTGGGGGGGGGCACCCTTCCCTTCCTTGCCCCCCCCCTAGTCATAAAAAGGTTAAAAATTATGAGAAACTTATTGATGTACTCTATGCAGGTCTTTTCTTAGTTTATGATACATGGCAAGAGAATATTTACCAGTTTAATTTACTTTTTCTACATCAGACTTTCCCAAACTCCAGCTTTCAGTAGTTTGGACTACAGTTAAGTCCCTCACCATTAGACAAGGTGACTAGGGTTGATGGAGGCTGAAGTGCAAAACAAGTAGGTGGCATCCAGCTGAGTAAATATGTTCTACAAAATATTTGAATGGAATCAGAACTCTGTTTCTGACTCTTATTGTATCACAGGCGTGGCAGGATGAATTCACATCTGAACTCATATCACATGGTAAAAGATAATGGCATTTTGCATTTATCAACAAAAGTGATTTCACCATGTTCTCAAATCATAGGAATTCAGCACTAACACAAGGGGTCAAATGATGCCATGGTATCTAGCCAGAAATAGCTGGGGTATTTAGAGAGGTGATCATGCTAGATGTGATCAGATAGGACAGGTCTCCCTTGCTCTATGAGGAGAAGGAGATCAGCTGATGTATATTTTTCATGATAAAAAAGAAGATGAAAGAACAAAAGAAAGAAAAGAAAAGAAGAAAACAATCTCACCAACTTTCCAGAGTGCATAATAGGTCCGGATACTACAATTTGGTTTAAAAAAACATGCTTTCTGCACTCATTTTCTTTACCCCTCCCTCAAATAGTTTAGCTTAATTTCACAACACTTTGCTGAAATACTGAAATGTTGTTTAAATAAATTGTTATTCATGGAATCAACTCCCCCTCACACTCTCTTGTTATTCTCATGTCTTATCCTTGTTTTTCACCGCCACAGTCGTCATTATTTCCCACCCTTCTCCCAAAATTGGGACTCAAATCGAATTACAAATAAAAACAAAACAAAACAGCTAGTTAACTTGAATTGCAAGATGCAATTTACAATACCTGATTTTAAAAAAAACAAAGCAAACAAACAATCCACCAGTATATCAGTGGGCACTACCTGCATAATCCTCAGCATGCAGTCAATTGGCAAACACTCAAAACAAAACAAAACAAAACAGCTACAATTCATTGTTGTGTACTATAGTCAAGTCAGCTTTCATCATCTACTTTAATGTTATATAAATGTGGTCATTATTTTTGTTTTCTTGATACTGAGTTATAAACCTGCCTTTGCACTTTCTTCAAGATTTGTTCCTCCTATTTTCTACTAGTATTATGGCATCATCTGCAACTTCTTCATTCCCCAAGACTAATTCTGCTCTGGACACACAGAGACACATACTCACAATCATATTTTTTCTGTGTGACTGTATTTTGATTGCAATCTCATTTTATTTTAATAGGCCAGACTAACAACACATATCTTTGTTCAGGGAGCTTATTTTTTACCATTCCCAGCATGATTAAATGACATCTGTCTTGGCACTGCTGCCTTTTCTATTGTCCTTGCAAAAAGGAATAAAAAGAGAGAGGGGAGCTATAAGCCAAAGTCAGTTGAAATATTGTTGTTGTTGTTATTATATTTATATTTATAACCTGCTTTTTCTCTCCACAAAGAAACTCAAAACAGCTACCTACCCTTTCTTTCTTCACACTCCTTCCTCACTTCTTATTTGAACAGGGTTTATACCTCATAAATGTACTTAATATGATCAGCTTGTAATTTTAAAAAGTTGACTATGACGGTTAATAACATATGCTTGGGAGGCCCCGTTTGCAGTGGGTTAAAGCGCTGAGCTGCTGCGCTTGTTGATCAAAAGGTCACAGGTTCGATTTTGAGGAGCGGTGTGAGCTTCCGCTGTCAGTCCCAGCTTTGCCAAACTAGCCGTTTCCAAACATGCAAATGTGAGATCAATAGGTACCGCTCCGACGGGAAAGTAACGGCACTCCATGCAGTCATGCTGGCCACATGACTTTGGAGGTGTCTACGGTCAACTCCAGCTCTTCAGCTTAGAAATGGAGATGAGCACCACACCCCAGAGTAGGACACGACTGGACTTAATGTCAGGGGAAAACCTTTACCTAACATATGCTTACTTGTTAGGCTTTTATGGTATGACTTTTATGTGTGTATTTGTGCCTTCAAGTCAGTGGTTGACTTATGGCAAGGAACAATTAAGGTAAGGAATAATTAAGAGATGGTCTGACTCTGCTTTTCCTCTGGATATACTCTAAACAAAGCATCTAGTATTCCTTGGCAGCTCCTTATCCAAGTTTAACTTCCAAGATCACATGGCATTTTCAGGATATTTAGGATGGCATTCTATTTTGACAATGGGACACACATTTCACACAAGAATGATTTATTTAACTCTGATTTTGTTGTACTCTGAGAGCAAGAAAAGATGTTTGGAGCATGCTCCAATGTGGACACAAAGGTCTTTGGCCTTGGAGCATAGAGATACAGTGCTCAGTGAAAAGGAATAATAATTGGCAAATGTTTTATTGTGGATTTCCAAAGATAGTTTGAATACAGTTGATGGCTGGAAAAAAAATACCCTTTCTGGTAAGGTGATCTTGTTTCATACTTGAGATAGCTATTTCTGCAAGAGGATTATTTGATTCACAGCTTCAAGAAACTCTTTAGAAACTTGGTGTAAGACACTGCTATTAAAATTGGTGACCACAACAAATTATAGGAACTACATAAAGGTTTATTCAAGTTAACATTTGCAA
The DNA here is from genome assembly GCA_030556195.1 of Anolis apletophallus. Classification (NCBI taxonomy): domain Eukaryota; kingdom Metazoa; phylum Chordata; class Lepidosauria; order Squamata; family Anolidae; genus Anolis; species Anolis apletophallus. The sequence goes on from JARBWK010000007.1 coordinate 23,984,910, forward strand.
AGTGACTGGATCCTGAGAATTATGCAAGTCGTATCCATTGGGATACTTTCAAAAAAATCAGGTATTATGAATTGCATCTTGCAATTCAAGTTAACTAGCCCTACGTAAAGGAACAGTTGAGCAGAAACACAAGATTCTTTCTGGGGACAACGTAACATTTGGAATAACAAGCAAGAAATTGTTCCAAGGGTAATTAATGGCTTTACAAGTTTTCTTTGCTCTAGTTTTAAATAAAAGAGAGCATATACAGCTAGGAGGAAATCAGTCAATTATGACTACTGGAACAGTAAATCCTAAATGTAATCTGAATCTGAATAACAAAATCCTTTAAATAAATTAACTGTATGCCTTCCTTACTTCGTAATTGTTATAGTCACAAACCAATCCAGAGAATAACATGATATCAATAGAGCAATATGATCATGTGATACCATATAAATAGAACAAATAACAGAATAGGGGGGAACAGAAGTTTGGAGCATTTTATGAATTATTTACTGGAAAACTAATGAATTAGCTGTTTTGAAGAAGAAAATTGTAGGGGTAGAAAAATTGCAACTAAGATAGAGGCAAGGGAGCAGTGAAGATGGTCCTTGAAAAAGAAACATTATTTTGGGTTCAAAGAGTTTGTAGGACAAACTCTTTAAACCCAAAACAATGTCCAGGTTTCTGTGAGAATACCTAATAAATATGTCTGCTTATTCTGCAGTTATAATGATTAATGATTTAAACAGATTTTCTTCATGGGAAGATACAAAATAAACATTTATTTAAAAACTAGTCATATGCTGGTATTTGTTTTAGTTACAATCATCTATTAAACTACATTTTAAAGTAGCAAAACTTATTTGATATTATTCAACTGTTGAAAATATATGTATATAAATAGAAAGGAGATATCTTCTAAAACAAGGAGATATCTTCTAAAGCAATCCTGTACTTAAAATACAGTCAGTCATAACTCTGTAAAACCATAGGGAAAGCCTGATATTTACAGTACATGTTGAAAAAAAATAGAAAATAAGAACAGATTCATGGAGAACAGTTTTGTCAATTTTCAGAGGAAGGATTAACAACTGGAATAATTATTGTTTATATTTGCCTATGCAGTAGCTTTGACTTAACAAATCCCAAATAGTATTGCACACTTCTTAATCCATGAATAGTTGTAAGTTACAAAATAGCTTTAAAGGGCAAGACTGTGATAAAAGAAAATAATGAATATATGAGTTTTCGTATTTTCAGACACATTGGTAGATGTTCAAAACCATTACTTCTACAAAGCAATGTTATGGAGTAAGCCCCCCACTTTTGGAATTAGTGGTACAGGATCCCCATGAAAGTGGGGAAAACTTCCATCATAGTTGCACCCTCATTTTTTGGGTCTCAAAAATTGTAGTCATACCCCCATTTGGGACTGATTTTTCCCTCCCTCCCTTTTTCTCTCTCTGAAGCCAAGGCAGTTTCAAAACTAAAAAATTGAGGTCTCTAATTCCACTGTTCTCTCTTCCCTCCTTCTTCCGAGGCCTTAAGGTAGTATAAAACAAACCCGAAATAGAGTTCTTTGGAGAAAGGAAGAAGAAGGGAAGATCCGAGTTCCAGACACTTTTTTTTAAATGCCCTGCTTCAGAGGAAGGAGAAAGGCGAGAAGAGTGGAGCTTCAGATACCTCAATTTTATAGTTTTAAAACTGATTTTAAAACTGCTACTGATAGCACAGTGGGTCAAACTGCCAAGCTACTGAATTTATTGTATTTATTTATTTATAGTTCAAACTTGCTATACCGCCACTCCCCGAGGGCTCGGAGCGGTTTACAGTTTGACATAAAAAATTACAGAGCATACAACAAGACAAACAACATCGAATTTGCTTATGGAAAGGTTGCAGGATTGAATCTGGGGAGTGGTGTGAGCTCCTGTTATTAGCTCCAGCTTCTGCCAACCTAGCAGTTCAAAAACATGCAAATGTGAGTAGATCAATAGGTACCGCTTCTGTGGGAAAATAATTGCACTCCATGCAGTCATGCAGGCTACATGACATCGGAGGTGTCTACAGACAACACTGGCTCTTCGGCTTAGAAATTGAGATTAGTACCAACCCCCATAGTAGTACATGACTGGACTTAATGCTAGGGGGAAAACCTTTACCCTTTAAAACTGATTTTCCTTAGGAGAAAGAAGGAAGGAAGGGAGAATCATCCCCAAAATGGCTCTGCAGGTTAAGAAAACAAACACACAAAATGGAGCTGTTTGTTTGAGCTGGATCATTCCTCCTCCTCCTCTCCTTTCAGAGGTAAGGCATTTTAGTTTTAAAATACAAACCAGAAACTGGAGAATCAAAGGCAGATTTTTTCCTCGTATAATAGTTGAAACCCTTTTTGAGGGGAAAAAGCGGGAGGGGAGTGTGACTATCGTGATGAAATACAGTATATTAATTAAATCCATACATTTGGAGGGCTGACTGTAGTTTTGGACCCTCACTCCAAACTAGAGAGCATGCATAGCATCCCTTTTCAGAACCTTTAAGACTTTACTCAACTATGTTTTTCGGACTCAGTCTGCTTTTCTTTTCGAGATTCCTTATGGTAAACAAAAGATGGCCTTATTTGCTAGGTGACTGCTTGTGAATATATCCTTAAGATATGTAAGTCAGAAAAGGGAATAATCATAGTAAATGCTACTATATTCCACTTAATGTCCAGTTCAACCTCAGGCTTTCTTGACAGGCAGCTCCAAAAACATACTGTCTCTTTTCGATTATATCAAGCTAGTTTCTACCCTGTTTCAACTCTCGCATAGTTAGACCTGAAATCTCTAGCACAGGCATGGGTAAACTTCGGCCGGTAGGCTGTTAGGAATTGTGGGAGTTGAACTCCAAAACACCTGGAGGGCCGAAATGTGCCCATGCCTGCTCTAGCAGGACTGATGTTAAGTAGCCCAAGGTAGAATTAGCAATGGGATACCACCAATAAACTTTAACTTCTGTTCTTATTTTGCCAGGGGCCTTATATGAAAAATGCATGAGACAAATTGTTGAAATGAAAAACTTAGCCAAAGTGAATTTCATTTGCCACTTTTCTACCTTGTACTAGGAAATCAGAGTCACCTTCTGTATCTAAAGTGGTTCTATTAAAGAAGCTTGATAGAGATGTTCAGATGAAGAATGAATGCCTCAATATCAAAATTGAAATATTATTAGAACGTTGGATTTTAGAAAGGAAATATTGAGACAGTTCTATACTAGCCAGCTTTCTGTGTACAACAGCCTGGGAACACTCACATGTTCATGCATTTCTTTCTGATTGAACACTACTGCAGTATCAAGCCCAAACTTAAATAATGTGAAATGTCAGATTTCTTAGCACAAATCTTTCCAAACTTGTGTTAAGACACATTAGTGTGTTGGCTGAAGTGTGCAAGTGTGTCTTAGAAACGTAATGAGAAACTTCTGAGTCTATGTGAAATAAATAATAAAGCATATTTTAAAAATATAAATGAAAGAGTTTCATGAGATATGTTGTGTTCCCATACATTTGATTACTATAGTTGTACTCATGAATTGTAACTGGTTAATCAAATCCCAATGCTAAGTCTATGAGGAGCAAACATTACTATGTCGCCCCCTGGGCCTATAAATGAGTGACTGGGATTGCTGTAAAGGTCCTATGCCCAGGGGTTAACGGGTGCCTTCCTTTCAGGGAGAGAGTTATCACAAAGTCCAAGGACCAAGGCTCTTTAAAACAGTTAACAGTATTTATTTCTGCAAAGTCACAACTGCAGGTGACTGGGAATTGGCAAGTTACAAAATCAAAGGAGCCAGATGACAAAGTTCGGCTTACTCAGTCCCTTTGCTCAGTCCGTAGGCGATGTACGCTGGCGCTCTCCTTCTCTTCTCTCTCTCTGGTCGATAACCACGGATGGCTAAAGGCCCCAGCTCCTGAATTCCTATAAAAGTGAAGGTCGAACGTCCTTCCTATAACAAATCCAGGGCTGGCCGAAGGCGACTGGAGTCCCACACTTTCCTCCGAAACCTTCCAATATGCTTGGAATAAGCGGATGGACTCCAGCAGTTGTTGATATTATTATCTAAAGGGAAATGGCAGGTCAGGGCGAAAGCACCCGAAGCCTCAGCCACCAGTCCCTGCAGCGTTGAAATCCCTGATGGTCACTGAAGTAAACTCAGAAAGGTTTCCCCCTTTTATAATCTTTGGAATTGGAGGGAAATCCTGAGACCCTGATTGGCTGGGACTCTGAGGTAACTTTTTGGAGGGAAAAACGATAAGTGCTGATTAGATGGGAACACCAACTTTGGAGGGAAAATACAGGGTGATGATTGGAGGAAGGAAACAGAGAGAATGAACCCCTCCCAACCAGGGAAAAAATAACAACCCAGCCCTCAAACTGCAAATAGACCCTTTCAACAAAAATGAGGCCTGTAATTTAACATGAGTACATAAAAGTAAGCATACAAATTCAATATAAACAGGCCAAGCTTAGCAAAGGCCGCAATAATTACATTGATTTAATTAAGTCTATATAAAATATAGACTGAACCATAGTATTTAAATTATTTTGTGTTATGGAACTACTCTTCATAATTCTCTAAAAAAATTCAACACCCCCCCATTTCCCCCCGACTATGTCACTGGTCCATTAGTCTTACAAGGGGTTGGTTTAACCTCTAGTTTGCTCATCCAACTGAATTAATGCATGTCTACAGGTGTGTCATCAACATGAAATGTTTGGAAAGCTCTGTCTGAGCACACAGTGTGGAAATAATGAATGAAAGGATCATAATGATCGCCTAAGCTATGCTCCTGAATTAGTATCACATCATTTTAATTTACTATAAAGTGAAAGAGATATACATCCTTTAAAAAAGTCATAGGCACCCTTGCAAATACAGTATCACAATGAGTTAAGGAAACATCTTGTGCAAGTTTAAACACTTCCCTTTAACCTACAAAAGAAACAACAGAAAATAGCAGCATCTAGTTCTATGGTCTTCGTGCATTTTCTCTGGAGCAGCTGTCTTTCATAAAAGGGGCAATTAAAAATCAAAATTGATCTTATAGTTCCCAAGCAACAGAGTATGAACAGCAAACTCCTCACATGAACAGAAACATCTGTAATTAAAAACCACAATAGTAGCACTATACAAATTAGGACAATCAAAAGAAAGAAAAATCAGTTACTGAACAGGAGGGGTGCAGTCTGAGATAATTTCCCTGCTGCATAATTCAGGATGATCATTTTAAATGTACTGCCTTTGCCTCATAAAGGCTAGTATTCAGCAATGATGGGAAGACATAGCAATATTAACACAAAATTTCCTTTTGAGAATAGGAGTGTTCCTAAAACTGCAGAACAAAAAGATGGATTCTACGCAAGATAGATTCCTGAATGTAAGCAGGTAGAAAAGTCTGCTTTCCACTTCCTTCAGAGCTCTTCTTTAGAGTGTATACATACCATCCCTTGCTAAACTATCCACCCATTCCTATGACTTTTCCGAGTCTCATATCCTGGGATTGAAATTGAGTTAGTTGGTATTGTTGCTGCTTAATGTGCAAAGGACACTCAACACTGGGAAGGTACAAAATATTTTTATAGGGACAGTCAAGGAAAGAAAACAAAGCTGCCACTTTTTACACAAGTAGTTAAACCCTTTCTTGCAACGCACTTAACAAATCATAGACCACTGCTCCCAGACATCACATCTGGAGTTCTGTGGAGTCCATGTGTGCACAACTCTAACAATGTATCATCTCACATTAAGTACACCTATTATTGGAAGGCCACCGTTTGTTGGAGAACACATCAAAACGAAATACAAAGATCAAAGAGCTATCAAAACACTATGGAACCTCCAATCAGGGTTGAATTTTTTTTTATAAAAAAAAAATACAAATTATGTACAATGTCTTGGGGCATGATTTTTTTTAACCCTGAATGCATTGAATGTGGCTTTGCTTAGAGAAGACCATCCACGCAAGCTCAGGAACTGGGTAAGGAAGGCATTAATCAGAGAAGCAAATAAGAACAAACGGTAACTCTGAAGTCATCTGAGAGATCTGGAGCTGAGATGGAATCAGCAATCTATGAAACAACTGTCATCCAGATATTTAGCACAGCTAGGCTTTAATGAAAAGTGTTGAGAAAAAAAATCTATTGGTGAACATATAAAAATATTTATAGTTTGCAAACATCTAAGTGTGGAAAAAGGGAAATTGTGAACATTTTGGCCTAGCTGCAAAATCCTACACAGATTACAACAGCAATTATTCTCATTGTCATGACAGAATCATCTTCATGGAGAAGTGCAGTCATTGGTAGTATTCTGTTGCAAGAGTGCTTGCCTCCAAATACAGACTGGGAAACTGGTAAGGATTGAGTGCAAGTTAGGTGGAAACAAAGCCATTCTAAAGAGAAACCTGATTGTCTGCAAGTGACCTATGACTAGGTTGGAAATTTCACCAAAAGGATATTGACCCTAAAAACGCAACCAAGAGAAGACTGGAATATTTTAACAGCAATGTCTTCAAATGATTTAGTCTAAGACTAATGCTCAATCCAAAAAAAAAGTCTGTGGAAAACTTGAAAGTCACTATTCATGAATAGTGCACATCCAACCTGACTTACAGAGCTGGAAAGATTTTGCTTAACAGAATGGGCAAAAATTGCATGATCCAAAAGTGTATATCTGATAAATGGTTACCCAAGAAAAACTGCACCTGTAATTGCTGCCAGAAGTGCTCTCAAAGGTGCCTCAAATTAGGGAATGTTTGTGAATGGTTTTGCAAAAAACAAGTGCCAATTCATTTTTGTCTGCATGACTTTTATGCTCCAATAAAATTAATTTGTGCCTTTATATTGCTGATTATATTGTTTATACTGAGTTAGAACAGTGCCAATTAAATCCAGTCCAGTTCCTTTTTGGGGTCAAAAGATACTAGATTTTTTTACAAAGCATTATATCTAGTCCTGTTGAGTGAAAAAGAAATGGAAAAAAATCTGAGGGCTCTTCAACAGTCTTTTAAGAGATACTAACAATCTGCCAAACCTTACTATCTCTATCCCTATCTGATACAATATAAGCAAAAGCATAACATGATAAATCCTCAGATTTACAAAATGAGAAAAACAAAAGGATTTATAATCCTTTGGAACAACATGGATAGCCAATGGGCAACTGTATTTCCAGCTGTCTTTCTTGGAACAGAATGAGGAATGACTCTGAACTTTTATTAATACTCAGCATAATGTTCGAGTTAAATAAGCTTTGTCATGGGCAAAATACTTACATCTTACAGATAAGGAATGAATAATAATAAATATATGCATTGCTATAATACATGTAGTTACACTATAATGAAATTGTGCTGGATCATTTCACATTTAGACTCAAGAACACTTATCCATACAAAGTGCTGTTTAAAGCTAGAGTCCTGTACAAAATAAATTTATGAGATTTTGTCTCGACCTACAAAATGGAACAAATGAGGGGAAAACCCTGCACAAGCCTGATATTTCATAGATATCAGTGAACAAGAGTCAGCAAGACAGCTTTGAGGTAGGGAGGGAGAATCTACTAAAATAACTTCTATTCAATCTAAGACCTGAAACATAAGACAACTTCAGTGTCTGACTAGTGACTACTACCTTTACCTTTGCAGTAGAAATAACAAAATACATGCTAGATTCAAACTGCAGGAAAATAGGCTCCACTTAAACTTTAGGAAGAATTCCCTGATGGTAACAGCTGTTTAGCAGTGGAATATGCTACCTCACCATCTGGTGGAGTCTCCTCTACAAGTTTTTAAGCAAACGTTGGATGGCCATCTGTTGAGAGGACTTTGATTGTATTTTTCTGCATGACAGGGGTTTGGACTGAATGGCCTTGTGGTTTCTTGCAACTCTATAATTCTAAGATTCTATGAACAATTCTTCTTTCCCAGGAAATGTCTTGCCTTCTGTATAACACTGGATGGACACTCTGCTTCTTTCTCCTAAGAAAGGTTTTAAAAAGTTATCGTTTCAGCCATGGAGCCACTATAACCCCAACGAATACCCAAGTCTTTAAAATACAGTTAAGAATTTCCCTTTGATCTCTTGCATGCTTGATGAGATGCTAGCGTTTCAGTTTTTACAGCTTTAGGCACTGGATTTAGCCTTACTTGCAGTTTTATTTATGTTTTACACATTGATTTTTGTTCTCAACTCCGTTGTAGCTGACAGCTTTCAGAGCAAACTCAGCAGCAAATAATTAGTTAATGTCATCACTTGTGAGAAATCTAATTTTGCATTTTTGTACAGTTCAGGCCAGTTAGGGAAATCAGCATTATAGACTTGTATGATAATCTAAGGATTGTACAGTAATAACGGTGAACAGAGCTATGCTTATTTTCATTAAATTTTGCAAACCAGATACAGAGTTATGATGCCAAATCCATCTACAGATGAAGCTTTCCTAGGGTGCATCTATGCTGTAGAATACAGTGTGAAACCACTGTCATGGCTCTACAGAGTAGACAAGTGGAAAATAGCTCTCTTTAAGCATTCCCAATTCAAGTGATTAAGCAAGTGGTGGAAGGTGGCTTTTATGTAAGTAAGGCATTGAATCTGCTTTGAGTTTTAGCCTGAAGTCTAGAAGATTTATCCAAATTGATCAAATCTTCACCTCCAACGGTTTCAAGAATTTAATGTAAGTTCTTTAAAATAGAGATTGAAACCCCGAGCACAGTCTGTAGTCAACAGACATGGATCAATCAGTTATTCCTGGACTTGAAACATGAGGACAGAGAGTGCACTAGTGCCTTTGTAGATCTACATTGCTTTTAAGATGTAGAGGATTGTATACTGAAGAAGAGAGTCACTTTTGTTCTATGAAGTCAATTTTAAACAGTGAATTTTAATTCTTCACACGCCCGGCCAGGCGATCTTTTCGCCCTAGAACCTTTTGGGGCTCAGGTTTTGAGCGTAGTCACCAGCCACACCCGAGGCCGATGAACAACACCCTTTCACATTGAATGAAGCCCCTTCTGCCAGGCTACGGGACAGAGGAAGCTGGCCCACACTCTTTTCCTGTGGCCAGCTGAAAGAGATCTCCTCAAGACCCCTCAAGACCCCCCAAGCTTCCTCCCTTTGATGGTTTGGTGGGGTCAGTCTAGGCCCCGGATCATTTCCGTCATATCCCGAACCTTGTCTCTGCTCCCTTCCCCCCTATCCCCTTCTGATTGTTGTATTGTTTTGTTCGTCATTCATTGTCATGTTATTCAACTTGTTGGACCGCTCTGAGCCTGCGGGGAGTGGCGGTTATAGAAGTCCGAATAAAATAAATAAATAAATAAAAATTAGTATGCTATTTTAATATTTTACTAGCTGTACCCGGCACGCGTTGCTGTGCCCTATTTAGGAGATGCGAGAAAGTCTGAGTATGTAAGGGTTGGAATTGTTGTTAGTGAATTGGGTGTTTTATGTTTGTGCCTCAGCTCTTTGCCGGTTTGCTCTTTGCTCAGCTCTTTGCTCTTCGGGTTTGACTTGTACCATGGCCAGGACGGATCACCTTGGGGAAGGCTTGTCCTGTCAGGGGATCTCTATCTTCACAGGTGCATCCAGTGTCTGTTGGGGGACTGTTAAAAATCCTTTCCGTATCCTTTTTAGCCACGTTTCTCAAGATCTTCATGTCTAGCTTACTTTCTGCTCCTCTCTTTTTCAAGATGTCCTGCTCTGTGTCTTTTGCACCCATTGGTCGATGTCTGATGAGGCTTTCCCCATCATGGTCTTCTGATTTGAAAGTGTTGGAGGAGGCTGTGGCACTCATCTGACAGTTTGTTATGGGTCGGAATGTTCATGTTGGCTGGCCAGTACAGCAGTTATGCAAATCCGCCCTTATTGGCAGCCAATCATGTTGTCAGAATGTAGAGGCTGGGGGAGTCTTTGGCAGCCCCGGAGGATGCTGGGAAATGTAGTTTTTTTACTCGTTGTTTTGGGGGCCTTTTAGGTTTTGGGGGGGAAAGTTTCTTTGCTACAAACGTACCTTGCTTGAGGCCTATTTCTGTTGGCAAGTTTTGTGTTTCTGCGTTGTAAGGTTTCTCTGTTTCAGGTAGTCTTCACATGACGACTGTTCCTTTATATAATAATAATAATAATAATACTTTAATATTTGGTAGTCTTCACATGACGACAACAGTTCCTTGAACAATGTACAACAGTTTAAAAAGATGGACTATATATAGATTGTGTATGTTAATGGTATTGTATTTTATCTATGTACATTAACTATGTTGTAGGTGTGATGAGAGATGTGCTGCAAACTCGAGGCCCCATGGCCACTTGGCAGACCTACCCTTGACTGTTTCACCTTGCTAGACACAAAGACAGTCAACAGAATCTTGATTGCAGCTAGGCCTACCACTTGCTCCCTCGATCCGTACCCCTCTTGGCTCGTCAAGGCCTGCTGGGAGGGGTTCAAGGCCCTCTGATGAACATTATAAATTGTTCCCTTGAGCAAGGAACATTTCCAGAGAGGCTAAAAGAGACTGTGGTATGTCCGATGCTGAAAAAAACAGACTTAGATCGTTCGGTTCCCTCTAATTACCTCTCGGTGTCGAACCTTTCGTTCCTGGGTAAGGTAATTGAGAGGGCAGTAGCGGAGCAACTGCAGCAGTTTCTGGATGACACAGCCTGGCTTGACCCCTTCCAGTCTGACTTCCATATTGGGCATGGGACAGAGAACGTGTTGGTGGCTATCGCAGATCACCTCCGATGCCAGCTTGACCGAGCTGGATCAGCACTGCTTGTGTTACTAGATCTAACAGCAGCGTTTGATATGGTCGATTAAGATCTATTGACCCACCGCCTCGCCGTAGCTGGAGTTTGAGGGACAGTCCTGAAATGGCTGTCCTTCCTCCATGATCGGGGACAGCAAGTGGAAAGGGGAGACCTGGTTTCCGAGAGGTCTCCACTTGTTTGTGGAGTTCCCCAATGGGCCATTCTCTCCCCCCCCCTACTCTTTATAATAATAATATTATAATACACTTTATTTATATCCCGCTCTTCTCACCCCGAAGGGGACTCAGAGCAGATTACATCACACATACGGCAGACAATCCCTGCCGTAAGAAGTATAGTTACAATACAACACATTCAATTTTTGAAGGATTTTCTTCTGGCTGTGTCACAGGGTGCGTCATTACGTCACAAGGGGGTGCTGTTGCTACATCCTCATGATGGAGAGCCTCTGTTCCTCTGTTCTGCATTCCACCTTCCAACAGCCGATCTTTATTTATTCAGGCATTGTAAAGTCCTTACTGAAAAGAATCCTCTCTCGCTTTTTGGTGGTTCCCAATTCATCTATTTAAAGCTGGGCTGTTTTCGAACTGCTGGGTGAACAGTGGACAGGGCTCACAGCTGGTTGTCCAAGCCAGCTCGGGAATTGAACTTGCAACCTTCAGATTGCAAGCACAGCTGTTCTACCAACTTCTCACCCAGCTGGTTCGGAGCTATGGACTAGTGTGTTACCAGTACACTAATGACACTCAGCTTGTTCTGCGAATGGGTGGCCGGCTGGACTCTGTATCTGATAATTTCCACCAGTGCCTTAAGGACGTGACTGGATGGCTGCGTGTTAGCAGGTTGAGGGTGAACCTGGCAAAGACTGAAATCTTGTGGCTCGGTCACCCTGGTGGAGGGGCTGTTCAGTTGCCTACTCTTGATGGTGTACCCCTGTGTCAATTGTCCTCAGTGAAGAGCCTGGGAGTCCTATTGGACCCTCGGCTATCAATGATGGCTCAGATCTCCAATGCCAGCAAAGTGGCTTTTTTCTATCTTCGGCAGGCTAAGCGACTGGCTCCCTATCTGACCAGGGAGGATCTGGCCATGGTGATCCAGGCCACAGTCACCTGGAGAATAAACTACTGTAATGTCCTCTACATTGACCTACCTATGTCGGCAATCCAGAGGCTCAAGCTGGTAAAAAATGCAGCTGCTAGGCTTCTCATTAGTACGTCGGTGAGAGCTCACATAACACCAATATTGCAGCAGCTGCATTGGCTACCAGTGGAGCACCGGGTCTTCTTCAAAGTGTTGGTTATCACCTTTAGCTCCTTATATGGTCAGGGGCCATCGTACTTGAGGGACCGTCTCATCCCATATCAGCCCCAGAGGTCACTGCGTTACATTGATCAAAATCTTTTGATGATTCCTAGCTGCCGCTCATATTGGCTGACATCGACAAGATGGCGAGCCTTCACAATCATAGCTCCAACTCTTTGGAACGCTCTGCCAGAGGATGTGTGAGCTTTGAGAGGTTTGACAGAGTTCTGCAGAGTGTGCAAGATGTTTTTGTTCCAGCAGGCTTTCGGGGTCTGATTTGGATGGCCAGCTGTAGATAGTTCTGTTGTTTTTAGTAAGAGTTTAATTTCTTCGGTTGTTTTTACGTGTTTTTTTAAAAAATTCTCTGTGAGCTGTCCTGAGCCCTCGGGGGAGGACAGCATACAAAATTGAATAAAGAATAATATTAATAATTAATGATGGTGGTGTTATACTTGAAGAATTGCCTTAACGAAAGCATTATGGTTATAATCATCATGCTATATTTAGAATTAGCAAAGACGTGCCTCATCACTGGTAGGTTAAATAGGTTTTGAGCAATATGATTACATTTCTACTAACCAAATAACTACAAATTGATTCCTGCATGGGAACAAAGTCTCAAATACTGAACAACATTTTAAGGATGAGTTGTATACTCCTAAATAAGCACTTCATCTCAGTAGAATAGAAAGTTAAAATCACATTGGCATGGAGTAACATCACAGTACTCACAGTGCCTAAATTTGTTCTCAGTTTAACAGTATTCAAGACTTAAATTTAATTACAAATTCCAGCTAAAATAGACCAACTGAATCAACTGGTGAATAGCATGTCAACACTTATATAAATTCCACTGGTTCACTTCATACACCTATATATCTCCTACTAGTATTTCCCTGATAGTTGAAAGAATTTTAGAAATCTATCTTGCCTTAATTCCTTGATTTTTAATAAATCTAGACCAAGGTATTCTTTTGATAGTCTTACTGGCTATGTTTCTGAATATGAAATTCATTTACTTCTTCAACAGAGCAAGCCAACATTCCAATTCCTTGGAGCATCTTTAATTATTTTGAAAAGAACGTTATGTGATATACATTGTCTCAATAACACATAAATAAGAGTTACAAATCTGAAGCTCCCCCTATACACACACACATACACACACACACAGCAGAAGAATAATAATTTCTCATAAAAATATAGTCCAGACATATGTGCTCTTTGGCTTTGATATACAGGATGAAGACCTAAAGTGAAATTAGGACACGTGCCATGGCCATCTCAATTTAAATAATTAGATCCATCAGGGATTTATGGATAAATGAGATGTTTGGCTCAATGCAAGAAGGAATGCACTAGCAAAGGAAACCGCAATGAGCAAATAAATAGGAATCTCTCATTTTGGTGTGCTTGACCCTTCTATGAGCACAATTTTCAAGATCTCAGTTTAGTCATCTGTTTTGATGTGATTTTTGACACTAATTTTAAAGAGAAAAACCACATTTGTGGCAATTACCCCCCACTCTCTATGTCTCCATTGGTGGGCCATATTCAGGATTTTCCTTTCTGGGTGGGCTGCCAATTCCCAACAGACTTTGGGGAGTTCTGTTTGGGCCCTTAAAAGAGAGGCTGGTTCAGATGGATTGGGAATGTCTGAAGATTTTGTTATATTTTAAATTAAAAAATCCCCTGATTTTAACTATCCAGGACTCAAGTGTGAAGAAAGCAGACCAGCTTCCTTTAACAGGTGATATGGATGTTTAGACTAAATAACTGTAAGCCACCTCAGTTACAATGCAATTTGTTTCATGGTGATTTATTACTGCCCTTATCATATAAATCACACTTTTATATTTTATTATATTGAAAATGGATATGCTGCTATACAGCATTATCTACCATGTTCTACATCTGTTGAAAGTACTGAAATGTATCATTATCTTTTACATATATGCATATGGATATATATGTGCATGGAAATAAAAGCTTTTTAATGAGTTTTCCTGTTGATGTTTCCACACACACTTTTCATGCCTTGCCCTAGCAATCAAGATGGAAGAACCTAAGAATGTTCAGTGGTTAGCACAGACTGAATCTATTGCCCCAGCATGGAAGGACCAGTGAGTTCTATGTGTGCAATAGAAACATGCACTTTCTTTTGTAATCGGAAATGCCAGTTATGACTGAAGGATGCAACTTTTGCAAGCTAGTCCAAAATATTTAATGCATTATATGGCCAGTTCAGTGCAGTTAAACTGCAATGTAGGAGTCCACATTGACCATATAATGCAGTTTGAACTGCATAGATGGAGACTGAGACTGGACCTACATAGCCATATAATGCAGTTTCTGAATGCAGATTATATGGCAGTGTAGATTTGTATAATCCAGTTCAAATCAGTTAATCTGCATTTTGAAACTGATTATATGGCAGTGTATATCCAGCCTGAACCTACTGTGATGTAGCTTCCTCTTTACATGTGCTTTCTTCTTCCTGTCTGCTTCTTCACAGGCATTTTTAAATCTTTGGTTTTGCGATCTGCATTAACCACAAAGAGTAGGAAGACTACTGTGCCATTGCATCCGGTCTGTAAATACCCACTAAAGGGCAAGGACGTGGTCTCTCTATACCGGGGGATGGCTTCTTGCCTTCCTTTAAAGGCTTGGAGCTCCCAAGGACCAAACTGGACTCTCTAGTTAACTCAAAAAGTTTTATTGTCAATAACATAAGTTAACTCACACAGATTCTTCATTTAATTCTCCCAAAATAATGCAGGAAAGATCTTACTGTATAGTCTCTATGCAGTTTTAGTCCAGGAAACTTTAGCCGGATGGCTCTCCCAGTCTTTTCTTCCTCAATGGCCTTGAGGTATGGACACTCAAAGCCCCAGTCAAATGGCCTATACTGAAGGCACAGAGTCTTCCTCTGGATGCCAAAATGACTGGTTGAAGGCGTTTGGGACTCCTCAATGTCACTCAACCTTCCGATATGCTGAATATGCTGTATGAGTCCCAAGGATATCAGTCTGGTTTTGGAAGATGGCCTGGCTAAGGCCTGGTTTGGCAAACCTTCTATCATGTCCTTTCAGGATGAGTCCTGATGGTCTACTGGATGTGAAAGTAGCTTGCTTCTAGACCCCTGGGGAAAGGGGTGGAACAAACTCAACTGGGCTCTGCTAACGATGATAGACAGAAACCAAGGACCAATCAATGCAACCAAACCTCTAACAAATTGTACAGGCTGCAAAAACACATTTTAAACAAAGGAAACATTTGCAAATTCAAAACCTTACATGTAGGTGGCGCTAACCGTGCTGTCCCAACTACCGCTGCTCCCCTGATATAGAATCTGAGTGATTTCTTTCTTTAGTGTCCAACCAAGCAAAGCTTATCTCTTTGTATACATGAATTAAGGCATCATGAGTAAACTCCTTAATGTACAGTAGTTCTGCAAATGGAAGTCAGTTTTTCTACTTTGTTTTAATAGGCTGTGTAGGAGTAGGATGAAGGTGGTTTGTTTACTATTCTAACTCCCTCTGCCAATATCCTCAGTTAGAAAAACAAAACCAAGTATCTCTAAAATCCCCAGTAACTCTCTCCAGAAGGTGGCAAAGCAAGGCTTTTTCAGATTTGACAGTACATGAACACTGTGGCTGGATGTCTAACTCAATGTCATGTTTTCACTACACATTGTGAGAACTAACCAGGGCTAAAAGATAGGCAACAGCTAGGAGTCTGAGGACCAGGGTCATTCCCAGTTAGTCTCAGATTCCTATGCTTCCTCCAGAGCTCATTTTTAATAGAAAAAGGCTTCTCATAAGGAATCAAGCTCAGCATATTGTAGCACTCCATAATATTTGGGGACCAGGAGCACCCTTTTTTTGAAAACAGAAAGTGATTTTCAATTCAAAGGGAAAGATCCTCAACAATAACATGAATATTTTTAAAGATCATAAAGAGTCATTTTCAGTAAAATAAAAATGGTTGTGGGAGCATAGTATGGTGATTGGCTGCACTACGAACCTTTGGGCCACACTTTTACAACTTCCACAGCAAAGCATGGTCAGTCCTTATTTTAGCTAAATATTGCATCTGCTCTATTCCTGCACTGCTTGATTTGACAAGTGAATATTTCAGTAAAATTTAAGATAGTGACATTTAATTTAGAAACAATATTTTATTATCTACAAGTATCAGATTTTTTTTTGTAAATCACTGAACATTCAATTTGCTTATTCAAGGCTACACAGAAGCTTCAACGGTGACAACTCAAATTCCAGTGGCAGAATGCATGCAATTCTCCTTACTTGCAAATTGATTTTGTGAAAGGACCCCAGTGGATTGTATTTCCACACTGAAATATTATTTTTGCACTTCTCATGACTAACAGTATGAATGCATATTTCCTTAGAAACTTGCATGTCCACAACGAGAAAGAGACTGCTAATTATTTTTTACATTCCTAATCTGATTCTTTTTGGAAGAAAAAGCAGAATATGCCAAGTATTTTACAATTAGCAAGATTGCTCTTTTTATGCATATACTTTTCCAGACCACTTATCCATGTGAAGCTATTGCCCTAATTTCATTCCTACACAGGATGTTTTATAGTCGCAAATCATCACTGCCTTGCAGTTTCCAAGTCAGTGTTTCTAACATGAGTTCAAAGATGCAGCAGACTGCAACTCTGAAGCTGATGTAAGCACTTAGTAAAACTAATTTTATTTTGCTGTTGTATAAAACAGTACAATGTTTCTTGATACTAAGATGGCGACTGCTGTGGAGCTCCCTTCGGGTGAGCTCCGGCATGGCCTCTTTGATTCCCTGGATATATCGGGCCGATCCCGCCGCCCCCTCCTCGGGGAGATGGCGGTTGATTGCCAGACCCAGGGGGTCACCTTTGGCGACCCACAGACCCCGGAGAACGTAATCTGGCTGGGGAAAGCATCTGAACTACCAAGGAGGACGCCTAAGACGCCCAGGACTGGCTGGGTTATCCGACCGGTAGGAGAAGGTTCGGTAGGAGACCGCTGAGCAAAAGTCTGCCCTTACCACCCCTAACGACCCCCTCGAAGGCAGGGCCCCCTCCCAGCTCAGGAACTAATCTCCCTGAGAGGTGTGGACCCCTACGGAGCAGCTCCCCACGGAGGCCACGACGAGAGGGCCAGGACGCCACCTCTGACCAACCTGACTCCAATGCCTACGCACTGGGAAGCAGCTTGCCGGTGCCCCTTGAATCCCGAGTACCCCTGGAACCACCTCCTGACCAGCTGGATCCCGGTCAGCCTGATCCCTGTCTGATCGCTGAGCTCATTGTAGAATACAATGAGCTCGCGTCCCATGTGGAGAAGTTCCGAGAGAGGTTCGGTGGTCTATTGGAGCTGACGGGCATGCCATGCCCGCAACTTCCCAGACCTCCGTGGTGACCCAGACTTTGCCTGGGACCACTCATGGGACTTCCCCACTTGCTCCGAGGGTGGCCCAACACCTGCCCCTGCCAGGGAGCCGGTGGCGTCGCTGAGCCTAACCCCCGGGGGCCAGGATGACCTGCGAACGCCGAGCCCGAGCTCTGACGACCAGGGCAATCTTCCTACCTGCCCGGTCCACATCGAGGAGGCACCCGGTGCCCCCGGGGACCACCAGCCATGTCTGGAGGACCCACTGGAGGATTTTGATATTACGGCCATCTTGGCGTTTCCCCGGAACTCCCGGGCCCGCCGGCGCCGTGCCGCGAGGAGCTGGGGGAGTCAGCTGGAGATGGAGCGACCCAACATGGCGACCGGCCTTGAAGATGCTCCACTCCACCATGTGTCCGGCCTCGAGGAGGGAGCAGGACCGGAGATGGTTGCCCCCCGGAAGTCCCGCCTCCGGAGGACTCCATTCCCTCTGAGAACCCCGGAAGTAATTCCCGCACGGAAGTCCCGCCCCTGGAGGACCCCAGTGTCAACACAGTTCCTGTCCGGAAGCAGCAAGCCACCCGTAGGAGGAGGCGGCGCTGCCGAACACGGAAGCATCGAGCCGAGTGGGAAGCAGGAGGAGCCCCTTGCCGAGAGGACCGAGCCCCCGGGCCCAGGCCCCCCATCGGCCCATCAGATCAGCTGGAGGGGTGGAAGAGACACCCAGCACCAAGGTTGGCTAGGCCCGGGAGGATTCCCCGGACCTTTCGACCAAGGACCTTCTGGAGCTCCAGCTATCGGCAGCTGGAATCCAGAGTGGCAACCTCAGCAGCAAGGACTGCTGCCTTGGACAGCCTGCGGATGCTTCCGACCACCCAGGGCAGACGACTTACCAGCAGTCTGCCCTCTCTGCCCTCCGCCCGCACCCTAGTGCCAGCGATCCTGCTGGGCCCTCCCTGCCTGCCTTCTTTTGATGGCGGGGTGATGTCTCAGTAGGTATCGCTGTTGGCTTCTTCCCTCCCTCCCTCCCTCTTCCCCATCCTTGTGTTCTTTACCCATGTCTATTGTACTTTTGTGTTTGTTGGTGTTGCCACTGGGCACCCAAATTCTGTAAACCACTTAGAGCCTTCGGGATGAAGCGGTATACAAATGTGAATAAATAAATAAATAAATAATCTGATACAAATGACCGGTGTCAGGAATACACTACAGAGAGAGTAGGTATAAGCACATGAAATCATATTTTAACGTAGGTTTCCCTATTACTATAATCATGCAAAAAAGTCACTATGTATCTGGGGGGGGGGGCATAGGATGCCACCCTACATATTATATAGGGTAATTGTGAATAGAGCACACAAACATATATTTTGTGTGTAATTATTTTGTATGTGGGGAAGATATTTTGGTTGTTGTGGTGCAATCCTTTGCAGCAGTGACACTTTCTGAATTTAAATCACATGCATACATTCTTCCTATTAGCCACAGTGGGGAAAATTTCAGTCACAATGCTTGTATCTATGTATGTTTCTCCATCCAGAGCTATTAGCAGATGATAGTGGTTGGAGATCTGGATCAGAGTCACAGATGTTAGATTACCTTCTATCATCCCATGGGCATGATTCAATTATCCTTTGGCTTTATTTTAAGAAAGACAGAAGAAGCCAATTATCCCTTGAGTTTATTTTGGGAAAGAAACAAAGAAGAAGAAAACTGAAGTATTCCAGTCACAGTCTTTCCACAAACATTGTAGTTTGGCCTTCAGCTGAACACATGTAGTCCTGCTAGTTTAATATGTCTTTATTCTACTTGAAATTGTCAGCACTTCTTAAAATATTCTGAAGCACAACAAATAAACTGAGGAATAAAACATAAATGAACGTGCAAAAAGGGAAGGTATGACATATGTTTCCTTATATTCAGCTGAAACAAACATGATACTTTTCCTCATATTTGTTCAGCATATTTTTTGTGATTCTTCAATACAGAGCTTTATGAATTATCTATCAAGAATAATCTAATAATCTGATTTCTTAAAATCAGGTGATTCAGCACATTAGATGTACGGGAACTAAATCACAATAAATATTTTAGTAGTGTCTTCCTGTAGTACTATATAATCTAATGACTGCTTTAAGGCAAATGATTTATTGTCAAATTAGTTAAAATTAAATAACATTATTTTCTAAAAGCCCAGAGGTATACATAATGTATCTCCATTCTTGATATCTGCCTTTTTATCATTCAAGAATTGAGGATTTATTTTAAATCTAACATTACATGTGAAGTATAAACAGTAGGTATCTCCATTTTTCACAATAAAATGAAGCATCTTGGTAATGTTTTGTAATATAGAATGATACTACCTCATGCAGATAATAATACCCCATGCCCTGACCCAAATACAATAGCATAGAATAAACAGGAAAATGTCTGCTAACACAAAAAGGCTGAAGGCATCCCCTTCTGTCATTCATTCTGCACAGGACAATCACAACAGTGGCTTCCTTCTTTCCTTGGCTTTTCTTGCCCTATTTTATGTTGTTGTTTTAGGTAGGAAGAAAACCCTTGTTATAAGACTAGTATTACTGAAACAGGAAGAACACTTTGTAGCAGAGGAAGAACAACAATCCCTAAATGGCTAAAGTGGAGTAGCCAAGAGCTCCCAAATCATGGACCATTTCAAGAAAAAGCATACAACACAGAGACAGAAAGGAAACTGTGATATCTATCTATCATTGAGAGCACTGCTTCTTAAGCTGTAAATCCTGACCCCAAATGGGGCCCTTTTGCTCAATACTGTGGCCACAAAATCTGGCAACCACTTAGTGGTTGTTGAAGACATTTACATGAATCTGTTAGCAAAAATGTGCAGTGGACACTGCAGAAAATGCTTCAGCTGTACATCATAAAAAGGAAAATCAGCCTGTTCAGCAAACATTGCAAATGCTGATAAGTTTATAAATAAATGATTTTAATTCATATTTTATGTACCTATATATCCTGAGTCCATGTTTTAAAAAATGGTGGAAAAGAGGATGTGAGTGGAAAAGGTTTAAGAAGTCTTGATATAGATTTTTTGATGGCAGCAATCATACAAAATTATATCATTGTCTGATCGTTCCTATTGAAATGTCCAGCTGACATATATTTTAAACATGTAACTTGTATTCTTATCTCCCAAAACAAAAAGTAAACAAATAATTAGGGGGGAGGAGAGCAGAATGAGAGAAGAGACATACATAAAATAATATTTAATAAAGACAGCCTGTTTTTCATTCTACATGTATTTCACCTTTCAACATTTCACAGCTGAAAACTAGGATATGTGGTCATGTAACACAGTAGTGTAGTTATGCCAGCAAAAGTTATCAATGAAGAAGAACAGACAAGTTTGCTTTCAGTTTGCTAGAAAGGGCAATCTTCAATTCCCCCATCTCCACTCCACTTTACAAAATTAATTGTGTGCAAACTAGTTTTGTGCTTTGAGCACAATTTGCCGCAGTTGAAGCAAGCTGAAGTCAAAGAGAATAAGTGGGAAGATGAGTAAGAAACTGTGTATGTGTCTACACTGTGGAATTATTGCAGTTTGACATAACTTTCAATGCTGTGGCTCAGCTATGCTTTGAAAGCTACAGACCTTGTAAAACTATACAATTCTGGGAATTCCACAGCAGTGAGCAGGACAATCCCTGCCAAATGGAGACACTTCCCTAATTTTGTTTGTTTGTATCTTTCACGTCTCAGCTTTCATATGATGGTTATAAGTATTAAAACATTTGATTTTCTCTACAGAATTCATGCAGGATAGCTGTAGTTTTTCTGTGTAAGAATCTGGCTGTTTTCTCACACTGCATAAATACACAATCTGTGCAATATTGTGCACTAGTTTCCTGTGCAGAGAATATTTGGGGGGGGGGGTTGAAGAAGAGAAAAAACCCCAACCTAATATTTGGGAGCAAGAATAATTTTTTTGTGCACTGTGTATATTTCTGTGTAGGAAAACCACATGAATATAGACACAACTGCTTTTCCTTTCCAATGAAGTTTCAAAAAATAAATAGTGCTCAAATTGTATCCTTGTATAGCAGAAAGAAATATGCTGGAAGTCGTTGTTCTCATTGGAGTGGAGTCAAGATGGCGTCGCAGTAAGCAGCTCAGTGGAAGTGCTCCAGCTGCAAATGCTGGAATCTGCTGTCTGACTCTGTCTTTTTGCTGAATATATCAGCTTGTTGACATTTCTGAGCTTTTATTAGCCCATTTAGCCAAGCCTTGAGATGGAATATGTTTTGCTACCAAAGGACTGCTATCTTTACTTATACAGATAAGACGCCGCAGCAGTAAGCAACTCGGGGGAGTGTTCCGGCTGCAAATGCTGGAACCTGCCTGTTTGATTTAACTGTCTTTTGCTGGTTTTTGTTGACTATCTCAGCTTGTGGACATTTTTAGACTTATTAGTTGAGAGATGGCAGCAGCGGACACAGAACCTTTAACACCACTATCTATGGGTTCTGACCTCCAGCAGGGAACTGCTGTAGAAGGTTCCCCCGGAGCCGACATAGAATGAAGAAACAGCAGACGTTTCAGTTGGGGCCTGCGAAAGAGCATACCGGGCCCCACGCCACCGGCTGCCTGCGGTAAGGGTCCATTGGCATCTGCTGTAGAGCTCCCTGTGGGTGAGCTCCAGCAGAGTCTCTCTGATTTCCTGGACACGGCCGGCTGGTCCTGTCGATCCCTCTCCGGGGGGGATGACGGTCGACTGCCAAACCCAGGGGGTCGTTTTGGGAGACCCACGGACACCGAATAAACAAATTTGGCTGGGGAAAGCAACCGGGCTATCACGGAGGACGCCCAAGATGTCCAAGGACGAATGAGTCGTCCGACCAGTGACGGCCTCCGGTGCCCGCCTCTTGAGGATGTTCGGTAGGAGATCGTCTATTAGAAGATCGCCCCCACGGACCCCCTGATGGCGGAACAGCCAGCCAACAGGAGGCCCCAGACCTCTGGGCCACAGGGGGCTCAAAGAAGCAGCTCCCCATGGAGGCCTCGGCAAGCGGACCAGGGCCCTCCCGCTGATCAACTTGACCCCTGCATTTATGCTGACCTGTTTGAGGAATACACCAAGCTCATGGCTCACATCAAGGAATTTGGGGATAAATTCGGTGGACTGCTGGAGAATATGGGGATTCCCACTGCGCAGTTCCCAATTCTGAACCTGGAGTCCACCAGCCTGGATGACCCCCCGCGAGTCCCCCCCGCAAGCCAGGACCTTAGGTGGGATCAGTCGTGGGATTTTCCCACCTGTACCGCAGAGATGGGCCGGGAGAGGCCTGTCCCCTGAGTCGAAGACCCCTCAATCATCCCTGGAACCATCCCTGACCTGGCCCGCCAGTGGTCCCCCCCTGACGAGGACCTGGGGTTGAGCCGGAAGAACCGGGAGGAAACAAACTCCGACGCTGGAAGTGAACTAGCCCAGACTGCCCACTCACCCTCAGTGGAAGAGCCACCCGAAGACCCTGAGCGCCAGTTTGGGCCGACCGGTGAGCCCTGGGGTCCCATCGGTGTTGGCGGAGTCGTCGCTGGCCGAGCTTGGCATCTCGGCCGTTCTGGCCCCCCCTCCTGATGCCTGCCGCCGCCACCGTCCTGGGAGAAGTTGGGGAAGCCTCCTCGAGGAGGCAAGACCCAACATGGCGTGGGTCCTTGGAGACGCCCAGCCAGCCCATGTGCTGGGGTCTCAGGAAGAAATGCCACCTGGAAGTAGTCAACTCCCGGAAGTCCTGCCCTCGGAGGACTCCGCTCCCGGCGTTGACCTGACCAGAGTACAGCGAGGCCCCCGGAAGAGGAGGAGACACCGCCGGAAGAGGAAGGAAGGCACCCGAGCTGCCCCACAGGCTATGGAATGGAGGCCAGGACCAGCCTCCCGCCAGATTGGCCAAAGGGACCGAGCTCGGAGAATCGATCCCCTTGCTGACGGGTCCAGAACAGAGAAGGCCCCGAAGTCGTTCTTCACCAGGACGTTTTGGAGCTCCTGCTACAAGCAGTCGAAGCTCCGAGGGCCTCACCTCGCCCTATGATGGAGGGCGATTAACAAATATTAAATTCTATTCTATTCTATTCATTCTGTTAGAACGTAACAAGGAAAGATTGACATCCCTAGAGGAATGATAGGTTGGGCAGGTGCACGATATACTGCACAAGCCTAATGTTAAATAATTATGAAAATAACTATATTCATATACAAATTAATAATTATATTGATCTTTAATTGCATCTCTAACCTGGTTTTATTTGAAATTATATCTGAAATTATATTTGAAATTATTTAATATAAATCTTACAAGATCTATTTTTAAACTATCAAAATCAAGCCTATTGCTATATTTAATGTTTATGAAAGTATGTTGCTGAAGAAAGTATATCCTACATATGTACATCAGAGAAAATCCTTTTGAATTTAGTTACATCTGAATAAACACATATAAGATCATGCTGCTTGTTAAACATAAAAGATTAATAAAAAGTATTTGATAAATATTTGATACATTTAATTTTTTTCTGAAAAATATCAGGATGCCTTCAGCTGTTCCAGTAGTGCTTCCTCCACCTAACATTTTTTCAACGTCAAGAACATGAACATTATACAATGGCCTGATTTAATGAGTGTCAGAGGTAACAGTCTTGTGGCTGGAGCAAGCTGACTTAAACCTAGGGGACATCCCTTATTTTGGCCCTAAAATGTGTGTCCTGTTTTTAAAGCTCCTGTCCCGTATTTTCATCTCCTCCGGAGGGGAAGGTGAATAATTCCTGCTCTGCCCTCCCAGCCTGCCTCTCCCTCCCTCCGTCCACTGGCCGAGGAAACCTACCCAGGTAAAAGTGGCCTTGGTGGTGATTGGCCGGCTTCATCCCCCTCGCCCTGCTATTAGGCGTGCGCTTCCTCCTCCTCCCAAGCCTTCCTTGCCAGGCCCTGCCTTCTAGCAAGCTAGTTTGCGCACCGATTGGAAAAAGTGGCCCCTTTCCATTTCCCTATTGCTGCCGCTGCCGATACTGGAGCTGAAGGGCAGGTGGAGGAGGGGGCGCTAGGCCGGACTGGCTCCCTTTTGTCTAGGCCCGGTGGGGAGGGGGCATGGCGGTGTCACCGGGTGCCCAGCAAGCAGGCATGTGGGCCCTTTGCCTGCCAGAGAGATACAAAAGGAAGGAGCCACATGAGAATACCATAAGATGAAAGGAATAACTAGTAAAATATATAAGATAATAATAGAGATTAAGGAAGGAAAAATAAAAAATGCAATATTAAGAGAAACGTGGGAGAAAGATTTAGGGATTAAGATAAGGGAAGTGGATTGGATACAGTTATGGAATCAAAGACATTTAAGGAACTTATCGATAAGGGTGAAAGAAAACTTTTATAAATTGGTATGGAAATGGTACAAAACACCAGTAAAAATAGCAAATATTAATAAAAATGTTATTAAAAAACTGTTGGAGAGGTTGTCAAGAGGTGGGTACATATATACATATGTGGTGGGAATGTAAATATGTAAATTAACTCTGGGGGGAGGTATTTAGAGAAATAGAAGTAATAATAAATATGAAGATGGAAAAAAGTGCAAATATTGCATTGTTGTCATTATATAATGTTAAGAATTTAGGGAAAACAGAGAAGGATGCAATAAATAATATGTTAAGTGCAGCAAGGTTGTTGATAGCAAGGAACTGGAAAGACAAGATAAATATACAAATTGAAGAATGGTATAAATAACTATGGAAATTAGCAATAAATGATAAATTGGCATGTAGGTTAAAAGTTAGAAAGGGGGTACGGAAGGTAAATGACTTTGATGAAGTCTGGGGTAAATTTATCGAGAATGGTTTAAAAGAAGTAGATGGGAAGTTACCTCCACAAGAAGAAATGAGATTTTGGAAGGAGAATGCTAATTGAAGTGGCTTGGAAGGGGGACACAGGGGACACAGAGGTGAATATGATAAGATATAAGATATATATGCATATAATGAATGTTTTAAAATTATTTTTTTAAAGTGGCAAACCTACTTAAACCCGAACCTAAGGCTACACATGCATATCGTCCTTCTATTTCTGCCATATAAGGCCATAAGTTGTGGGGTCCCCCAGGGGGCCATCCTCTCGCCCTTATTATTCAACATCTACATGCGCCCCCTGGCCCAGCTGGCCCGCGACTTTGGTCTGGAGTGTTATCAGTACGCTGATGACACCCAGCTTCTGCTGAGAATGGACGGCAGGCCGGATACCGTACCCGATTGTTTCCATCAATGCCTCGAAGCCGTGACTGGTTGGCTGCATGCCAGCCAGCTGAAGGTGAATCCGTCGAAGACGGAGATCTTGTGGCCCGGTCGCCCTGGGCTGGACGAGTGCCGGTTGCCTACCCTGGATGGCGAGCAACTTAGCCCGTCACCCTTGGTTAAGAGCTTAGGTGTCAAGCTGGACTCCCTGCTGACCATGGAGGCCCAGGTCTCCGTGGTCAGCAGGGTGTCGTTTTCCACCTACGGCAGGCTGGCGACTGGCCCCCTACTTGTCCAGGAGGACCTGGCCACGGTGATCAAGCGACGGTCATCTCGAGACTGGACTACTGTAACGCCCTCTCGTGGGCCTTCCCTTGTCGACAATCCGGAAACTCAAGCTAGTGCAGAATGCCGCTGCTGTCGCTTGCTGGTGGGAGCACCAGTGAGGGAGCACATCACTCCCATCCTTCGGCAACTGCACTGGCTTCCCATCGAGTACGGATTGCCTTCAAGGTGCTGGTTTTAACCTTCAAGGCCTTGCAGTCTGGGGCCTATGTACCTGAGGACCGCCTTACCCCGTATGTTCCCCGAGATCACTGCGCTCGGAAGAGCAAAATTTGTTGGTGGTTCCATCGCCCCGCTCCTGCCATCTGTCAGTACTAGACAGAGAGCTTTCTCTGCTGCGGCTCCAGCACTCTGGAATTCGCTCCTGAGTACATTCGAGCGACCCCTGAACTCCTTCCCTTCCGAAGGGAATGTAAGACAGCCTTATTCAGGTTAGCGTTTGGCTAACAAACGTGATTGGCTCGTCCTGTCTCAGTAAAGAACTGTAGACCTGTTCCACCTCGGTTATGTACCATGTTTTTACCATGTGTTTTTACCGTATGTTTATTGTATGTTATAATTGTGATCCGCCCCGAGCCTGCAGGGAGGAGCGGAATATAAAATCGAAGAAATAAATAAATAAATAAATAAAATTCTATGAGCCCTGAAATCATTGATACAGTGAAATTGGTCCTCAAAATTCCTATAAAACCTTGATTCCATTGAACCCATGTTCCTATAGTATCTTCATTTATTTTTTGAGATCAATTTGATACACACTTCTCTCTAAACAAAGCTCCCTCATGAGTCTTGTAGTATTTCAGAAAAGTTGTCAAGGCCATCTATTTTGGTACATATTGTTTGTCTTCTCAAGTTTTTCTGTCTTTTAGCTCATCCTAATGACTTAGTACGTGTAATTACTGTACTACTCTGTGTACTATTTTCTTTCATAAAACCTGGCTTGCTTTCAGCTATTTTATTTGATTTTATGCTTTGTGATTTTGTGGCCGAAAGCAGATTAGAGCAGCCCTAATGCAAGTTCAATGTAACTAAGCTTCCTGTTAATTACTGTCACATTTGGCTAAAATGTTTTGGGTTCAAGAAATACCATTATTAGGCCTCACATATATCTCAATTGAAACCTTATCCAATACATTCCTTGTTCTTAAGAAATTACAGGTTACTAACGTACTAAAATGGTTGAAAGGCAAATCAATCATGTTTAAAAGGTACATTGTTCTTCCAGTACACTGTATATGTTTCACAACATATCTGAAGTTGGTTTTGATTTGGCTTAGTCTTTTAGGTTTGACTTACTCATATATCCTGGATCACAAGTCACAAATTACCCTACAGCTCCCAAAGCAGTTTTCTCCAACCTGGCATCCTCCAGGTATTTTAGAATACCACTCCCATCAGCAATATCCAGTATGTCCAATGGTCCCAAGTTATGAGAGTTGCATTCCAAATCATCAGGGCACCAGTTTGGGAAAGTCTGCCCTAGGAAATTAATTCCATTATTAGCTATTAACTACAGGATTAATGAACTGTGCCTTTTCATGTATATGCCTCACCAGTTGAGTCTTGAACAGTCCAACCTGTTTCGTCAAGCTACCTCACAGCCTTATTGCAGCTTTCAGGGTATCAAGAGACTTATTAATTAAATTAAAATGGGAAGATTAAAGTAGACAGCTGTTTGGAAATTGTCCACATGCTACTATAATAATTCAGAAAAAAAGGATCCTAATTTGTGTCTTCAGATCTCATACACAATTCCTAGGACTTTTCTCTAAACATTTATTTATTTATTATTACTTCGATTTTATATACTGCTCCATCTCAACAGGATTGGGGCAGTTTACATAAGGCAACATTAACAATAAAATACACTAAAACCAATAAAAACAATGCTAAAACCAACAATAAAACAGTCACCCCTAGTACACCTAGTTACATTGGGTCAGTTTAGATTGAAAGCCTGCCGAAATAAAGTTGTTTTGCAGGCTCTTCGGAATGCAGGCAACTCTCTAAGGGCCCTAACCTCATCTGGCAGGGCATTCCAAAAAGTCGGGGCTGCCACCGAAAAGGCTCTCTGTCTGGTAAAGGACAGGTGATAAGTACGAACAGAAGGGACTTCCAATAAGTTATGTTCTTTAGACCGCAGTGATCTCTGGGGAACAGACAGGAAGAGATGGTCCCTCAAGTACACAGGCCCTTAGACCATATAAGGCCTTAAACATGGGAGAATATATTTAGAAAAAGATATAAGTGTTTTCCAAACTATATCCAACTTTCTACAAATGTCTGTATGCAATAGCTCTGAAACAAAATTCATGCCTGGTCAAATTTCCTGGCAACTTGATTCCAGAGATCACTGCCAATGCATACTATAGATCTCAAATTATACTGATTTATTTCTGCTATTCGACAATTATAAATCTTGGATGACTTATTTGACAAAGGAGCTTTGTTTGTTAATAGCAGTAGGGAAAGTGTATGAAGGAAAAGCAGAACAGCTACAAAGGAAGAAGAAAAACAATACAAGGGATTGTGTTCCTTGATGATAATATTGGAGGGAAGGAAGGAAAGCTCATGTTACTTCATGCTTCCATGAACATCTATGTGGTTGGAACAAACCCCTGCCTCAGGTGGTGTTAAAGGCAACTATTCTCATCAGCTTTAATACGATCAAAGTTCATCTCATTCTGTACTCTTGCAAACAGAAAAGGACCTAATATGAACTTTTACCCTCTAAAATCAATGGAATTTATCCAACAACAGCTGTGGCTGAATTTATCTTTTACTTTAGACCTGTAGATTACCCATGCACTTTGTGGTTTTGGAGTATTTCAACATCAGAGAAAATTCAGCTTTTAAATGTATGTGTGTTTTCTTGGCATGAGTAACATTTCATATATCACATGGGATTCTGCTCCATTTAAACAGTTTTCAAGCCTTTCCTAGGGCATAGCAACTCTGATGCTAAAATAGTATATGAATTAGGCATTAGGATAATTTTATATATAACTCCCAGAATGCACTTACTAAAAGATTTTATGCAAGGAATGATTTAATAATGATATTTAGTAACATTTTAAATGAATCACACAGATACTTCAAGTATCTACTTTAAAAAACAACACACAGTAGGTGTCTATATTCTACACCTACTCCCAACACATACACACCTTTGTTGAAAGGCAATTTTATTAATTCATATTAAGTGAAAATATGGGTTTGCTCCATTTCATGTTCACAAAATTAGAAAAGTAGAATCAAATTAGCTACAAAAACAATTCTGTGCTTTCTTTTGTTACAGAATTACTTTATAAAAGCATTTCCACCAGAAACCTTTCAACACAATTCTTATATACCAGGATCTGATTTCAGATCATCTACTTTGAACTGGATTATATGAGTCTTCGCTGCCAGATAATCAGGATCAGATCCTGGGATATAGGGCAGTATAGAATGTGGCCTGGGACAGGGAACTGGTGGCTCAGGACTTTAGTCTGGTCATAAGAAGGCTGCCTATATGGCCTTCAATCCAGTCTTCAAACCAAGGGGCCCTCCTTGTATAGCTGGATGGCTTTTTAACATTTCAAAATTCAAGACACTCATAGCCAAAATGATATACAGAATTACACTGTGAAACATAACAAAATTAATTAAATAGAATTAAATACAATCAAAATAAACAACAGGAGAAAAACAATTTATCACAGCAAGAGCTCAAACCCCCATGGCAACAAATGCTGAAGAATTTAAAAATGACATAAACACTGCATACCTTGTTAGTAAACACGTAAAAGAAGAAAAAGAAAATGCTTGAGAGAGTAAAAAGGTATTTGCTAGTCCTTGTAAAACCAATAAAACCTGGCACGTACAGATAGTACTACTGAGAAGGCCTGAAACTCAGCATGTGAGAGCACTTAAGTGTTGACTCCTAATGGTAATCTCAGGAAATATGAGGGAAAGTGGTTGTTCAGATACAGTGAAGCCTTCCAAGGTGTGAAAGGCTTTGCAAGTTAAACTAGCCTTTGTATTGAGCCTGGAATCACACTGGCAGCCAGTGGAGATGGCACAACACTGGTGACCAATTCCACAATATCTTTGGTGCCAATCATGTAGCTGGGGGGGGGGGGGGGTCTGAAATTCTCAGGGTGGTCCGCGAGAAGGCCTTACTGATACATTATTTAAACTGTTATGTTTATTCATATCATGATCTGATCACAAAGCTCAATATATCCCATATGCATGGGGGTATTGGGATAATGATACAAAAGGTTTGCTAGGGTAGACCCTCTCACACTCAGACCACCCCCACTGGAATCAAAATCCTGGCTAGGGCCTGTTTGGTGCCATATTTTGAACTAGAAGCACTCCTTCACATTCACTATGGTTAGGGGTATAAGACACCTGCAAAAGTGGAAAAAGTACATATGATTTTTTAAACCAGAAACAATAGTTCTC
The DNA here is from genome assembly GCA_030556195.1 of Anolis apletophallus. Classification (NCBI taxonomy): domain Eukaryota; kingdom Metazoa; phylum Chordata; class Lepidosauria; order Squamata; family Anolidae; genus Anolis; species Anolis apletophallus. Next base: position 24,015,457 of record JARBWK010000007.1, read on the forward strand.
TAGGAATCTCTCAGTCTTCAGCATAACTCCAAGGTCAAATTCTACTGGAACTGTATTACAGGACCAGTGTAAGTTGACCATTGACTTACACTAGAAAATGTTGTCAATTCTAAATATGTTTTAATCAAATCTGAAAATAATAAAATCTGCATAAAGAAACCTGCAAATGTGGATGGCCAACTGTAATTGGCCTTTCTAGACTTTCTTCAAAGATAGCTTCATGTCCTACACATTGTAGTAATTATGACCTTAAGCGGATAGGTGTTTCATGCCAGAAATATAATTCACAAAGACTTCAGCTAGAATTCTTTTTGTTATTACTTTTCCCCCTGAGACATAAAAAAGTAAGTATTTCCAGGCAGAGCTTCTTAAACTGTGGGTCCTCACCACAAATGGGGCTCCTTAGCCCAATGTTGGAGTCCTGAAAGTTTATCCTCCCCCCCCCCCCAAATGGACCACAGCGGCTGCTATCAAAGGGGGGGGGGAGTTAAGGCAGGCATGGGCAGGTCTGCCCTCTAGGTGCTTTGGACTTCAACTCCCACTATTTGTAATAGACCAGGGCTGTCCAACTGGCGGCCTGCAGGGCGTATACGGCCCCCAGCCCCTTCCCAACGGCCCCCTACCCTCCTGCAAGATATCTGCTTTTAAAAAGATTTAATATATATATTTTTTATTATTTTTTTGAATATTTTTATTTATTTTTTTCGTGGGGGGGTGAGGGGCGGGGCAGGGAGGAGGAGCAGGCTCCCTTCCTCCTCCTCCTACTTCCCTCCCTCCATGAGGCTGGGGATGGCCGGCTGCGGCCTTCCCTTTCGCGGCGGCCACAAACCTGAAGAAGCAGGCAGGCAGGCAGGCAAGCGGCAGGCAAGTGAAGGGAAGGGAGGGAGGGGGAAGAAGGGGAGGCGGCAAATAAAGTGTGTGTGTGTTCGCCCTCCTCGTGCGCTCCCCCTCCCTGTTGCCTCGGCACTCTTTCCTGTCTTCTTGTTTCCCTCCCTCCCTCCTTCTCTCTCTCTTTCCCCCTTTCATTCCTTCCCCCTTGCACCTCCTGAATGAAAGAGGGAAGGAGAGAGAGAGTGCACCAAGCGAGAGGGGGCATGGCCAGAGCAAAAAAGGGGTGGGGCCAAGTTCGGAGCGCGCCGGGGGGCTGCTCATCCATTCCCTTTCCGGCTTCCTCCTCTTCTGAGGCTTCGTGCCAAGTTTGGTCCTGATCCATCATTATTTGAGTCCACAGTGCTCTCTGGATGGAGGAGAACTACAACTCCCAAACTCAAGGTTCAGTACTTTCTGTTGCTCTCATGAGAGTTCAGTCTGCCAAGTTTGATTCAACATGGCTGAGGAATGCTTTGATTGTGTTTTCCCCTTATGGCAGAAGGAGATTGGACTGGATGGCCCTTGGAGGTCTCCTATTCTAGGAACCCATTGTAATTATTATTATTATTATCATCACCAGAGGCTGAATGGCCATCTGTGAGGAATGCTTTGATTGTGTTTTCCCCTTATGGCAGAAGGAGATTGGACTGGATGGCCCTTGGAGGTCTCCTATTCTAGGAACCCATTGTAATTAATATTATTATTATCATCATCAGAGGCTGAATGGCCATCTGTGAGGAATGCTTTGATTGTGTTTTCCCCTTATAGCAGAAGGAGATTGGACTGGATGGCCCTTGGAGGTCTCCTATTCTATGGACCCATTGTAATTATTATTATTATCATCATCATCATCATCAGAGGCTGAATGGCCATCTGTGAGGAATGCTTTGATTGTGTTTTCCCCTTATGGCAGGAGATTGGACTGGTTGGCCCTTGGAGGTCTCCTATTCTAGGAACCCATTGTAATTAATATTATTATTATCATCATCAGAGGCTGAATGGCCATCTGTGAGGAATGCTTTGATTGTGTTTTCCCCTTATAGCAGAAGGAGATTGGACTGGATGGCCCTGGATGGCCCTTGGAGGTCTCCTACTCCAGGAACCTGTTGTTGTTGTTATTATTATTATTAGCAGAGGCAGAATGAATATTATGCCTTATCAGTCAGGGTTATAGGCCTGTGTGGAAGGGCCCTGGCTTCTTATTTGACTTCCTTTCCACACATCTGAATAAAATCCCATGTTATTTGCTTTAAACCAGATTATATGAGTGTGGACTCCGATAATCCAGTTCAAAGCAGGTATTCTGGGTTATATGGCTGTGTGGAAGGGCCCTGAGTCCACACTGCAATATAATCCAGTTAAAAGCAGGTATTCTGGGTTATATGGCTGTGTGGAAGGGCCCCGAGTCCACACTGCAATATAATCCAGTTCAAAGCAGGTTTTGTGGGTTATATGGCTGTGTGGAAGGGCCCTGAGTCCACACTGCAATATAATCCAGTTCAAAGCAGGTATTCTGGGTTATATGGCTGTGTGGAAGGGCCCTGAGTCCACACTGCAATATAATCCAGTTCAAAGCAGATATTCTGGGTTATATGGCTGTGTGGAAGGGCCCTGAGTCCACACTGCAATATAATCCAGTTCAAAGCAGGTTTTGTGGGGTTTCCTGCCTGGGTATTCTGGGTTATATGGCTGTGTGAAGGGCCCTGAGTCCACACTGCAATATAATCCAGTTCAAAGCAGGGACTGGGATTTGAGACTGGGATTTTGGTGTTCATCTCTACCTCCAAGTCAAAGCCCTGGTGTCCTCCACAGACACCTCCAAGGCGGGGAGCGGGCGGAGCTGGGGAGGGGGCGGAGCCGGGGAGGGGGCGGAGCTGGGGTGGGCTGGGGTGGAGACAGGGAGGGGGCGGAGCTGGGGGCGGAGGCAGACCCTTCGGCCCCCCAGGTCATCAGTAACCGGAATTCCGGCCACAGGTCCGGTAGAAGTTGGACAGCCCTGTAATAGACTACTGACTGTTAGGATTGTGGGGGTTGAAGTCCAAAACACCCGGAGGGCAGAAGTTTGCCCATGACTGTGTAAGGAAATAGAAACAGGTCCAGTGAGGCAGCTGTCAACATGGAGGAAAGCAAAACAAAGGCAACAGAGGAGGAGGAGGGGTAAGGACAGGCAAAGGAGGTATGTAAGGGAGGGGGAGGAGAAGAGGAGAAGGAACTCTGATAGCATCTCCAGGCTCTTTGAAGGAAATCTGATTTCTTTTGTTTGCACAATCTTCCTACAGAGTTTGGCTTGCAATAGGATGGGTCCACTATACCCACAGATGCAGCCATCCACAGCAAGACTATATCTTTCAAATCTTGACTTTTTATTTAAGGGGCACCATTTGACTATATTCATGCGATCTGAGCATCCAGGGATTCCAAGCCCCACTGTGGGGCTTGAAACAAAACCCAGAAGATACAGAGAGCCACTGTATTTTACTTAAGGGCTTTGATTTTTATGTACTTGGAAGATAGCCATGCCTTAATTGTTATTACTGTTGTACAATTGGTCCTCCATATCTACAGATTTAACCATCTGATATTCAAAAAAATATTTGTATGCTTCTTTTACAGTATATATTTGTATACCCCATAAAATTTCTTGGGTAAAAAGAAGTTGCAAGTTGAAAAATGGTTAAAAAATCATTTTGACCGTAATAAATCTTGTATATATATATATGTATGGTTGAAAAATCCTGATTTGAAAATCCTAATGTGAAAAACAGAAAAGTGTAGAAAAAGAAGAGACCCTTTTCCATATCTGCCTGGCTGCCTGTCTTATCTATCCGCGGGCTCATATTTGTGATGGTTCATGCATGGGTGTTTGAGCAGCATGCTTTTTTACTTTCACATGGTAGAGTAAGAAATAAATAATGAGGAACTGAAACAATTGAGAGCACTACTATTACTGGTGCCTTATCTTTTGCATAGTTCAATATATAACACCTTAACAATGAAAGTTGACTCACAGGAGATCCATGGCCTTTTTAGAAGAATTATGGTTGATAGAGCTTTTAAATCACGAAAATTTCAGTATATCATTTCTGATATCACACCAGCCAACCCAATCTATTTCAAAATCCATTTCAATGAAGTATTACATGATGACATCCATGTAATAAATTTCTTTCAAGAAATAGACTTTGAAGTTTCACTCAGCAGAAGAGCAAACTAAATTAGCTTATCTCCATTCATATCAGTCAAATATGGAAGAAAAATTAATGTATACATCTTGAAGCAGGTTTTAACAAAGCTTGGACTGAGGAAACATATCTAAAACATGGAGCACTTCAATCAAAACTTTATTACGGTCACAGACCAGCACAAAGCGGGCACAAGCGCCCTAAGAGGAGAAGGACAACTCCCCAGTAAACAGTTATTTAAAATCAGACTAGAAATCAGTATAAAAATATATTTTAAAAGACAGGATATTGTTGCCTTACGGTGTCAATCATCACCCGTCTGATGTTAAGGGCAGCAGCACAGAACTTAGCCACACTGTAAGTCATTGCAGTGCTAGAGTCTGAAAGCAGCAGGGTGGAATAACATCTTTCACTACGCCCCGGGTACTTTAGAAGCCATGGTCCAATGAGATTGGATCTAAGATCTCTGTGGAGCACTTACTAATTTCAATTATACTCTCCATAGATAAAGAGATTTTCCAATCACAATATGATTAATGCTACTTTATTATAGTTTTAAGAACTAGAAAGTGTAACTTTGGCTTTTTCCATATATATCACAAAAATGCAAATAACATATTTAGCATAGAATTAAACAGCTAAGCTTTACTGGTGTCAGAGCAAAAAATATCTCTGAAGGAAGGGGGAAAGGAACAAGAACAAAAAAAATGTGGTGTGCTATAAGTTATGGGCATATCAAACATATTATTTCCATACATTTTATGATTTTGACTGAGCTGAATGTCATTGAAGCCTAGGTTTAACTGGTTTCTAATATTGTTTTCTGACCAAGTATCATCCAGTGGCAGACCATATCTTTTATTTAGCATATATGAAATTATTCATCACCTACTTTTCCCATATATGTTTTGGTAGCAATATATCACAGATTGCTAAAATAATGCGAAGGGTAGTATGTTTGATGAGAATTAATTTTGTGATAGGCATGACCATACTTTTACTATGCTTTCTTGGATAGGTAATCAACAATGTCCCTCTGTGATGGCGCTTTCTGGGTTTTGCATTGAAATGTTGGCACCAAGAAGAGGTCATTACATTCCAGCTCTCCTCTAAAAAGGTACACAGATCTCAGCTCTGAGTACAATTTGTAGGCAAAAAAGTCAGCAATGAGTATTTTAGGCATATCCAAACACTGGGAACAGTTCATTTATTTAATTTCCTGAGCAGTCACTCACAGTCTTCTTTGGCTATGGCACTTACAGAACAATTTGACTGTAATGCTGAATTCACACACCATTATAAAGTAGCTGTTCACAGTATTTTCCATGTTAGCAGATATCTCGGACTGAAACTGTTCAGAAAGAAAATAGTTTGTGGTCTCTCTTAAATTAAATATAGTACAAGTTTTACTTCAACTACAAAGTATCTAGTACAAAAACTAAAACTTAAATTGCAGCTAGCAAACATTCAGAAAAAGTTAACGGTATTTCTGGGTGAAAATGTAAAGGAAAGATTCACAATTAAATAACAGAGTAAATTATTATCAATGCGAGGAAATAGATATATTGTGCATGGGAATTTATGTCTTAATTCAAATGGATTTTTCCTGGATTTGTTCCATAAAACACGTGAAACAAAAAAAACAAAACCTCCCAACAGGCACTAAGAAAAATCTGTCCCCATATAGTTGTATACCTTCTTCAATAATTAATAGTATTACATGCAATAGTACATCAATGAACATAGGAGAAAAAAAATCATAATCATCATATAATTAAATATGTATCAAACTGCTGATTAATTTAATTTGAATTAAAATGCAAACTAGTCTTAAAGAATTCACTCTAGTGATATTTTGAGATGAAATTTTAACAAAATAATTTTAAAGACAATAATACACAACTATTCTTCATAGAAGCCAGCTGGTTTGTTTTCAACATATTACAGATAACAACACAACTTTCAGAAAGCTGGTATGAAAAAGCTTTAATGCACTTACAAATGATAAAAGACATGTATAAAGTTAACGTCATCTGCTTTTTTACCTTTGTTGCACACTTTGCAAAATTAATATTTCTTGATCAGTTCCAAAGAAAGAAAAAGGAAAAAAGCTGAGTAGGCTATGGAAATAAACCCAGTCACAAAGCCGAAGAATGAGTTTTCCCTCTTTCCAAAGCAGTACTTCAAACAGGTCTAATTGTTTTGCTTCTTTCATCATACATAAAAGTAAACGTACAAGATTTAAAATCATGAATGCTAACGACCATCCTGACCATCCAAGTAACACAGGTAAGCACTCCTCTTTGGTTTGTAAACATTAAAACATTTGAGGAAAAAGAAAAGGCAAGAATACAAAATACAGAGATACTCCAAGACCCAGTGGTGGCTGCCTTAAAGTAGAAAATAATAGAATTCAATCAGGCACAAAGGTTTCCATGGCAACAGGGAACAGAGCCTTCCCCTCTGCTATTATTTATGCAACATTTCATCACTAAAGGACCCTCCCTCCCTCCTGTTAGTCGAACAGGGAAAACCCAAGCTCTTTCCCTTTGCAATCAGTAGCACATGATTTATTTATACCCCCCAAAATAACAAAATGTATGTCATTTAGCTTATGATAAAGTATATTCAGGTTCTCATCTCTCTATCTTCCAGAAGGAAGCAGTTTGAACACTGAACAGGATTTTTAATTTTATTTTATGCTTTGAAACTCAACATGTGCATTCCACAAACAAACCTACGTTATCTCTTTCTGCAATAATAATAATAATAATAATAATTTACTACATTTATATACCGACCCTCTCATCCTGAAGGCCACTCGATGTGGTTTACATAAGCATTTACTGCCCTCCAAATAAAACACAACTAAAAACAATTAAAACAATAACCATATAACAACAATGAACAATTAAAAACATAAAAAATACAATTCTCAGCATCTCGTTAAATAATATGTGGTCAGAAATTGGAATGGTTCAAAAAAACACATTCAATGGTCTCTTTTATGGAGGAAAGATAATAAGTGGTGAACACTGCACAGCTCTATGCAGTGTTGGTGGTTAACATATTTTGACCTAGTGATATTCAACAAAACACATATAGTTTTATTAGTGTGCTAGTACATCATGGACCATCTGAAGGTTGTGAGAATAATTAACTTCGGTTACTAAGGACAATGCACAAAAATATGTCTAAACTATAAAACAAAAGGCTCAAATATAGCTACATGGACAAATCTACAAGTGTGTCATGACTTAGGGCTGATTCAAAGCATCTGCCATGCACTTGTGACCTGCATTTGACCTGTTCAATCTATACTAGAAACAGATGGGAATGTGTGTCAGCATGCTGTTCCAATTTAGTTTTAACAAATGGCAAGACCACGCCATCCCACAGAATAATTGTGTTCAAAATACAGGCCTCGAGATATTGTTGGGATAGAGTTTCAGAATCTCTGATCATACTGGTTGTGATCTCAGAGTGCTGAAGTCCAACAAAATCTTTGCATTCAATGTTTCAAACTGCCACTGCCTTAGAAACATGATGTGCAATAGAAATGTCATTGTGAGGTCAGTGATGAGCTCAGTCCTCTGACAAAACAGGTGTTGGGCAAAGATAGGCTACAACTTTATTTGGCTAACTGCTGTGATATGGTTGGCACACCTGCATGGGTACGAATCTGAGCATCAACCTGATCAATGAGCCCAAATCACGAACACTCTACCAGAACCCTTGGGATGACAGAAGACAATCGATACAAGTGAGTGCCCCTTTTGAGTGGAGCCCCTTGCCTCCAGGAAGTGCTGGAACAGCTAAAGCTCCTAAGGTGGGTTACATTATCTCTGCCCCAGATGCCCCAATTCTCCAGAAGAGGATCCCCTAAGCTTCCTGATCCAGAATCCATGCCAACCACCCCAAGCTTGTGACAAAAGCATTAGCATTCAGTCAAAACTTGTCTACTAATTTTCTAATAAGGATATAAAGTCAACAAAATACAAAGGAGGATGGGCGGGACAAAGTCCAGGCAGAGGTTACTGTTAGTGCACCCCACTTTCCCCTTGTAAACCTTATTGCCTGACTGGAGTGGAAACATCCTAACCACTTTGGCCAGGCATTGCCTGCCTTTGTATTTCAGTGCCACTGAGAGGAGGAAGCCAATCCTAGATGGCTGGCAACCCACTGCTATAGCTTTGTGCATGTCCTGAACTACAACAAGTCCTTTCAGTGTGTCACACAGCTTCATTAAACATTTGAGAATACTGGGTGTTTGTAAGCAGTATTGGGGAGGCAACCCCTATCATCAACCACAGTGACGAGTCATGTGTACCTTGAGTGAGACAGGTAGCTCTCCCATAGGAGGAGGTTTTTCTCTCTCTAGAGAGGTTTATTGTTGGGCTAAAAACTTCAATATAAAACTGATATCAGAATTACTAACCTGCTAGGGTTCATCACTAGAATATCAATCATTGTGCAAGTGAATGCATTTCTCCTTCGTGTGGTCTGTGAAATGCACACAAGTGGGTTTACTCCCGCGCAAGCGTAGAATCTCGGACATACTAGCTAAAATCAAAGATTTACATATGCCCCTCCCACTCCCCGCCCTCCCTCATCCCCCACTGTAGCTACCTAGTCAGTCCTTTTTCCGCCTTGACAGCGAAAGGATCTCCGACTACTAGCTCCTGTTAGAAGTCCACGGATTGCCTCGACTAATCAGATAGGATTAGATAAAATGTCTTCTCTGTCTTTTAAGAGGTGCTCTGACTGTGGAGCGACCTTGCCCCAAGAGGATCGACATGCTAAATGTCTCCTCTGTTTGGGAGATTCCCATATTCCTCAGTCCTGCAAAATATGCAGGACCTTTTCCAATAGAACCCTGAAGAGCAGGGATTCTAAATTGAAGGCCTCCCTTTTTGAACAGGCCTTGTTTCCCTCAGAGGCAGGACTCTCGCGTTCCGTGAGTCAGCCCTCTCTATTGCCAGGGACTGGAAATACCAGCCCTGTGAGTGCAATGTCTGATGGTGCCATCCGTGAGTTGGTCCCTGGTCCAGCCATCGAACCACTCCGGAAGAAAAAACTGAAATCTGACAAGCCTAAAGCTGCCAAAATTGGCAAACAGAAGGATAAGGCTAAGGAGCCTCTGGCTCAAAAGAATCCAGGGCAACTGGTTGGGCTGCGGCCCTCCAGCCCCTTGATAATGGCACAAAGTATGGTGAGGCAACTGGCTGGCCCTGCGCCCCCCAGCCCTCCCTTGATTCTGAGTGAAGCAGACACTTTGCAGCTTCTCAATGAGGACAGCACTCCTTTTTCAGGGGGGGAAATTCCCCCCCCCCCAACTTCTCTCCACCCTCCAGCGCTCTCCGGGGCCTGGGCCTGGCCGTCCAACTCCCCCCCTCACTCCTTACCTCAGCTCCCGGTATCCGAGGCCAGCCACGTGGCGGCCAGCGCCACGCGGCCTCTCTCCTCTCTCCAACCTGCTGCTGCTGCTTCTTCCCCGTCACCGCGCGCGCGCGCAGCGCGCTCCCTGCATTCCCCTCAGCCTTCGGTTACCGAAGACAGCCACGTGGCGCCTAGCGCCACGTGGCCTGCCCCTTCCCTACTTGCTGCCTCAGCTGATGCTTCTCCTCATCCTTCGGAGACCGCGCGTGTGCCTTTCCAGCACCGCGCAGCCACGTGGAGGCATCCTGGGGATTTGGGCATTCACTTGGATGAATTCTCCCATCCTCGGTCACGGAGCCCTCTGAGGGAGGGCTCCGGTGACCGAGCCCATTACTGGGATTTTCCCTATGGGTATCCTTATGGATACCCTCCTCCTTATCCCCCCCTTCCCTCATTACCCCTTTTATCCACCTGAGCCTTACCCTACAGAAGGCTTCAGGTACTCCTGGCCACCTGCCTATGCTCCGCAATCCGTGGCACCCACTCATCTGCCTCAAGCCCCTTCACCCTCTCATCACTAGAATGTCAATCATTGTGCAAGTGAATGCATTTCCTTAGACACCATGGAAGTGCCAGCCCTAACACACCCAATCATTCCCTCAGTCTTTTATCTCACATTTGGTGGTGGTGGTGGTGGGGGTGATGGGGAGGTGCAACTTTGTGATGAACAACTGGTGCAAATACTGTGAAACTGCTTGCACAACAGTGCAACAATGTTGGCATATATTTAGGTTACATTCTTTAAAATGGTGGCTTCCATCAAAGAGGAAAGCCTTCCTATTTTCAGTCTTTAGATGTGTGTTTGTATGATTCCTACTAACTGTATTTTTTCTCCTCTTGGAATATATTAATTCGAACTTTAGTGATTGGGTTTTCTCATTCTGCTTTTTCATTTGTGCATGGATCCCCTGTAGCAAAAATGCCTAGAGGCATCAACCCTTATTGACTTCAAGGAGCTGGGACAGAGACGAGAGAGGAAGATGTGAGGGAGACTGTGATTTGGGAAGGAGAAAAAGAAGAAAACCATTGCTCACATAGATACGTTCTAAAAATAATTTGATCGCTACCTTTCCATTTCAGAAAAATAATATGTTGATGATATTTGTTATGCTCTCGAGAAAGAAATTATTTGTAATGTCCAGTGTGTTACTTCTTACTTTCTGCTATTCACTGTACATTTCTAAAATATCTAAAGAGCAAAAGCTTAGTTTTTTTACATTCAACACACCAGATAAAATAGAAGCACTCACACACATTTTCAAGAACAGTAATATAAAAATATTAAATCTGATAGCACCCCCTTCCGGACCCCCCCCCCCAAAAGAAGCATCAAATATTTACATTCTGACTTTTGTTGTTAGCAATAGAAATGTAGTTGTGGCTAATGAGATTACTCAATTTATTTTCACAGCAGAAATTTGGAATAAGTTTGGGAAGATCTACCCTATACTGTGGATTTCCAAAAATTCCATGATATAAATAGCAAAACAGAAAAACATGATTAACTAATTACATACCCTGATGGTTAAATGCATAGGCAAATGGAGAGATGCCAGCATACATTCAATTTACTTGCATAGAGAAAACACTACAAAAAAACCCTGAAGTGGTATTTAACTATATATGGATTAACGTAGGAGGCTGGCTGAAAAGAATAAGGGTTTTAAAGAAAATGAATAGGCAAATGTGGTTCTGAACCAGTATGAAACATGCTTGCTTTGGGCTACTTTGGGCTACTTCGCTGGTTCGCGACTTTGGTCTGGAGTGTTATCAGTATGCGGATGACACCCAGCTTCTGCTGAGAATGGACGGTGGGCAGGACACCGTACCCGATTGTTTCCATCTATGCCTGGAAGCCGTGACTGGTTGGCTGCGTGCCAGCCGGCTGAAGGTGAATCCGTCGAAGACGGAGATCTTGTGGCCCGGTCGCCCTGGGCTGGATGAGTGCCGGTTGCCTACCCTGGATGGCGAGCAGCTTAGCCCGTCATCCCTCGTAAAGAGCTTAGGTGTCCAATTGGACCCTTTGCTGACCATGGAGACTCAGGTCGCCATGGTCAGCAAACGGCGTTTTACCACCTCCGCCAGGCTAGGCGACTGGCACCCTACCTGTCCAGGGACGACCTGGCCACGGTGATCCAGGCGACGGTCATCTCGAGACTGGACTACTGTAACGCCCTCTACGTGGGTCTTCCCTTGTCGACAATCCGGAAACTCAAGCTGGTGCAGAATGCCGCCGCTCGCTGGTGGGAGCACCAGTAAGGGAGCATATTACACCTATTTTACGGCAACTGCACTGGCTCCCCATCGAGTGCCGGATTGCCTTCAAGGTGTTGGTGCTAACCTTTAAGGCCTTGCACGGTCTAGGGCCTGAGTACCTAAGGGACCGCCTTACCCCGTACGTTCCCCCGAGATCACTGCGCTCAGAAGAGCAGAACCTACTGGTTGTTCCATCACCCCGCGCCTGTCATCTGTCAGTACAAGACAACGGGCCTTTTCATTTGTGGCCCCTATGACCTGGAATTCGCTCCCCAATCATGTCCGGGCAATACATGAACTGGGCCCTTTCCGAAGAGCCTGCAAGACTGTCCTCTTTAGAACAGCCTTTGGCTGACTTGAAAGAGGTGGCTCTAACGTTCAAACTATGACCGATGATTTGTAATAAGCTGGCTTTTGATTCGAATTGTGTTTTTATTGTTTTATGGAAACTGTTGTGCATTGTATTGCGCATTTTATTTTTGTGTTGTGATCCGCCCCGAGCCTGCAGGGAGGAGCGGAATATAAAATTGACAAATAAATAAATAAATAAATAAAATAAATAGTTGTACTCTGTTGATGACCTGATTAACTGACTAAAGGGGGGGGGGGGGGTTGCTGTGAATCGACTCTGCTATGTCTTGCTTGCTTCTGTGGCACTTGCTTGTCCAGCAGTTCCAGGGAGGTCATGATTGGAAAATTATAAGTTACTTCACAAACCTATGCTGTAACACATATTTCAGGACCAACAAAGAAACAAAGAGAAATCACACATGAAGACTTATCAGAGGATTTCTACCTGAACCAATTAACAGCTCTGTAAAGAAAGGCTAGTGAGATTCAATGATCACCATTGATATGTAAGAAACACAGTAAGCGTGAATGGTTATCTATTTTTTTCAGACTTTGGGCCTGCAGATGAGATGTTACATGCAATGATGGAATATCGCCATCATATATTGGAAGCTTTTGGACTGTGTTACTATTTGGATGTCAAAGGACCAGCGGTACTATTTATAGTTCTGCCCTTGAACAGAAACAATTAAAATCTGACAGAAATATTATAATAGTTTATCTTTAAGCCTTTGGCCCCAAAGAAGTAGGCCAATGGTTTAAGAACTATATTGTCCAGAATTATGTTATCTTTGTTTGATATGTCACTTTAAAACAGAACTCTATTATGCCTATATTACTACTTAAAAACACTTTCACAGTCAATATGTTACTGTTGAGGAAATAGTTGGGAGGCATATTTTGAGCATGCTAATTTTATTTGATTGTATTTTAGCTGTAATGTTCATATGTCTTCCACTTGTTCTTCCCTCTCCATCCCCAGTTTTTAGTATGATGTTTTACTTCTTGTGATTCTATATGATGTATTACTTACTTGCAGATGTATATAAACTTGGTAGTAATAAAAAATTGCTTTCTTCCCCAGCTACTCCTTTCTAAGCCTACCCATATAGTTTCTGAAGCACAACATAATATGTTGCAGCCAGAATGTTCCCCTTATCCATTGCTTAACTGTGTAAACTCAATTCCCATGGTTTCCAACAGGGTGGCTGAGATAAGTTTACTATCATTATGCTAATCAACCCAATTAACATTAGAGCATCAATGAAAGCAGCATGAAGTAAACAAGAGAAAATCACATTATATCTAAAAGGTGCCATGACAGCAGCAGGACATGAAAGAAGAAAACGTGGGCATGAATTCACAATACTAATAGTTTTATACTTTAGCAATATTCCAAAGTATACAAAGGAAACAATAAGTCTGACAAACCAAAAGGGAGATACATCAGCAGCACTAAAGAACTATCTTGTGCTTTTAACCACAATACCTTTTAATGGCAATTTAGTAACATTACACTCCTCTGTATACAGTTTGTCTTCTGTATCCACAGGTTCTGAATTCACAGATTTAACTAACCATGTCTTGAAAATATCTAAGCAGAGATACATTTTTGCCACATGCCAAGCATTATCCTGTTATAGCTTTTCATCACTAATGGTTCACGAGGTTGTCTCCTGCATCCGTTTGGGTTTTTAAAAAATACAAAAAAGTTTAAAAGCTTGCAGTAGCATAATTGTGAAAGCCTAGATTACTATGAAGGAGAAAATACAGTGAAAGCAAAGTGGTTATACCTTATAATTGTGCTATTCTTCAGGAATACATTAATTAGTTGTCCTAAATCATTTGACTTTTGACTTTATATCTATCATATAACTAAATGTATTTTACATATACAAATCATCAGTAAATTAATTGCTAATTTGTGAACTAGTGACTTTCAGCTTGTAATTTATAATCTTCACTGACTGAAGATTCACTAACCCAGTGTTTTTCAACATTTTTTGAGCCGTGGCACACTTTTTACATTTACAAAATCCTGGGGCACACCACCAACCAAAATGACACAAAATGACACTCTAACACAGTAATACATATAGTTAATATGTTTAAAAATGTATTTATACACTCAGTGTGAAACCTGGGCCTGCTTCGATGAACACAACATAGATATCCTAGCAGGAATGGCAGAAAGACACAAAATTCCCACACAGAACTCCCATAACCAAGAGAAAATACTATGTTTGGTGAGCATTGACCTTGGGTTTTGGAGTTGTAGTTCACCTATATCCAGAGAGCACTGTGGACTCAAACAATGTTGGATCAGGACCAAACTTGGCATGAATACTCAATATGCCCAAATGTGAACACAGATGGAGTTTGGGGAAAATAGACCTTGACATTTGGGAGTTACAGTTTCTGGGATGTATAGTTAACACACAATCAAAGAGCATCCTGAACTCTTGCAACAATGGAATTGAACCAAACTTGGCATATTGAACTCTCATTACCAACAGAAAGTAATAATAATAATAATAATACTTTATTACTTGTGAGTCGCCCTCCACCAATGGTGCTCCGGGCGACTTACATCCTTTAAAAACACAGATACATCAATTAAAACAGCAGATATGAGCCGTAAAAGGCTCTGCCATCCATCCAGTTCAGTCCCCGAAAGCCTGGCGGAAGAGCCAGGTTTTCAGGCCAGCCAGAAATCTGGCCGGGGCCAGTGTGGCCCTGAGCGCAGGCGGGAGCGAGTTCCAGATCGTAGGGGCCGCCACCGAGAAGGCTCTTCTACGGGTCTCTGTCAGCCGGGCCTCTCTCACCCCAGGGACAGCTAACCGGACGCCGTTTATTACGCAGCGTCTGTATGGTCTTTCGCAGCGTTGGTCCGTCAGCTGATCGCCCAGGTAGGCTGGTCCCATTTTTTGCCGAGCTTTGAAGGTTATCACCATGAGTTTGTAGATCGCTCTAAGCTCAATGGGTAACCAGTGAAGATCTTTTAAAATTGGTGAAATATGGCTCCTGGCCGATGCCCCGGAGATGAGTCTGGCCGCTGCATTCTGGATGAGTCTCAACCTCCGAGTCGTGGCCAACGGTAGGCCCACATACAAGGCGTTGCAGTAGTCAAGACGGGAGACCACGGTGGCGTGAATCACCGTCCTCAGCGCCTCTGGTGGTAGATAGGGGGCCAACCGTCGGGCCCTACGGAGGTGGAAGAAGGCACCCTTAGCAGCGGCCTGGATCTGAGCCTCCATCGTCAGTTTCTCGTCCAAGAGTACTCTAAGCTCTTTACCGCCGGGGCTACGGACAAGGGCTCGCCCTCAAAGGGTGGTAGTGGAGAGTGGGGGTCGGGTCGGCCGGGCCAGAGGATCTCCGTTTTCGCTGGGTTGATCTTTAGCCTGTGTGCTCTGAGCCAGCTTGTGACCGCCTTCAGCCCCGGCTAAAGCTTTCGGTACCGACAGCACCCTGGGTCGAGCTTCAGCAGCAGCTGCGTGTCATCGGCATATTGATAACAGTTGAAACCGTAGCTTCTAGCGATACCGGCCAGGGGCTGGACGTAGATGTTAAAAAGGGTGGGGACAGGATGGCACCCTGCGGAACCCCACACTCCAGCCCACATTTCCTGGAGACTTGGCCCTGCCACTCGACCCGCTGCGAGCGACCCCGCAGAAACGATCCTAGCCAGGTCAGGGCCTTGTCTTGGATCCCAGAGGCCGCCAAGCGGCGAAGTAGCAAATCATGATCAACGGTGTCGAAGGCGCGGTTAGGTCAAGGAGGACTAGGACTGCCGAGCCCCTCCGTCCAACTGGCGGCGGATGTCATCTGTGATTGCTACTAGGACGGATTCGACGCCGTGGCCCGCTCGGAAGCCTGACTGAAACGGGTCTAGGCCCCCAGATCGGTCCAAGAAGTCCCGCAGCTGGTTTTCCACTGCTCGCTCCAATAGCTTCCCCAGAAAGGGCAGATTAGCGACAGGGCGGTAGTTCGCCGGATCATTGGGGTCGAGGTTCGCCTTTTTCAGAAGAGGGCTAACTCTAGCCTGCTTCAGGGACTCGGGGAAGGAGCCTGTGTCCAATGAGAGGTTCACCAGGTCCACCAGGGCGTCCAGTATGGTGTCTATGCAAGACTTGACTAAGTGCGAAGGACACGGGTCCTTGCCCCGGCCACCAGCTTTTTCACCTCTTCCCCTCCAGTCTCCCAGCCATAGCCTCACCCTGGGTGCTTTGGATTTCAACTCCCAGCATTCCTAACAGCCTGAGGCCCTTTCCTGCTTAAGTGGCTGAGGGGGAAAAAGGAAAATGGCCTGAGGCTGCTAGGAATGGTGGGAGTTGGAGTCCAAAACACCTGGAAGGTCCAAGTTTGCCCATGCCAGCTTTCGACAGAGACCTCTCCCTCCCCCTTCCCCTTCGCACCCTTTCTTCCCCCTCCTGCTGAACACTTTTTCTTCTACCACCATTTTGATCTGAGGGGGCAGCGTGAGCGTGTTCAGGAGGGGAGGGGGAGGGAGGAAGATGTGACCCGTGCAGGCGCTACTGCGCAGACTCGCCCCAGAGCAAAGCGAGGCAAAGCGAGCAGAGGCTGGGAAGAAGGGAGCCTGAGTGGAGAAGAAAAAGTGTTTGGCAGGAGGGGGAAGAAAGGGTATTGGAGGTTCCAATTTCCCACGGCACACCTGATGATCGCCCACGGCACACCTGATGATCGCCCACGCCACACTAGTGTGCCACGGCACACTGGTTGGGAAACACTGCACTAACCAACAGTACTAGACAGTTAATGCTTTTTCAGTTATTTCCCTAAGTGTTTTCACTGTCCATTTTTAATGCTAAGAAAACAACACTTGCATTATTATAAGGCTGTTATGTATGTTGGGGATTCTATATGTGTAGCACTTACTATATACTAGTAAAAAAGTTTAAAAATGTATGCCAAGTTACACATTTAAAAAGCTGTCAGTCACTATAATACCTCTGTTCCACTTCTGGCCTTTTGGATGCCTGGGTAGGGAAATGGTGGTAATTGTTGTTTTTTGGCACTCTCCTTCTTTGGCAGGGCAACAAAGGGCTCAGTGCTACTTTTATGGTACGCTCTCCCCAGGCAGACACTTTGTCATCCAGGCAGCCATCCTTGGTTGCCTGCAGCTGACCTACTTGTATCCTCCTCCACCACCTCCTTCTTATCTCTATCTTCTCTGAGAAGGTAAGTGTAACAGAATATCTAATTATAATGTAAGTTTTGAATGTATTTATTAATGTTTGTATATGGAAAATGTGAAGAAAATACTGTGTAACCAGTACGCTTTGTGTGCCTGAGAATCCATAAATATTTATTTTATTTATTTATTTATTATTAAAATTTGTGAGTCGCCACTCCTGGGTGGCTCGGGGCGACTTACAGAAGGCACAATGCAAACATACAACAACACAATAAGCAATACAACAGGGAAGGGGAAAGGGAGGGGGGTATAGGGACAAGTTACACCACTTGCTAGGTCAGACCAAGCGGGATCATTTTAAAATCAAAAGGAGGCAGATTGGAAGTTCCCAGATGAATACCTCGAAGCTGCTTGCCTGTAGGAGGGGGAGTAGCTCTCCCACCACGCAAAGACCCTCAAAAAAGACTCCTGCTGGTTGATGTTACTTCCCTCTCTAGCCTAAGGCGAGCCCGGGAGGGCTACAGCCAAAGGCTCGAGTTCCAAACGGTCCTGGACTGAGAAGTCCTCCAAGTCCTGGGCCTAAAAGATCTGGGTCTTTTCCCTTCAGAGAGGATGGCCGGAGGCCCGCTGACGACTGGGGCTCCACTACTGGGACGGGGCACCGGCTTCCCCCGGCAGCCCGCAGAGGGGTCAACCGGTGGGTGCCAGCGCCTCATCGCTCCGCGATGCCGCCTCCTATGGCTGAGATGAGCCACTTCCGGTTCTTCGGTCCTCCAAGGGCGGGGACTTCCGGTGAGGGCCATTTCCGGCTCCCACCTCCTCTCGGGAAGAAGACGTCCTGGGCAGCCTGGCGTCTTCAAGGTCAGCCGCCATCTTTGGTGGCCAACCCAAGCTCAAGTCAGGTCCATCCGACGGAGGAAGGTAGGCGAGCAGCGGCTCGGCCATCCCCTCCAGTCTCCCAGCCATAGCATGTCCCACGGCGGCTTCCCCAGTCGGGTCCTCCATGCGATCCTCGGTCGCTGCCAGTCCACCGACCACCCCGGGCTCCAGGTCCTCTGCTGGGAAGTCCCAGGACCTATCCCAGTCGAGGTCAGTGTCCTCAGGGAAGTCGAGTCGGAACTTTTGTCAAGTTACCTGCAAAGACGGCTGAAGATCATTTGGAGCTGAATACAGTACAGTATTGGGTTGTACAATAAAGTGGCACATACAAACAGCATTTTAAAAATCAAGCTCTCAAAGAAGCCTCTCAAACATACATTATATATATACAATATACTGTACAAAGTGCTCAGCCATAGCTACACACCACTAGCCTCTCTCCTCTCTGTCCCATTTCCACCCATTTGTTGTCATCCCCGTAAGCATATCAGCTGTTAACAACTGAAGTCAGTGAATTATTTGGTGGGGGTGTGTACATTAAGAAGATCTGGAGAAGGCAAGCAAAAAATGAGAAACTAGTTGCAAAGCTGTATTTCCCTTCATTAGTATTTCTCTGCTCAACACTTCTGTTAGATCCCTGCTGAAAGAGTTAGAAGACCAGATTTGAAGAACTAGATGAGATCCTAAAATGTAAACATATATATTTCAATATCAAAGTTACGATGGTCCATGCCATCATGATTCCTAAGTTCACTCCAAAGGATTAGTAGTTTTACCTTTAGCACATGTCCTTCTGGAGAGTTCTTCTGACACACAAAAATGATGCATCAGGAGGTGAGGGGGCCTCATTTTTGTGCATCAGCTCTCCAGGGGGCTGTGCTGCTGGCAGACCCCTCAGGTATGTTTTTGAGGGGGAAATGGGGCATTGGGTGGTGGAGAGGGGACACCATCCTGCTCCTTCAGGCTCTAAAAAATGAAGAACCATGATTGCTATGGGGATTGACCCCCAGGATGGTGGATTGACCCATGGGGCCATCACCTGCAAAGATCTGGACCTTATCTTAAGATCTGGAGCTTTCAAATTAATCCAGAAAAAAACTGGGATATCCCAGTTTTTTCCAGATTAACCTGGGTTACTCATCACTGGCTTTAGGGCTTGTGTAGAAGGGCCCTTAGAGGTATCTCATTCATAAAGTTGTCACAAGTTGAAATAGACTTAAAGAAAGGTAAGAACAAATGATCAAATAAAATAAATTATATTTACCTTTCAGGGAAATGAATCAGTTGTGAAACATTATCTCATTTAGGTAGTGACCATCCTAGCAGTCACTTAGCACCATTGTGATCTCAAAATATGCACCGGAATACGCTATCCTTTGATTGCAGCCCTAAAATTTAAGTACATGTCATATTATAACTGATTGTTGAGAGAGATAAAACTGAAGGTACTGTAAATTAGCATTTATCTCCGAGTGCTTTAATCAACTCCAGGCAAAGATTTGTGCATCCCTTTAGCATCTGGTTCAGCCCTAAATAACAGGAGAAGATTTCTGATGTCTGCAGAAAAATTGCTTAACTAATTTTTGACATGTTGTGTGTGGAAGAAAAAAAAAGAGGGATGATAAGATAAAGGGATTCCACATTATATTTAGTACAAGAAACATATTTGATGCACCATTAATACCCCTTCATTGTTTGCTGCTATAACAGAAATGATAAAAAGATTGCAATCTATTCACACATTTGCACTAGGGACAAATCTAGAAAAAGTATTTCAGATATAATTTTATCCTGTATATGATATTGTTTTTATGTCAATCTATTTCCTTTATATATACAATTCCTCTGAACCCACAAGTAATTCATCTGTAGCCATAGCCAAACTATTTTTTTCTATAACTACACTAGGCTAATGACTCACTCCAAAGGATTAGTAGTTTTACCTTTAGAGATATGCTGCTGCTTTGTTTGAAGAAAGTAATATAAATTCTTATGACAGGCTCTTCCTCTAACTTAGTCATTCATACTTTGGGACACCATTTGGAGCTATAATAAACTACTTTACCTGCCTACATTTCAGCTTGTATTCTTTGAGTATATTCATTTAAATACATATGTGTGTGTATAGAAGCTGTATTTATGCACAATTGCACAATTGCACTATAATTGCACAATTATAGAACCACTCCTACTCAAATTAGGAAAACCAACACATACTATGATTTCACCATTTTTTCATGCTTTCTTTTGATCTGGTTGTTGTGTGCATTTAAGTTACTTCTGAAATAGGCCAAACAAAGTAAATTTATCACAGAGGTTTTTTTGGTAAAATTTGTTCAGAGGGGGTTTGTCTTTGTCTCTCTCCAAGGATAAAATAATGTAACTTGCCCAAGATCACCCAATGGATTTTCATGGCCAAAGAATGGTTCAAATCCAAGTCTCAAGAGCTGTAGTTCAAAACTGTTATTTGTTCTATAGTTAAATCTAAACCTTGAGATATAAACAGATCCATATATGATTCCTGTTTCTGATATTTCCATATTTTCCCCCTCTGTCAAGTTTTAATCATCTAAAAGCCTATATCATTATGAAAGATTGCACTGTCATAATGCAGAGACTTCGAAGCCAGACCCAGGAGTAAAAGGGGGTAACAAAAAGTTTATTGAACAAGAACTGGAGAAAGGACAAACAAAAAAGTAGCCAACTCTGCTCAAAAAACTCTCAAAAATCCCAGGGAAGAGTCCCACAAAATAAAGCAACAAAACAGCCTAAAACAAACACTAGACGTCCGTCTGCGAAGTCCTGAAGGGAGAATCCAAAAGCGTAGTCATGAGTCCAGTCCAGAAGTCCAAAGCAAGAGAAAGGCAGTTGAAAAGGAGGAGATGTTTCAAGGGTCACAGGAGGTAAACGCAGCGGAGAGCAAGCCCCACCTCAGGGACACACGGCAGGTAAGAGTATCAGGAAACTGGAACAAGGTACTTGATACCAGGAACACAGGAGTCAGAGACAAGAACCAGACATCAACTCTTTGACTGCCGCAAAGACAACCCCAAACACTAATTTCTTATATAGATTTATACATCACTGTCTTCTGAAGACTCTCCTTGATCATAAGCATCAGCTGCTGTATCTCCTACAGCTGCAGTGCTCTGTGTTTGCCTCCACACTTGCCAATGCTGTTGCATGCTTAAAGTGTCCCAATCTGTTTCTGAACCCCCTGAAGGCCAGTATAAATCACTGGTAAAGCCACAAAACCTGTCAGAATTAGACTCTTCGTTACACACATCCCTTACTTCCTGAACCAATGTTGAATCTAAATCCGTATCACTTTCCTCTGACCCCATTTCTTCTTCCCCAGAAGAGCCTTGGAAAGTGTCTGAATCAGAAGGTGCTCTAAGTATCTGCTGGATTCTTTTTCTCTGTTCCAATCCTTCCACACTAGAATCACTAGCAGCCTTTTTCCTTCCAGCTGCAGACTCCTGATTATCCAGAGCCACACCCCAGTCCATAGTATTGCTTGATGCTATTGACCCAGCATCTTCCCCAATACTACTAGTAGTAGTAGCTGAAGGCTCATCACAACACTAAGTCTTTATTACAGTAGGTTACTCAGCCCATTATAAATTAATAATAGTAGCCTAATATATAAAACAAGTCAAAATTTCTGAAGCAATTTTACTGAATGTGAATTATGCTGTCAAATCCTCAGATACCACATAACATCATGGCACAAGACATCTTGAAGTAACGATTTCCTGCATTATAGAAGCAGCAATGGAGGGTAAAGGTAGCCAGATGACTATAAAAAAATAAATAAATAAAAGAATTCAATTTAGCCAAATAATATTTCCACTGTCTTTCATACCACAGGTATGTTGCTAGATCACTTGCTTAGGCTTTTTAAAGCAAAGCCCCAGTCCACATTTTTATTGAATTAATCTGTATATGAACCCATGTGTTAGTTTATTGGATTTACATAATGGAAAAAAGTGTTCAGCAATTTTCCCTGCCAGAAAATCAGCAGTATATGTCATAAATCTCTAACATTAGAGATTCCTAAATATCGAACATTATGGATATACTACTCTACATGGAAAGAGACATCCTCAGCCACTGATGTTTCTTTTTCGTAATGTAGAAACCATTGCAGATGTTTTACTGAAAAAGAGAAAATTGCTTAAAAAACAATCTACTGTACAGTGCTGTCAATCTATATTTTCCACTGTGTATCTGACATTCATCACTAGAAGGAAAATTCCTTTAATGGACCTGACTTCTCAGAAGAAGTAGTTCTGGGACTAGAAATTTAATTCTTCACTATTTTTTTCTTGAAGGAAGCAATAACTAATTTAAGCAATTTTCTTTACACTGTGAGAATGTCTTTGAAAATAATTTTGTTTTTAAAGCCTATAGGCAATTCAGGACATATTCTGATTAAAGTTTACACATTTTTTTCTGCAGAAAACAGCATTTTCTTCAAGAACTAATAATGTCATTTGCACAGAAATGCTCCTACTTGTGCAGAATATCTGTTTCCTATGGAGTAGAGACATCACTCTGGAAATAAAGGTCCACATAGTTAAAGCAGTGGTATTTGCCTCTCCATTGGCACCCCCTTGTCACGGGGGAGAGGCTTGGGTACCCTAATGAAGTTGTGAGCTATGCTGATGGTGGCATAATAGTCACTGGTAGGGCCTCCCATGCCAGACAGGTCACAACCGAAGGGTCTGACAAAGAGCGCCAATGGGTAGGATGGGCTCTCTAGCCTTTTGGCAACCATCCTAAGAGAAGGAAAACTCTAATTTCAAACCCAGGCAGATGGTGCTCATCTAACCCTGTAACGTCAACCATCTAGAGAAGGAAACTCAAATCAAACCTACGGCCTGAGGACCTCGCTGCCACTGTCCTAAGCTTGCTAGGCCCCGGCAGACGAACCTTTGGTTTAAAGGGTGAGGCCAGTTCTGTGCACACTGCATTCCACCAGAAAGGTCAATTGCACAGGCTCGAAGGACACATCCAACCTCCTTGGTCATCAACGCACTTGTAGAAAGCGTGGGATGAGTCCTTCCCAAGAATCTTCATTTGTGAAGTAATGCCAAAGATTGGCCGTAGTAACCTATGGATGCAAGAGCTGGAACATAGGGAAGGCTGAGTGAAGGAAGATAAAATGCTTTTGAACTGCGGGTTGGATGAAAATTCTGAGAGGGCCTTGGACTGCAAGAAGATCAAAACAGTCCATACTCCAGGAAATAATGCCTTACTGCTTACTGGAGGGAAGGATATTAGAGGCAAAGATGAAGTACTTTGGTCACATAATGAGAAGATAGGATAGCTTGGTGAAGATAATGATGCTGGGGAAAAAAGAAGGAAAAATGAAGAGGGGCTGACCAAGGACAAGATGGATGGGTATTTACCTTGAAGTGACTGGCTTGGCCTTGAAATAGATGGGGGTGGCAACAGCTGACAGGGAGCTCTGGTGTGGGCTGGTCCATGAGGTCATGAAGAATCAGAAGCAACTCAACGAATAAACAACACCATGGGAAAACACTATGCACAAATTTTGTTCACAAAACACCTGAACTGTGATGATTCTCAACAGCCCAAGAGGTTTTTTAAATCTTTAAAAAACATGATTTTAAACAATTTTTCAAATATTTTGGAATATTCTTTCAATTTCTATCTGGGACTGGATTTTTTTGTGACGTAAGGGTGAGCAGGCCCAGAAAAAAATGTAATTGATAAGAAAGTAGTCTTCTATTCTCGAGCATTTCTAGCAGGGTTAAGGATAAAAAAGTATAGATTGCAAGTCAACTGGGTGAAACTAAAATTGTGTTTTGCCAGAACATGGAGCTTGATTTTTCAGTAAGGATCAATTTCTCCACATCCATTCTAATAATTTCAGCATTGATTTCTGCCTTATTCTTTTTTTTATTTTAAAAAAACAAACAAACCTGTACCATCCAGTACATTTTAACATTGGTTGCTGTGACCATCACTGCTAATCGTACAATCGCTATGTAAGCTTGATCTCCCCAAAAGTGTAGTTATCATACTGAATAATAAACTCAAATTGACCATCTGAAAGATTTTCTACATAGATATTTATAGTAACTCAACCTTTAAAATCGCTAGCAGGCTTAACAGCAATGAAAAGAGCAATTCACAGGCATATCAAATTTTGAGAGCTTTGGTGCAAAAAGAAATCAATTAAACCCATACATACAGACATGCATTAATGTAACTAAAACATAATTGCCACATTCTCTATGCAGCCAAGCTTAAAATATGTTTCTAAATGAAAATGGAATGCCATTGTATCTATAAAGTAAATGAAGAAAATAAAAAAGAGATAGGAAGAGACAGATAAAATAGGAGCCAATACAGAACATTTTATCTAACAAGTGGTAGTATGTGTGTTAAAAAAAACACAAAACAATACTCAACCTTATGGCTCCTTGTACTCCATGGCCACAATAGCATTTCACTTTCTAATTTGTAAAACATTGTGGCAGTAAAAAGTAATCTAATGCTGGAGACACTGCGGAAAAATGAAGACTAAGAGCAGGTCAAAATATTTCATTTTCTCTGTCACCATTGACATCCTCTTGCTGGTGAATTGATAGCTCTTTCACTACATTATCTAATCTTTATAACATCTATTTGTGATGAAGAAGCATTGGAACAGATATGGGTATGATTATTCTGGGGAAAATGCAACTGGTTTGGGGTGACTGTAGATGTAAATGGTCTTCCTACCATATAGTTAAAACACCACGTACAAGTTCTGAATCATTTTGCTGCAATGTTTGGAATAACTTTTCCATTTTTCAAATAAAAGCTTATATATACTTCTTTTTAAATAGGTGTCATACATCTCATTTATCTCAAGGAGGAGTACCTCTAAGTAGATGTAATACAGTCACCATGTGTTTTTACCTCCTTCCCTCTCTATGAATGCATGCATGCATACATACATACTGTACATACATTTGAGTAATAAGAGATAAACATGTAAGCATGTACACAAGTAACCTAACAAAACAAAATAATACAAAAATATTCTACCAAATATACACTCAAAATGCATACATAGGCAGATAGTTTTAAAATATGATTTCCTGCTTTCTTATCATTGGCTTATAGGTAATATTAAAATTATTCACCCATCTAACAAACCACATTTGAAAAATATATTATGTATTTCTACTCATCATTTAAAACACAGATTAAGTCTCAAAACCTGTTGGTGTTATCTTTCTATATCTCTCTAACAGGAACTGTAAGAATGGTTCCCACTCTTCCCAGAAATTGTCCATAGTAGTTAATTTATCAATTTCTGCTAATTCAGGCATCTTCACTATCCAATCGTTTACTGCTGGAATCTTGACTTTTAGGTGTATAGCACTTTTGCTGCTGTAGTCATTTATTATAATATCATATTGTCTCTGAACCTGCTTATCTATCAAATCACACAGCTAGAATTCTGTCTTAAGATCATCTGGATCACCTCATACAGTCAGTGCTCTTTACTTCTTCTGAGGCTGGGAGAGCAATCTGGAGGCACTATGGTTAAGGCCAATAAAACTCACAATTCAATGACTAGAACTGATTTTGAAGGAGGAAAAACCTAATGTTTTGCCTAGATAAAATGACATAACCACAAAAGTACAAGTAAGAGTTTTGACAAACCACACAAAGGCAATAAAGAAGCACCCAAGCTAAGAATATGCTTGGCTGCAAACAGTGCTAACCGCAATTAACTAAATCACTCAATGCAGACGAGGAGATAATTATCCAGATAAGGTCAAGGCTTATATTGTCCTCAGGTCTTTTGATAACTGTTTATTAAAGCAACTCATTCCAAGTTGCATTATACCAAAAGTAAGAAGTTTATATAGATTTAAAGTGGTTTTGGATTACAGGGCAATTTAGAATTGTTCCAATACTTTTATATGTGCCTTCCATACCATGCTCAAGATAGAGACACTGACCACCACCACCTCATGCAAAAGAAATAAAGAGAGGTAAGAAGAAAGATATGTTTTATATGTGTGCACTGCTGGAAGGAGTACAGGATTTTGATATGTGTGCACTGCTGGAAGGAGTACAAGATTTTTTGCCTGTAACTTTCCTTAATCTGTGGTTTCTAAGGAAAGGTACAGGCAAAAATAGGCAAATGCCAATGAATTATCTAACATAGCTGGAGTGGTTTCTATCTCCATGAACATTTTCATTTACATCAGGAATGAGAAACACATGAACATCCTCATGTTGCTGATCTAAAAGTCCTATCATTTTCTCGAGGTTCATCATTCTGACCAGGTCTAATAGGTATTGTAGTCCATAATATTGTAAGGACATATGTCCTCTCATCCATTTATATGTTGCCTCCAAAGTTACAAACAAAACAAAGAAAATATCAAATATTGTGAAGATATTCAAGGAATGTAAACGCTGAGTTCTTCGTTTACATGAGACACCTCAAATTATCTATATAAATAAAAATGTAATGTTCATTTGTGGGATTAACATAACTCAAAAACGACTGGATGAATTGACACCAAATTTGGACACAATACACCTATCTGGGCAATGAGTGACCATCACTCATAAAAACATTGAAAAACTCAGCAGAAAAGACTTAAAAAGCAAACCCTCCCCCCAAATTACATTACAACGCATGCACAAAACCACATATATACACAAAATCACAAACATATACACATATGTATACACACACACACACATATATATACACACAAAACACATATACACAGACCGGGCCACAGCAACGCGTGGCAGGGGATGGCTATTCATAAATTAAAAAACCCAATCTATAGACTTGAAAAAAAAATTGCATTCAAATACGAATTATCATCATTATCTTATATGGTCCAAAACATCCTTCTTTCATCTACCTCTTCCTACCATACAAACTAAATGCAATGAGACATTTCTTATTTGTGATATCCCACAAGGCTTCAGATTAGGTTAGGAAGTAGGGTACACTCAGGTAGCCATGGCTGGGCACATGTATCTTTCATATTTGGCAAACATCTTATCTATTAGTAATGTGCCAGGTTTAGTCTGTGAAGAGGTGACTTTATGTACTCATGAAGGAGATATTTGTATCACCGCTCTCTGTATTAGTAAACAAAGAGACTTCTCAGGCAGATGCTTGGGACACCTAAGTAGGCCAATAAAAAGAACAAGAGAGTCCTAGTTTGGGGGGAAAGGTATTAAAGCGGTTTTGGCACTTTCTTTGTAGAAGTAAGGTCAGAGAGTGATGCTGCACACGTGTAGAGCTTAGAAAAGTGGGTTTCTGTGCCAAGAATCAGGCAGGCACAAGCTCCGTGAATGTAACACTGTGATTGGTGCTTCAAATCAATGTGGTGATTTGCCAAAGTACATCCCGTGCCTAACGTAAGATAACGTAGGCTTAGATTGGTTTAGCAGTGCAAAGCATGAGGTTTGTTTACCTTAATGCCAAATGGGTAAGAACTGCGCATGAGCAGAAGGGTCTGCCCCCTCCTTTGCTGAAAGAGAAAGAGGCAGAAGCAAAAGTTTCTGTAGAATTGTTGCAAAGCGGAGCAAGGTCACTGGCCAGAGCTGATAATATACATGTGAGATGAAATGTTCTTTGTTCTAACAAATAGGAGGGGATTAAGATGTGATGCTAATGGAAATGCTATGTTTTATTGGATTAATGAAATGATTTGTAACACCAGCCAATGATGTTTGTGAAGAAGGGCTGGCTTTTGTGGATGCCACCATGATGGGTATATATGCTTTGTGTTAAGGATGACCGGGGCCGTTCGCCCCTGATAGCAGCTTGTTCTGTGGGCAACCCCACCAGCTAGTGTTATCAATAAATCTCTTTGATTTCACGTTGAGCAGTGAAGTTGGTGCGTGATTTCCTCATCCCTGCGCCCGCACATCCATGCCGCCGATTTGGTAAGAGGTACCTTGCCACTTGGAGTTCAATAACTCCCAATTTGTCTGCTACAGTATGATAGAAATAACAAGAGGAAGAAGAGAAGGAAAATAAAAATCCTTCTGTTGCTTTTTCAGAAACATATCTCCAAGCCTGGGGTTGAGGATTGCAGATGTACATGGTACTCACACTGCCTCTGAATATTGGCAATAGAGATGAGCACAAAAGAATGACCTCTCTGTTGTTTAGGAGGCAAATTAAGGTGATGTGAACCATACAACCTGTCACTTCCTTCCCTCCACCTTTATTTATGCCTCTATGTGTTCAAAAATCTTTACATGCTTTATCTAACTGTAATACAGCAAAAAAAAAACCATAAAAACAAATCACTGTTATTATTGGCCATACTGCAATTAGGGACTGACACTTCTTTTTTTTCCTTTTTAAAAAAAGGTTATTTGCCAAAGGCTACCAGGTAATTTGATGGTTAGCCATCAATGATGAGACTGTAACCTGGATTTTCTGATCTGTGGCTCATACCTACTATTCAGTTATGGATAGTGTAGATAGCTGAGATAGTTATAAAGTGTTGGTTCTTACCTTTAAGGCCTTGCACGGCCTGGGGCCAGCGTACCTGAGGGACCGTCTCACTCCATATTGCCCTTCGAGATCACTACGGTCCGAGGATGCTAACTTCCTGGAGATACCATCGACAAAGTTGGCACGCCTAACATCCACTCGCCGGAGGGCGTTCTCTGTCATAGCTCCCACGCTGTGGAACGCCCTCCCGGCCGAAACCAGGGCCTTGAGGGACCTGCTCCCGTTTAGACGGGCATGCAAAACCCATCTGTTCAAGCAGGCCTTTGGCGAGTAGGCCCGTGTATCTTTAATTTATTTATTTATTTATTTATTATTTGCATTTGTATTCCGCCTCTTCCCGAGGGCTCGTGGCGGGTTACAAGACATACATAGTGATCGGCAGGCAACACTCATGCCGACTCACGAACAAAATAAAACAATGCTATAACCATAAAAATAACAAAAATGATACTAAAAAACATCATTAAAACATTGTTAAAATTACACTAAGTGACAAAAAACGGTAAGTATGCTATTGCTGAACTGTGTTGTTGTTCCTGCTACCATTGCTATTTTAACTGTTTTTATTGTTTTTATTGTTGTTATTGTTTTGTTTTTACTGTGCCTTTGGCTCTGTGAGCCGCCGCGAGCCTCCGGGAGTCGGCGGCATAGAAGCCTGAATAAATAAATAAATAAATAAATAAATAAATATTGTATATGGGCAAATGTCTCATGAACTATACAATGAAACAGTTGTAATATTAAAGATATTTAAGAAAAACAGGAAAATACTGTGCTGTGTTCTTACTCTTTGTTTTAAAATGTGCAATTGGTATGTTAAGAAGACTAGAATATTTGAGGTCTTTACTATATATATTGGCTTCCACTTTGTAGGAAAACAACTTCATGTGATTATATCCTTGATCCTCCCCTTTCTCTCCACTTTTACCATAGCTTTATTTTAAAATTATTGCATTGGCTGTAAAATAGAAATAGTTATACCGTATAAAATCCTTATAGGACATTATCATGCATTAAAAGCTTGATTCAAACACACCAAAGAAATGAAGCGGTAACATAGCCTCCCCTTGTCTCCTTTCAATACTCTATAAATGTGACATTCCCATCAAAGCTTCAGTAGACTACAGTACCATGAATAAAATAATGGCAGTTAAAGCTGTGTTTCCATTGAGATATCTTTCCCCCCACCATGAGTAGTATTTCCAGTATGACTAGCTCAATATAACATACAAGTGGCTTCCATTTCAAATTTGTTCATGCTTCTAATCTGCTGCCACTCACTTCTTGAATCCTGCCCAGATTAAACCCAGAGGGAATAAATAATGCAGAATTCTCCTGGGCACACAAGAAAAGTTATGGAATTATCTGAAATTATTTGTGCTTCCTCAGACTATATGTGATTCAGAGCAGGAGTACAAGCATGTGTATTGCTTCCTTATAAGCAAGGAGAAATCTGGTCAAATCAAAAAGAAAAAAAATTAGTTACCTTAAAATAAATAATAATACATTATTTATAGACTGCCCTATGTCCCTGAAGGGACTCAAATGCTTGAGTTTTTTTATACCACTATATAAAATAAAATGTAAGGGTATATTAGATGGCAGGAAGACACAACCAGGGTGCGCAAGCTGGTAGAAAGGTTAATTCTATGAGTAGATGGTTATAAGAATAGGCTGGAGCTTGTGAATGTAGCGTTTTTGGACTACAAGTTATTCTCAGTCACAATAACAGCTGGCTAGGGTTTTTTTGAGAATTGCGATAAAAAAACTTCTCATGGTTATGAAAAATTCAGTGTAGGTCAAGAGAGAGAGAAGCAGAGGTAGTCACTGTGACATTTACTGCTGACATTTTTGGTTTGCTCTGCTCTTCAAGCCAAAAACTGTAATTGCTCTTCCCCACTGACAAGTTGCCTAGGATTTCCTGAGTCAAAGACCACATAAGAAGTGTCCCTTTTTGGTTACTATAACCAGGATAAAATTTGTATGTCTTCAGGCTTCAATTGAAATGTTTTTCAACTGATTGTCCCTAGGGTAGGGAGGGCCAGTTAAAAGACCTGTGACCTAAGCATTCCAGGGAAAGGAGAACCACCCAATTACAAGGCTGTATAATGAACAGGAGTCCTGCCTCATCCAGGACTTCAAGTTCCAGAAAATATTTACTTATCATGAGTGCGGTGAAGTGTCAAAATGGTAATGTATTCTACAGGTAAATGTGTATTTGAATTTTATGTATATAATATGCTGTTGTGAACTGGTTTTGTAACCATTTATTTACAGATGTATGTATGTAATATAATGCTCAGGTAAAATGTATAAGGTTTAGATAAGATCACTATTAGTTAGAAGGAGGACACCGGCTCTAAGCATTGCTATGGCAACCCAGCTTCAAGCTGGAGAAAAGGGGCGGAGCCAACTGTCACTGGGGGAAGAAAAAAGAATTTTCATTTTAAAAAATCAGGCACTTGGAGTTTTGCTGTCAGTGAAGCTAGAGGTTAGCTTCGACTGAGCAGTTAGTCTGACTTGTCAGTGGAATCTGGCAGTGGTCTGTTGGTTGGTTAGGCGAATGGTCAGCTGTGTCAGTTAGAGAGAGAGAAAGCTAACTGAGGAAGCTGGGAGTTAGCTAAGGATTAGCTAAGTTAGTTAGAACTCAGTTATAAGTGTCAAGTACAAGTCCTTTTGGTAAAGGAAAGGCTTGAAGGAAACTTAAGCTGGACCTATATTTTGTAACGTCTTTCTGAGTGAAGTGTTACTGTAACTATCAAGCATCTGTACCCTGGAAACAACCAAGCATTTGTACCTTTGAAACCATTACGCTTTGTCCAAAGAAATCTAACAATAAACTAAATATCAGTTCTTCTTCAAGCAAGTCTCTCTCCTTCTCTGTTTGGAAAAAGTCATTTGGGACATGGTGGCAGCGGTAACATAAGGGGATTCTCCTCAGCATAATAGGGGAATCTCCAGAGGGAGGGGTCGCCACAAGAGGCTGGGGAAGGGATCACCACAAATGGTGACAGCAGTGGGATGAAATAGGAAGGTCCACCCTGCCCCAATTGGTCAATGGGTCAAGTCACCCCAATGAGCAATTCTGGTTTGGTTGCATTCAGTTTTAGCCCACATATAGCCCTTTAGTACTTAAGATCAGTGTCTGAATATTCTTTGGAAAAGGTCAGTTTATTTTGCTATATGCCAAGACTGATTCAAGAGGTATATTTGAAATAAAAATTGAAACAAGTACTCTTGTTACAAATAGAAAGAATGTGTGAAATGCCCTTTAGGGATATACATGTGTATGTTTATGGTTTTAAAACACCCTTCTAAGGTTAGTTTACTTCTCTGTAAGTTAATGAACTCATTCTTTGCAGAATGACTTTTGTTCATTTTTAATGTTCTGCTCCAGAGTAGGGAAGTTTCATTAATAGCTGGATCAATGGACAGATCAATAAGAGAAAGTGAAAACAACCTGGCTAATAGGATTCGAAAAGCTGATAGGAGCATGTCGAACTAGAAGAAACAGGACATGAATACAAAAGTACCATTTTACTAGAATCCCCCCTTTTCAAATTTACTTCATTTATTTTCTTAAAAATCCATTGCATGAACTGCAGCCACAAAATTTCAGTCATTGTGGTTAACTACTCTGAACAATACAGAAGGCTATCCATGAAATCTTGCTGATTTCATGGAAGTTTAATTGCAAAAGTAATTGAAAGCATACATTTAACTTGGAGGGGTGACTAAATCAGTTTCTCCAAGCATAAAATTAAAAAAGTGAATTCAAAGTTGCTGTAATACTATAGTTACCTGTAAATTAAATTCAGAAATTAGAAATAAGGTTTTATTTTAACAATAATTAGATATAATCAAATATAATTAATGAATGGATATTTCATTTATTCTAAGCTTCTGGAGGTACAAGTTGGCCAAGCTACTTATCTAGTGTTTTCAGATGGTGCAATTGGATTTATGTTTTCTTATGTATGCTTTTTTTTGCTAAGGGTGTACACTCCACAAGTTTCATGCAGTGAGTTGTACTCATAGACAAAGTATGGACTCCCAACTTCTTGAGAGCTTCCATTTAGTTGGTGCTTCCTCTAAATGCACATGCTCCCTCTAAATGTTGAAAAACATAAAAGAATCCCCATCTAGAAGTAGGATACATTTGAATGCTAAGTATGGACCGGGTTGTGGTGCAGCTGGTTGGGAGTCAACTGCATTAAAATCACTACTGACCGAGAGGTCATGAGTTCGAAGCCAGTCCGGTTTGGAGTGAGCTTCCAGCCATTTGTCTAGCTTGCTGTTTACCTTTGTAGCTCGAAAGACAGTTGCATCTGTCAAGTAGGAAATGTAGGTACCGCTTATGCGGGGAGGCTAATTTAACTAATTTACGACGTCATAAAACTCTCCAGCAGCATGCAAAAGGAATGAGGAAGTACTTCATCGGTGTCACAAGTGGATGGTGAAGCAACAGCTCCCCCGGTGGCCAGAATTCAAAAAGCATACCCTCATGAAAGCTGGAAAGTTAAATAGCCTCTGTGTCTTTGTCTATATATCTTGTGCATCTATGGCATTGAATATGTGCATTGTGATCCGCCCTGAGTCCCCTGCGAGGTAAGAAGGGCAGAATATAAATGCTGTAAGTAAATAAATAAATATTTTGGACAGCCAGTCTTTGTTGGGCTCTTCCAGACAGGCCTTAAACCTGTGGCCCGTGTTGGTTTTACCTGAGGTGTCCAAATGACACCTCAGGTAAAACCAAATTAATCTGGAGAAAACTGGAATATTCTAGTTTGTTCCAGATTAATTAAACAAGAAAGATCTGGACTTTAAGTTAAGGTTAATCTGGAACAAACTTTGCAGGTGAGGGTCCTGTGGGAGTTGACTCCCAGGATTGCTTCCGCAGTCCCAGGGATCAATCCCCACAGCATTCCCAGTTCTTTTGGCTCAAAGGAGCAGGATGGCACCCCTTCCTTCTCAGCCCCCCCCCCCCATTTTCCCCAAAATACCTTACCCGAGGGGACTGCTCTCCAGATGTGTGAAAATGATGGACCCTCCTCCCCATCTCTTGGTGCATCATTTTCTCATGTGAGGAAAGCTCTCAGGAGAGGTCTGAGCTGCTGCCAGGCCCCACAGGTAGGTTTTTTAAAAGAGTAATTGGGACGCTGGGGATGGCTGGTTTCCCTCCAGGGTCAACTAGAGGTTGGGCCAAAAGGGCATGTAGCTACCTCCTGAGGGAAAGCCTGGGATTTGGGTTGGGTATAGGGGCTCAATCCTGGGAGAAACTGGGATTTAGTCACGTGTAGAAGAACCCTTTAAGAAGCTTCTGAACTCTCCTTCCTCCAACTTGACTGGTATGTGTGGATTCTCATGTAGTTGAATCCTAGTATAGGCTTGATTACTGGAATATGTGGAAGTACATATGTGGAAGTTATCCTTATCATAACTCTTGGGCTGATAACTTGGACAAAATGCTGGTTGCATGGGCAGCGGTGTCAAATTCGTTTTCACAGAGGGTCATGTCAGCCTTATGGATGTCTTCAAATGGCTGTTTGTAATTGTAAGACTGCATGAATGTTAATAAATTACCCTGGCATTGAAAGCCTCACAGGTCACATAAAATGACATGCAAAGCAGGATTTGGTCTGAGGCCTTGCGTTTGACACATGTGATGTAGGAGGATTGAAACCCATGTGGCCCCTGGAAATGTTACTTTGCATTAGTATTCAAGGCAAGACATACTTGATCCAAATCAAAATATCTGATATTTCACATGACTTGAATGAATTTAGAATTGGTAAAGGGAAAAACCTTATCCGATAGGCATTGGAATATAATGTATGACATAAAGAGGTAACTAAACTAGTTTACGTTTACAGTCTTTTCTCAACTAGCTTAATCAGCAAT
This sequence comes from Anolis apletophallus, assembly GCA_030556195.1. Lineage (NCBI taxonomy): Eukaryota > Metazoa > Chordata > Lepidosauria > Squamata > Anolidae > Anolis > Anolis apletophallus. The sequence continues at coordinate 24,050,024 of JARBWK010000007.1, forward strand.
TTTGCCAAGATGTGCATTGGTGTAAGGAGAACCTAGAGGCACTTAGTGTGTCAGAGCTAATGTTAACAGACACACACACACACACACACACACACACAAGAGAGAGAGAGAAAGGATTGGATCATTTGGGGACACATCCCTCCATTCTCTATGAGAAAGAGGAACTCTTAAAGGACAGTGGTATAGGTAACACAGTATGCTTAGGGGGGCCACAGTAGGGCTTACAGACTTTATTGATTGGCATAGTGCTAGGGAGGAACTAAGCAGAGGTTTGATCCTTTCTATGGCAAATGACTTCAGAAAGAGTAGAATCCTAACAATTATTGGTGAGCTCCTACAAGCATAATTTTGTGAAACTAAGTTCTCTAGATTTATTCAGTAATGAAGGGATAGGAACAGGAACAACCCTTAAGACTTGATTTTTTTTCCTTTTGGGCTTGTGAGCGTAATCACATGTTTATAGAGTTTTTGAAACGAAACAGTGGTAGGAATGCTACATTTACTGACTTGCATTTAGGGTCTGGGGGCTGCTCTTTCCTGAAATACTTAAGCAAGAATACACATCTGCTTCAACATAGAATCATAGAATAATATAGTTGGAAGAGATCTTCTTGGCCATCTAGTCAAGAAATCACAATGATTGAAGCAAAACACACAATGATTGGCCATCCAGCCTTTGTTTAAAATACTCCAAGGAAGGAGCTTCCACCACACTCCGAGGCAGAGTTCCACTGTTGAATAACTCATACGGCCTGGAAGTTCTTCCTAATGTTCAGGTGGAATCTCTTTTCCTATAATTTGAACTCATTGCTCCGAGTTCTAGTCTCCAGGGCAGAATATCCTTCTACATTTGTCCCGTTTGTTGAATTCCTTCTCCTTCCAATTCTGTTTGTTGCTGTTGAACCCAGTGACAGAAGACAAGAATTTAAGTTGTACTGTTTTCTTGCTACATAAATGCTGAAATCTGTATGGAGTATGAAGGATTACAAAAGAAGGCAATGTATTCATATCCTCATATGCTCCCAGGTTCGCATAGTGTTTTGAGTGTTGGACTACAACTTTGGAAGCAAGGGTTCACATCTCCCACTCGACCATGGAAATACACTGTGTGACCTTGGACAAGGGTAATTCACATCTTGAAGATTCATAGCTACAAGAACAATACTACTATCTATTTCCTTTTATATTAAAAAAACCCAGATTCTAGTTAGATCAAATTATAGCTCCGGAAAAAGATGTATGTTTTATAACACAGAAATGCTGGACCACTCTCACAAACACCATGTCAGGCTACACAGAGAAGCCATTGAAATCCATAAGCATGTGGACAATTTCAACAGAAAGGAGAAAACCATGAAAATGAACAAAATCTGGCTACCAGCATTTAAAAATTCTAAAATTATAACAGCAAAGCAACACCCCAACACAGGAAAAATCCAGAGAGGAAGCAATCAGGGACAACGAATCACTTCTTAACAAAAGATTCCCCCAGGTACTAACAAGCCACACCAAAAAACTGTCAGGCCATCAAATGCTAATCAAGGTGGCCAGTTGAAACATTCACACCTTGCTCCAACAGACAAGAGTTCTTTGTCCCACCCTGGATATTCCACAGATGTATAAACCCAATTTTTCTAGTTCCAACAAACCACACAACCTCTGAGGATGCTTGCCATAGATGCAGGCGAAACGTCAGGAGAGAATGCCTCTAGAACATGGCCATATAGCCTGAAAAAACCTAAAGCAACGCAGGCCTCATTCTCTTCATCATAACTACAAATTAGTGGCCCTTATATGCATGCAAGCATATATTGTAATAATTTCATTTTAGCCTTCACAACAATCACTGTATTATTTGGTGTCACTAAAATTTGGTCCTGCGGTGACTGCTCAGCCTTCAGCAATCCTTTCTCTTCTACTTAAAATCAACATCATGAAGAATAGACTCGCATTGGAAAGTGGTGCCGCCACTACGTTTCAGGACAGTTTTATCTTAAGATATAGTGATTTATGTTTGTTTAAAAAACAGGGAGTTTATTTTCAAACCTTTAAAACTTGCATTTGAGTATCATCAATATATATGACCGCAGTGCAGAACAAAGCTGCAAATTCTTCTAAACTTCTAAAGCCCAATAAGGCATAATCTCATGGCTGATTGGAGAACTGTTGCAATCTGATTTATTATCCAAGTAGCACTTCTAATTTTGTTCTGAATTACAGTATATAAGCATATGCAAAGATTTTGACACATGCGGCCTGAGCACAATGGCGCACACTGAGCATTGATTTGGATTGTTTGTGGAATTTAAGCACAGAAACATAAATAATGGATTAATAGAACATATAAAATATTACACAGAAAACACAGAAAGTGTATTACCAAGAACATAGAGGCATCTTAATTCCAAGCAAAATGCCCATTCAGTTGTATACATAGATATGAATGGATGATACTGATAATAATAATAATTATTATTATTATTATTATGTTCAAACTTACTATACCGCCACTCCCCGAGGGCTCGGAGCGGTTTACAGTTTGACATGAAAATACATAGCATACAAACAGAACAAACAACATCAAGAAGGGGGTGACTACATCTAACAGGGAAGGGGAAGCCAGGCTCGTGACCACATAGGTCAGAGCTATCCAGGGTCAAAGCTATCCAGCTTTGATGGTAACTAACTCAAAGCAGTTTCTGCATAGAGGTAGAAGCAGATTAGTTGTTAAGTGGAAATGACCCTCAGTACCTCAGTGTGTGTTTTTATTATGTTAATCCTTATAGTGAGGGGTTTAAATGGAAAGAAACTCCTGAAACAACTGTTAGGAAATTCTCCTGGGGTCAAATACAGATAGAAAAAAACATAGAAGAATAAAGGGTGAAACTGAGTGCTGAATACTTCGTATATTCTAGTATACTTTGTGTGCTCTTGTTTTTATATTGTAATCAGAAATGTGTGCATCTAAAGGCAACTTTCAGGCAGATCAATACTCAAAAATATGCTTTCTTAGTGCATGGCATAATACTTATTTTTAAAAGCTGAAATACATATATGAATAGCAGTGAATATGAAGAAGACTCATTCTGTCACTTTTGACCAGATTTTAAACAGTTTAAATAAAGAAGAGCCTGAGGTCCTGGTTCTTGGGGTATAGGATATATAACAATTTTAGAACTTCAAAGGTTTTAGTCTATACCTGCATTGTTTCCAGCTTTTTATATCATCTTTCTACCCAGCACATTCATCTTAATCTAATACTAGAGTTCTTTACCTAAGGCATTTGTCTCTGATGTAGAACCTTGTCAAATTCTTTGTGAAAATATAACAATACTACATCCACTAAATTTCCTTATCTTTCCTTCCAGTAATATCTTCAAAGAACTCCAACAGATTAGTTCAGCATGACCTTTTCTGCCTGAATCCATGCCAGGTACACATCATCATATGTCTGTTCTTCCAGGTGTTCTTTAAATGCATCCTTTTTGTTGAGTTTGTGCTATACAGTTACTACTAAACTGATGGATGAAGTGGAGAGCAATGACAGGCATAATGTGAGATAAGAAGATCCCAATCTGCCTAAAATCAAAAATCTACAGGACGGTGGTAAGACCAGTTGGTCTATATGCCACTGAGTGCTGGCTGACAACGAAGGCTGTGTAACAAACTCTGCATACTATGAAAATTCAGGTGCTCAGATGGTCAATGGATGTAACCTTGAAGGACAGGATTCCAAATGATACAGTGTACTCCATCTTCAGAGTTGCTCTGATCACTGAGAAGATGAAGGAATCCCATCTGAGATGGTTTGGACATGTGCAATGCAGTGAAGAGGGTTCTGTGACTAAAACATACTCAATATGCCAGGCCACGTGGCAGATCTAAAACGCAATAGCTTGAAATGCAACATGGCTGAAGTAAGACTCACAATGAGATACACAACCAATAAGAACAAGTGGAGAACAAGAAGCAAACAAGCGGACCCTGCAAGTTAATGGGACAATCTCTAGGAAGAAGAAGAGTTACTACTAAACTGATTTTCCTCTAGGTAGTGCCACATCATTTTATAAAACAATGCTTTTTGCACTTCACATTCTCTACAGCCCATGTGTCAAACTCAAGGCCCATTATTCCCAGTCCACAGGGAGGATAATAAAAAATGATAGAAGTTGTCATTCAATAACATCCTGTTGCAGTTTGGAGGAGCATGGACCATGTATGATGGGACTTGCAATACCTTCACTCACTTCCTGAGACCACTATGACACCCAACAATGACTGATCAGGACCAAATCTAGCACACAGATCCCCCATGTCCCACTCTACATCCTGGTGTGGTTGGAAATAGTTATGACTATGGATGAGGGGGCTTGCAGTATCTTGACTCACTTCATGAGACCACTGCGACCCACACCAATGACTGATTAAGACCAAACTTGGCACACAGAGTCTCCATGACCCATTCTACATCCTGCTGCAGTTTGGAGGAGAATGGACCATGAATGATGGGACTTGCAATACCTTCGCTCACTTACTGAGACCAATGTAACCCACACCAATGATGAATGAGGACCAAACTTGGCACACAGAGTCCCCATGACCCACTCTACATCCTGGTGCAGTTTGGAGGACGAAGGACCATTGACAATGGGACTTGCATATGGGAGTTGTAGCTCACATTGGAGCAAAGACAAGTAATGCCTATCTCAAATAACCCGGGCACCATCAGGTCCCCAAGCTAGTAGTCTATATTTGCCAACTGTACAAGCAAAATATTTTAAAATCAGAACAAAAAGCATTAGAAAACCAGAAATCTGAATAGCTATCTGCACCCTCACCAAGTTATACAGTAGTAACATGAAAATGTATTTGAAACATGAAAAGAATGAGATAGCTTTTGCAAAAATGTATGACAATTCTGTTCAATCGAAAATATGTAAGAAATGGTTTATATTCATTTCTTTTGCTAGTTTCTCTTATCCTGAATATGCCATTCTTCAACTGTATATTCAGCAGAGACTACTTATCAACTCTGTGTTGCAATTTTCAATGTGAATGCATTTTAACTTTTCTTCATTTGCCACCAGCCTCCATTCATTTGCTTGTTGTATAAAACACTGTTATTCAGTTCACTTAGTCTTGTACTTTGATGAACCTAAAATTTATTTTATAAATGCCTTGCTCATTTTTTGTTGTTTCTTCATTTGAAACATTTGTATAATTAACCGTTGCAGTAGCGCTTGGATAATATTATTCTCTCATACACACACACACACACACTTTATACCCTTAACAATGCAAAATGCCATTACTTTCTTCTCTCCTAACCTTTTATGTGAACAAGATTTCAGAAGTAGTGACATTCCATGAGAGCTGTCTCATACATTTCCATGAAGATTTCTTTACTTTTAATTCATACATTATATTCTTTCACATCATGCTTTAATTTTTAATACCACTACGAATGTAATAGTCTGTCGGCTATTGACTATGTAATTGTGTTTTATTGAATTTTATTGTATGTTTTTATTGTATGTTTTACTACCACTGTGATCCGCCCCGAGCCTGCAGGGAGGAGCGGAATATAAAAATGAATAATAAATAAATAAATAATATTATTAGAAAGCAATGAGCCCTTTATGTTTGCTGTCTCTGCTTGCTGCTCTCTAAATGTTCTCCCATTTATCCCCTATTTATCATAGTCATTAGGTACACAATAGCCTTTGACCTTGCTGCCTGCTCTCAACATTTTGCTTTCACTGCTGAATTGCTTCAACTTTTAGGCTATATAATCACAATGATGTCTCTTGCTTCTCTTGTAGTCATCTAAAGCTGTTTCTGCTCTTCCTCCCCACCTTCTCCCCACATAAGAAGCCAATCCCTTTTCTCCTCCCAGCGGCAAACTCAACAATGACAGTTTCTTTTATCATGTTCCATACCTTGAGCAAAATCCTAGTATAGTGGGTGAATTTGTCCCTCAATTTCACTCCCGGCTGAGTGACACAACTGCATATAGAACCTGAACGACATTCTTGAAAGCAGGGCGAGGGGAATGTGGTGCAATCCTCTTTTGAAAAGCAATCTGAATACAGTTGCGCACCATTAGAACATGTTCTGCATTTGTGAAGACCTCCAGGAATATTTGGATCAAAGGAGCTCATATAATTCTTGTTTCAGCAATAGTGGCTTAACTGCTTACAGATAACCATGGTTGTTTAACCATGGTTGTTTAAATGTTTCATTCATTGGTACCAAGACAAAAGAAAGAAATTAGTATCTGATTGTCTCCTTTCACCATTCCTCCAAGTTTAACAGCTATTATTATTCCACCGTATATGGTGACTAAGTTGTACTATTGCTATTCTTAAAACCCAAGCACAATTGGAACATAGTTTCTCTACTCAACTAAGGCCCAGGAATTGCATGAGAACATTCTTATTAAAAATCAATTATTTCTCACTGTGATAAACATCAGTCTCCTAAATTCCACCTCTCAATACCGACTGCCATGTTTATACTAAGATTTTGGCTAGAGATCTATATTATGGGTAAGAACATACTGCTTTGAAAAAAAAATCAACTGAAAAAGCATATATGTAGGCTGTCCCCAGAACCACACTCCAGCCATGTTGGCATCAAGAAATCCTCTAAGCCTGTCTGCCTTTCTCATGTGAATCCAATGCAAGGCAGGCAGGTTCAAACATTCAAGGCCACGACTGTTATGCCTGGTGATAAGCAGAGACGCTGGAGACCAGAAGTTGGGTAGACTCCTTTCCACAGATGTGGGTGCTAATTGGGCTCACATATCTTTGCTGCTGAGGTCAGCTAAACAGCAGCTGCAGTCCATCGTGTGAACCATGACACTCGACATAGCTACGTCGGAAGATCAAAGGGTTACAGAACTATAACCGTTTGGTCTTGGAAAGGCTCTCCATCTCGAGCCAACTTTTGCATCTCAAGATCATGGATTCCTGAACAGGCCTTTCAGCCTCCCTGCTAAGAACTTTGCCTGTCCAGCTTGCTGGCTGCCCTGCTTGGATCTGGCCCGTTTGGGCACCAGCCTTTGCCTCGTTTGCTTTGTTCCTGATTGCTTAAGGAGTGTGACTCCTTGCTGCCAGTGAGAGACTTTGCCTTTTAAATCCTGCTTTGAATCCTGATTACCACGGGAATATAATCCATTGCTACTTTCCTGTGAACTGTTGCTATTTTACTGGTGCTGCTTTAAGGCATCTTAGATTGACTCCTAGCCTCTTTCCTATACCAGTTATTCTAAATAAGCCTGTTATACCTCAGGTGAAATCTGTGGTTTATCAAGGGAGGTTTCCAAGTGCCTGGAGGGCGACATAGGCAGAGGTGACCTGTGGTCCAAACAGTAGTGGCTCATTATCAAGAACATCTATTTCATTGCTCTCATGCCAAAAATGGTAACCAATTATAGAAGTAAACTTGGGGGTCTTAATATATAAAACAATCTAAACAATCTAATAGCTTGGACACCTCTACATAGTCAATATACCCTGAAGTAAACAAGAATAAGTTTTGTGGTGTTTAGATGTTGCATAGAGCCATTTTGACCCTAATGTGGGACACAATCATGTATTAGGAGAAGTCGAGGAATGGTCTGGAGCTTCCCAGACCAGGAATGAAACAGGAATGCGAAAATATGAAAAAAAATAAATAACAGAAGCATTGCAAGATATAAAACAATTCAGAGGGGAGAAGGTTAAGACGGAGAAAACACTCAAAACAAAGTTGGCTTACAGTGCAAACCTATCAATATAAAGTAATATGCAATCCTCTATATCTAAAGTATTAGTGAATGCAAAACATCAAATATGTAAATAAGCTTCAAAGCTGACTCAAATCAATTCTCCACGCAGCTAGCTTAGTATAATTTTTTCTGTATTGCTTTATTGTTCTCTGTCTCCTGTCATAGTTCCATCCTTATTCATTCTCAAGACAGATCTGGCAAACATGAGTATCATTCTACATATAAACATATATCTCACATAGAGCAGTTCATAAGCATAGTGCTATTGTAGGTGCTAACAAATCAAATCTAACAATGCGATTCTAAGTATTAACAAATAAAATATAACAATTCATGCATTTATGTCTTGTGGTATAGACCATTTTTATATACATAGATCAATTACTTCATATTATATACATTGGTCTTCAATGACAAAGTAAACATCCCCCAGCATGAACCATAACATAATGTAGTAGCCTGTCTTTGGCTAGTAATTCATTCTAACGTGTCTATGTACTATCCCTCCCTAGGGGAACACAATTAGCAACATAAGATGTGAATGGAGCCTCTAAGTATATGAGCCTGGCAATAGGCTGAAAGCTTCAGGTTAGGATTCAATCCGTCTATGACTCCCTTTACACCAATTAGTCCTGGACTCAGAGTGGCCTGATTCTGTGCTATACAGCTCACTGAGTCTTCGTTGTATCTATGCAGCAGTGTGGGCGCTGATGGGTCCCCTCGCTAAAAGCGGGAGTCAGCCCGGTGTATGAATGTGATGCGAGTCCGCCTGACTGTAGTGCTTCCTGGCTCGTCGCTTCAAAGTTCGTTCCTTGTTGTTTGCTAGTGGGGCGTTCAAGGTAAAAACTCCCGTTTCGGGTACTTTACCGGCTGTAGGAAAGAGGGGTCTCAAGTTACGGTCAGTGTTGGGGTATGTCCGTGGCGGGCTTGGATTCTTCTCCTCCCGTCCTTCCGCGTAGTCAACTAAGCTACGTAAGAGTGAGGATGAGCTGCTTTCTTAAGGGCGTATGCCCCAATTGGAGACTGTGAATGCAGGAGCGGCTTTTTTCCTTTTTCCAAACCGCGTCTCGCGTCTCGCTTGTGGCTGGGCAATTTCTGTCTCCCTCCTGATGTGGGGATCCTTGCCTACGGCAGGGGTTCAATGGGCACCCGTGGGGGGCCGTTTCGCGTCGTTATGAACGTCGCTTCTTCAGGGCAATTGATGTTGGGCCACAGACCTTTGCAGCGGTGAGTTCCAACTGTTCCTTTTTACTTTGACTCTAAATGGAATGCATAAAAAACTGTAAGAGCACATTCCATGGCATAGAAGGTGTTCGTACAAGACAATACATTAAAGGTGAAAAACTATCACAAACCAACGGATAGGAATACATTGTTGCATTTTAAAAGCTTTCATTCATTTGCGTTGAAAAGAAGTCTTCCATTTAGCCAATACATTCGACTGAAAAGGAACTCCTCCTTTGAGGAAGATTTTAGAGAGGATGCCAATAATCTATCGGTTAAATTAAGACACAGAGGATATCCCAGCAAGATCATAGAAGAAGCCAAAATTAAAGCCCAGCGAATAGACAGACAAACTCTCCTACAACCGACTGAAAGAACCCAGAAAACAAGAATTGTGTGGCCTTTAACGTTGACGAAGCATTCCAGGCACATAGAAAAAATTGTCAAAAAATTCTGGCCCATGATCAAGGAAATACCAGGGCTAGACTGTCCACCAATGATAGCCCACAAAAGGACGAAGAACCTCAAAGAAATATTAGTTCACACCAATCATGTAAGAAAACCAAAACATCATGTGGCCAATCCGGGGACGAAGAGATGTGGGCATTGTTCCATCTGCACACAAATAAACACCAGCAAGGAAATCCGGAACAAAACGACTGGCAGAATTCTGAGGCTACGCCAAGAAATAACATGTGGCTCCTCGGGAGTAATATACTGTCTTCAGTGCGTCTGTGGATACCATTATGTGGGGCAGACCCAAAGAGAATTAAGGACAAGAGCCATGGAACATCGATCACGCATTAACTGCAAGTCCCAAGATTCCATACTCTATAAACACTTTGTGACAGCCAATCATCCCCCGGACAGTTTCACCATTTATGGCCTTGAAAAGATACAGGTTCAACATAACACAGACATCAGGACAGCATTACTTAGGGCGGAATGCAAATGGGCCCTACTCCTCTCCTCTGAGGACCCCACAGGGTTAAATGACCCTTTAAGTCCACAAAGCCTCCTAATCTAATTAGGAGACATGATTCACACCCTATTTAAGGGTAGCTAGATTGCTAACTCATTGCTGATTCCAGCCCCTGGGAACTCACTACAGTGAAGAGAAGCACTGAACCAGGAAAAGGTATGTGCACCTATACATGGGGAGTATCTATCACCTTCTATGCCATGGAATGTGCTCTTACAGTTTTTTATGCATTCCATTTAGAGTCAAAGTAAAAAGGAACAGTTGGAACTCACCGCTGCAAAGGTCTGTGGCCCAACATCAATTGCCCTGAAGAAGCGACGTTCATAACGACGCGAAACGGCCCCCCACGGGTGCCCATTGAACCCCTGCCGTAGGCAAGGATCCCCACATCAGGAGGGAGACAGAAATTGCCCAGCCACAAGCGAGACGCGAGACGCGGTTTGGAAAAAGGAAAAAAGCCGCTCCTGCATTCACAGTCTCCAATTGGGGCATACGCCCTTAAGAAAGCAGCTCATCCTCACTCTTACGTAGCTTAGTTGACTACGCGGAAGGACGGGAGGAGAAGAATCCAAGCCCGCCACGGACATACCCCAACACTGACCGTAACTTGAGACCCCTCTTCCCTACAGCCGGTAAAGTACCCGAAACGGGAGTTTTTACCTTGAACGCCCCACTAGCAAACAACAAGGAACGAACTTTGAAGCGACGAGCCAGGAAGCACTACAGTCAGGCGGACTCACATCACATTCATACACCGGGCTGACTCCCGCTTTTAGCGAGGGGACCCATCAGCGCCCACACTGCTGCATAGATACAACGAAGACTCAGTGAGCTGTATAGCACAGAATCAGGCCACTCTGAGTCCAGGACTAATTGGTGTAAAGGGACTCATAGACGGATTGAATCCTAACCTGAAGCTTTCAGTCTATTGCCAGGCTCATATACTTAGAGGCTCCATTCACATCTTATGTTGCTAATTGTGTTCCCCTAGGGAGGGATAGTACATAGACACGTTAGAATGAATTACTAGCCAAAGACAGGCTACTACATTATGTTATGGTTCATGCTGGGGGATGTTTACTTTGTCATTGAAGACCAATGTATATAATATGAAGTAATTGATCTATGTATATAAAAATGGTCTATACCACAAGACATAAATGCATGAATTGTTATATTTTATTTGTTAATACTTAGAATCGCATTGTTAGATTTGATTTGTTAGCACCTACAATAGCACTATGCTTATGAACTGCTCTATGTGAGATATATGTTTATATGTAGAATGATACTCATGTTTGCCAGATCTGTCTTGAGAATGAATAAGGATGGAACTATGACAGGAGACAGAGAACAATAAAGCAATACAGAAAAATTATACTAAGCTAGCTGCGTGGAGAATTGATTTGAGTCAGCTTTGAAGCTTATTTACATATTTGATGTTTTGCATTCACTAATACTTTAGATATAGAGGATTGCATATTACTTTATATTGATAAGACGGAGAAAACCCAGATAAAGATACAGAAAAAAATGGAATATCTAGATTAAAAAAATGAAAGGATTGAAAAAATTCAGGAGAGATTGGAACAAAATGAATTGGATTTTCAATTAAGATTTAGAAATATAATTGAGGCAAAAAAAGAAAATATTAGAGCGATAACCATAAAATTAATTGCTAATATACTGGAGAAATCTGAACAGGAAGTTGACAATGAGGTGGACAAAGTGTATAGAATACAAACAAATTATGCAAGGAAAAATAAGATGTCATGGGACATGATTGTCAACTCTGTGAAAAAAAGAACATGGGAAGAAGTATGGAAACAGAGCAGCCCACATTTTGAATACTGTAAACAGATGGGACATTTCTGATTAAGAACTAGCTTCACTGTTCACATGGATCAGTGACAGCATCCTGCTTTCTTTGCAGTTCTCAGCACAGGGAAAACTGGGTAGCACTCACATGTGTCATGTTGGCATAATTGTAGCAATGGCCACAGAGCTCTAAACAGCTTCTGTCCATCCCTGGACACCTTTGCAAATGCCTGCATGACCTGAAAGGGGGAGGGAGATCACCCCACTCCTTTACCCCATCATCTCTTTGAGTCTTGTGGGCAACTTTGTTTACATCAGTACCCAGAGAGATGATGGGGTACTGATGACCAAAAGCCTTTTGGAATTCTTTGGCTGCCACTATGGTGATGACAACATGACATAGATAAGGGCAGCCATTTAGCAAGGCTGAACCAGGTTCAACCCTGCTAGGTAATCTGAACTTCTTCATGCTGTCATAACAGATTGAAGGTGAGCAATATACTCACTCTTGGGGCTGATCTGGAGGATGGCCACTCTGGACCAGCACTGCAATAGGTGGCCTGTGTAAGTGTGCCCTGAGTTCCTTCATCCCTATATTTTTTTACAGCAGCGTTGAGAAAAGGATGACTCATAACATGTTTTGGATACTTTGCTCACTTTTACTGTGTAATATACAATATAGTAAGTAGTGCCCCCAAGGTTACTTTGGTGCAGTCACAAAAGTGGCCACCCCACTCACAAAAAATAACCGTATTGTTTAGATTTGATTTTGAAAAACACAAAATACAGTAAGGTTTAATTAGTGCAGCTGAAGCTCCATGATTAGGGCTAGAAGCTGCAAATGTCCTTGGAGGTATACATCACTGACCATGACAGCAGCACTGTGTTAAGTAAGTGCTGATTTGATTACAAGATTTGATATTCTCTTCAAAGACTGTTTGCCTGCCAACCCCCAAAATAGTGAAACAAGACAACAGTTTCTTGGGTTCAAATTGGGCAACCATTAATAATGGTAACCTATTTAACTTTTAACTAATCTAACTTAAATGTGTCTTTGAACTTGTTGGCAAAGCCGAGGTGGTATCCGTCTCCAGACCACCCCCCGCTCATTTGGGCGAAAACACTTGAGTCCCTTGGTAACTTAAAACCTTAAAGGAAAGCATGCAAAGAAGTCTCCCTCAAAGATATTGAGGCCAGAGTTTCACCATTTTAAGGCTGATCGATTTTCACCCCACCCTGTCAGGATTTTGCTTTAGTTGTTAGCCTTCACCCCAGAGGGGGGTGCCTTGGGTGTACGCTGACTTTCAGATTTTCCTATCTAATTGCGCTAAACCTATTTAAATACCACACCATCCCAGCTAGCCCCTAAAATTGTATAGGGCAATTGAAAAATCCTTCCCAAAACATAGGAGAGAGAGAAAAATCCTAGCCGGTCCCAAATGGCGACCAATAATTATACTGTTAATAGGTGGGTGTGGTGGGTTGCTGTGCAAGAACAGAATGAGCAAAAGGGGGTTACGATATCTACTCAACAAACTCTCCCTTCCCTGAGCTACTTCTCTCAATTCTCTACTCTCTTTCTACACTTATTGTTGTGGTACAGAGACGGCCGTGTCTGAGTCCAGGAGTTAAAAGATAACAAAAGTTTATTTGAACATCAAATGGGTGTTGGAATAACAAAAAATAGCCTATCATCGACTGTACAAAAAGCCCCAATAACCCCAGGGAACCCCAAAACAAAAAATGCTGAGAAGAAAAGAACTCAGAAACAAACAGCAGACGTCCTTCTGCGGCGTTCAATCAAAGGGATGTCCATAAGGCGTGGTCCAGACAGTCCAGAGATCATAGGGCAGGAAACAAACACACAGGAAAAGGAGGAGACATCCCAGAGTCGACAGGAGCTAAGTATACAGAAACACATAATTCACAGCCCCCCATAAAACACAGCATCTTCCTCCCTCCCATGTAATACTATACCAAACACTCTGTAGCAGGAAACTCACAGCAGTCACAGTGAAGGTCAAGAGGTACACAGCAGCAGCTAAACACAAAAAGCAGACATCAATCCCAAAACCCCCCACCTTTTCCCAATATCAGCTAGAGCTGCCATAGCAGCTCTCCCAAGGAACAAAGTGAATAAAGAACCCAATAACTCACGAGTAATCTGGAAACCAGGAACCAAGATACAGGAACACAGGATACATGAACCAGAATAACAAACTCCTTGACCACCGTGAGGGTCAAGCCAAATACTCACTTCTTATATAGCACTATCAATCAGATTCATCAGAGAACCCACCCTGCTCCAAAGCAGCAGCATTGCCATTCCCTGCAGCTGTTGTACCATGTCCATATCTCCAACCTAGCCACAGCTCTTCTTGGCTTAAAGGGCCCCACTCAGTTTCTGAATGAGAAGATGGCCAGTCCTGATCCGTCTGGGACCCCAGAAATGTGCCGTCCCTCGAGTCCGCATTGCATACGTCTCTCACTTCCTGCACCAATGCTGAATCTAGGTCTGTATCACTTTCTTCTGACTGTAATTCTGCATGCCCTGGAAACCCTTCAAATGTATCAGACTCAGAAGGTTCCCTAAGTAGATGCTGAATCTTTCTCCTTTGTTCTCTGTCTGAGTCAAGGCTTGAGGCACTAGCCACTCTCTTTACCCCAGCTGTAGGAGCCTGATCATCCAAAGCCGCGCCCCAAACTGAGCTACTGCTTGATGTTACTGCCTCAGCACCTTCCTCCATGCTACTATCTGTAGTAACTGGAGGCTCATTTACAACACTTATGCCATTTAGAATTTGATTCCAACCTGAATAAATCTGACATAAAAGTGGGCCATTTTACTTCCCTGATGGATAATGTTCAAGGACAATTGTTTATAGAACTGCTGTCATGTTGTTCCACTTCTTAGAGCATGTTTTCCCCCCTCAAGTAATCTGTCAGGGTCACTTGTAATAGTTTATTGTTTCTGGCACTTTTTGTTCCTGCTGACATGTATTTTGTTTGCACAGATGTGCTGGCAGCATAATTCTCCTTCCTCATGGATGTACTTTTTAGCATGCTTTTTCACCTTGACCTTCTACCTGATACATTTGGATACTCATGGCAAAATGAAACTGCAAAAACTGAAACCAAGTATTTAAGATCAGACAAAGCTTTGCAACTGATATTTAAAATAATTCTTACTTGCATTTAGGACATTGTAACAACAGAAAATCTCATAAAACAGTATTTTCCATCTTTTATCCTTTTCATAAGGGCATTCAATATAATAGTCTGTGTGCTATCTTGGTGATACACAGCAAAGTGATCTAGGGCAGCATGAGATAGAATCAATTCTAATTATGGAAACATTTATTGTAATAAAAACAGTCCAGGAGTGCTGGTTTATAAAGGAACATATTTAATAATATTTTTCAGACCAGTATATCACATTGTAAAAGAAATCTGATTCAAGGTGTCAGCAATTTCAAAATTCATTTGGGATGAACAGCCAAATGAACTATGTTCCATGCATGCAGCTATGTAATTAAAATATCACCTGTTGGCATATGGTGACTCCATTAATTTCATAGGGTTATCTTATATAAGATATTCAGAGACAGATTTGTCATTGTTTTCCTCTGAAATATTGCATACAATATCTGGTATTCCTTGGTAGTCCCCAATGCTCTCTACGTGGGGTTGCCTCTGAAGACTGCTCGGAAGCTGCAATTAGTCCAATGTTCGGCAGCCAGGTTACTAACAGGAGAGGGGCACAGGGAGCATACAACTCCCTTGCTGCGCCAGCTCCATGGGCTGCCAATTAGCTTCTGGGCACAATTCAAAGTGCTGGTTTTAACCTACAAAACCCTATACGGTTCTGGCCCAGTTTACCTGTCCGAATGGATTCTCCCCTATGAACCATCAAGAACATTAAGACCCTCCGGAGAGGCCCTACTCTCGGCCCTGCCAACTTTGCAAGCATGGCTGGTGGGGATGAGAGGCAGGGCCTTCTCTGTGGTTGCCCCTCGGCTGTGGAACTCTCTACCAAGTGATCTGCCCCCTCTCTGTTGTCCTTTAGGAGGCTGGTGAAGACCTGGATGAGGAACCAAGCCTTCCCAGAATAGGCTGAGATTGGCTATTGTCTGAATGTATGAACATGTTTGCAGATTGAGTGGAATTGTTTTAATGGCGATGTGGTTTTATGTTGAGTTTTTATGTATTTTAATATGTTGTTGTCATTGTTTTTAAATTGTGTAGCACTGAATTTTTGCTGTTATGCCGGTCTGAGTTCCTCGATAGAGGTGAGAAGGTCGGGTACAAAAGTTTTAAATAAATAAATAAAGTTCTAATCAAGACTGGCTTTACTATCTCACAATATCATGTAGGATACAACTTGTCAGGGTTTAATAATACATATTTATGAAATATTTGTTCCCAGATCAGTCATGGTAGACATTTCTGTTTTAGGTCCTATTTAAGGTCCTTTAGATCCTACTGAAGGAAAGATATCTAACACTATAACAAGGATGGAAGAAAGGTAGCTGAGGGGAGAAATGAAAATACTCTCTTGTAACAAAATGTTTAAATAATAGTCACTCTTTTGAAAAGCACTCATTTTGGAAAACATGTTCTAATATCATTTTCCCAGCATGAGCTAATAGATAAAGGGCTAAGAAATGGCATCATGTTTGGAATGCAAAAAAGTCACTTGCAGATTTGACAGAAACTGGAGTAAATTCCACATTAAGTAAAATCATAGATCTACAGATATAGAGTCTCTCTAATTTATATATGTAAACAAACAGCTTTGAAACATAGGCTGTCTTTATCTCTCCAAACTATATCCTTAGAATTGCCATCATCCCTCACCATTTAGCCGAAGAGCCAAATATTCTTCACCCAGGCCATAGGGGACAAACTATATGTTAGCAATATGTGGTATTCTCCAAATACATGTGTTAAAAAGTTATATATCGGAGCTTATTGTATCTTATAAAGAACCTCATTTGGCAGGGGGGTTGGGCTGCATAACCCCTGTGTTCTTTTTCAACTCTATGATTATTTTCTATGAAACCTAATTTGATCAAAATTAAAGTAATTTCACTTAAATATATTTAAATGTATAAATGCAGCACACATTCTAAAACACCCTACATGTTACATTGTATTCATATGGTATCTCCAAAGTATGACCCATAAGACCAACATTATAACTCAATTTCCCATCCAGCAGTATTTCTATAAATATAGCACTAAAACCAGCAATATAATATAATTTGTAGTTTTTATTTGAGGATTAATTCCCATTGATATTATATTGTGTTATTTGGGGACACTGAAGCAACTTAAATAGATTTTCAGTCTTCTAAGTTTGTCTTGTCTCCCTATAACAGTGCCGCTATGATTCCCTGACTTTTGCAAATTTTGACTAAATTATGAGGCCATTAAAGAACTCCAGGAACGCTGAGGAATGTGGAAGGAACAACAAGGGACGCTGAGAGATGAGGAGTGTGTCAGATCCCTTTGGTGGCCAGAGTTTGCCTCTGTTCGTCTATATGTGTGTATATGAAAATGGCAGGGATTGTCTGCTAAGTATGTGTACCTGTAATCCGCTCTGAGTCCCCTTCGGGGTGAGAAGAATGGAATATAAATAAAATGTATTATTATTATATTTGCAAAAAAGAAAAAAAAGAAAAAAGGAAGATGCAATATGAGTTGTTTTCTATAATTTAAGATAGCCTCTACATTATTTACAAGTTTTTCCTCTACTACTTTTCCTTTCATGCCACCTTCATGCTACTCAACAGCTTTTCTTTACTGCAAAATATTTTCTTAGAACAACCTTGGCAGGCCCTAGCAAAATTGCACAAAGAATTCAATCGCATTAAAATATCTGTCTAAATGCATTCACATATCATGTAACTTCTGTCTGTTACAGATTAGCAATTTAACATGCCTTGCAGCATGAACTAAACATAGGTATTCAAAACTAATTCCCACTGATTTTTGTATGTGATGAATATTCTGAAAACGGGAAGTAGAATAGCAAGTGAGCCCTTTTCCCAACTAAGAAAACATGGTTAACTCCTACTCTAACTACAGACATTACCACACAGGAGCCATTACTCTGCAGCATTGTACAGCATTCTGGTGATGCAGAAAAGTGACCCCATTCAGAATGTTGTGGATTATAACAGGAAAACGCACACCCCAATCCATGCATCCACATTAAAAACACATGTTAAAAAAACTCAGGAGAAACTCCAAATCAGTGATAACATGTGCTGCAGCTAAATAGTGTATAGACACTGCAGAGCAGAAATTCAGAAAGGACATGTGCAGCACTTATGTAAACATCCCCACCTCTGGAAAATTTGGATAATGAAACCAAATATGGATCCCCATATTTCTCCCTCCCTGAGAAAAATATCACTTTCCCCTTTTTGTTTTTGAGTCAGAAGATGAGCTCCATTGCTGATTCTCATCTTAAAATCCAGCGCAGTTCAGCACATTTCTCCCAACAAGGTAAGAAAAAAGTATGTTGTTCTGTTGGATTCATTCAGCATGTGGGAGCTTTGTGAACATTGCAGGAGTTACCGAATGGTTCCCAGGGAATGGAACTGGATTTCTTTGTGATCCAGATTATGTGGCTGTGACCTTGAGATCCAGATTATGTGGCTGTGATGAAGCATCCATTGACTACTTACTAGCATAATGATGGGTAATGCACATAGCTGCTGGCATTGCACAGCTGTGATGCATCGGTAGCACAAAGCTACACTTCTGGGAGGGTGGCAAAACTCTGTCCTCCCATTGTGGTACTTTCTCCTTTTTATTTATTTTTATAAATTTTTTTAAAGGCACTAGATGTCTTAATTTTTTTTTAATCCATGGAGAGAAGAGAGGATGCTGTCACAGAGCACTTAGATTTTATTTCACAAGCAATGTTCTGGGACGATGGCAAAATCAAGGGCTACTGATGTGGTTTCATCACAGGGAGGTGGTGGACTGGCAGTAAAAGTTGACTATGTTATTACCACGCCACTTTAATCTCTATGTGATAAAGCCCTACATGTACTGTATGTAAGACCAAGATTTAAAAAAAGGAGTATTTTTTATTTTGTATGGATGTATTCCAAACTTATTTATACTATAAACCTAATAAAACCAATGGTGCCTAAGCACGGATTGCAGTCTGTAAACAAAAAGAGTCCTCTCTCTTTAAAAAAAACCCAACCCAACAGAAATAAATCTCAACTTTTATTTCTTTAGTTTGATTCCTTAGTCTAATGAACACCAACAATCTTAAGCAGTTGAAGATCATATTCCTTTTATTGATAGTTTAATTATCAGAACAAAACAGCATTCAGATACTACATCTATGTCTAATACATTAGACATTTATTTATTTATTTCAGCTTCTATGCCGCCACTCCCCGCGGGCTCGGGGCGGCTCACAACATAGATGATATATAAATTTTTCAGCAAGCGTGAGAATATATTTGTTCTGTTAACTGTAAATGTAGTGCATTAGTGACAAAGTAATGCAAATCTTTTAAGCACACATCTATCAAACTATATGCCTTGAATGATTACGAAGATGTAAAATAAATGAAGGCTCCTTTCCATTTTATAATAGACTGCATCAGAAACAAAATAATTTCTTCATGCAGGGTAGTGATGGAAGCCACAAAGGATTTCAATTGTTTTGCTTATCTAATCCTTTAAGAAGTCAGAAAGACTGGATACAATTACTGAATGCCTACTTTTGTCTATAATTCCACCTTATAATTCCACACGTTCAAAGTAAATGTACTATCATACAATATTTATAACTGCCCTTACAATGACTCATACGAACAATGATTTTCCAATTGTATATACAATCTAAATGAAAATAGATATATAATGCAACTCATCCCACTGTACTTAAGACTTTTCATGACTCCTCTAGAGTATTATAATAATAATAATAATAATAATACTTTAATATTTGTGAGTCGCCCTCCACCGGCGGTGCTCCGGGCGACTTACAACAGTTAAAACCCTAGGGTGAACAATGTACAACAGTTTAAAAACATGGAATATGAACAGGAGGGGTGGCTCAGGTAGTCCAGGGTACCGAGCCAGTCCCGAACGCTAGGCGGAAGAGCCAGGTCTTCAAGGCTGGCCGGAGTCCAGATAGAGTCGGAGAGGCTCTGAGGGTGGGCGGCAGTGAGTTCCAAGTCGAAGGGGCCGCGACGGAGAAGGCTCTCCGCCGAGTTTCCGCCAGTCTAGCCTCCCGCACTCCAGGGGTAGTCAGGCGGTCACCGTTGATGGAGCGTGCTGGCCTCTCGCTGCATTGGGCCGTCAGCCGGTCACTCAGATAGGAAGGCCCAATGTTGTGCCGGGCTTTAAAGGTGAGCACCAGGAGTTTGTAAAGGGCTCTGAACTCTAGGGGCAGCCAGTGAAGTTCTTTAAGAATGGGGGAAATGTGATCCCTCACTGATGACCCAGTAATGAGTCTGGCTGCGGCGTTATGGATACGTTTCAGCCTCTTAGTTGTTGTCTGGGGGAGGCCCACATATAGGGCGTTGCAGTAGTCGAGGCGTGAGACGACAGTGGCATGGACCACTGTTCTCAAGGCCTCTGGTGGAAGGTAGGGAGCCAGCCGACGGGCCCCACGGAGATGGAAAAAGGCGCCCTTAGCTGCAGCCTGGATCTGGGCCTCCATCGTGAGATTTTCGTCTAGGATCACTCCCAGGCTTTTCACCGCCGGGGCTGGAGCCAGGGACTCGCCCTCGAAGAGTGGAAGTGGTGGGCGGGGTCGGGACGACCCGGCCAGAGGATCTCCGTTTTAGCCGGGTTGATCTTGAGTTGCCAGCTCGGCACCGCCCTCAATCCTCGGCTGAAACTGTCCGGTACTGATGATGACCCTGGGTCAAGCTTCAAGAGCAGCTGCGTGTCGTCTGCGTATTGGTAGCAGGAGAACCCATGGCTCCTAGCAATATTAGCCAGGGGCTGGATGTAGATATTAAAGAGGGTGGGAGATAGAATGGCACCCTGAGGAACTCCACACTCCAATTCGTTTTTCAAAGAGACTTGACCCTGCCACTCGACCCGCTGCGAGCGGCCTCGCAGGAACGATTCCAGCCAGGCCAGAGCTCTGTCTTGGATCCCGGAGGCCGCCAGGCGATGGAGAAGCAGGTCGTGGTCGACGGTATCAAAGGCCGCCGTAAGGTCCAAGAGGACTAGGATTGCCGAGCCTCCCCGATCCAGGTGTCGACGGATGTCATCAGTGATTGCCACGAGAACGGACTCCACTCCGTGGCCCGCGGAAGCCCGACTGGGACGGGTCCAAGCCCCCGGATTGATCTAAGAAGACCCGAATTTGGCTTTCTACTGCTCGTTCAAGGAGCTTGCCCAGGAAGGGTAAGTTGGCAACCGGGCGGTAGTTAGCAGGAACCTCGGGGTCAAGCGATGTCTTTTTCAAGAGGGGGGTGACTCTCGCCTCTTTCAGGGAGTCCGGAAAGGCACTTGTTTCAAGAGAGAGATTCACCAGGTCCCTCAGAGCACCGGACAAGATGTCAGTATTGGACTTGATTAGATGTGATGGGCAGGGATCCGTTGGGCAGGTCGTCGCTCTCGCCCGGTCACCAGCTTTCTCACCTCCTCCGTTGTTAGGGGCTGAACTCTGAGAGACGCTGTCCGGTTGCCCGGATGGGGAGCTGGGACCTCAGGCCGTCTTCCTCGGGGATCGATGGTAAGTCCTTCCGAAGGGCCGCGATTTTTCCAATGAAGTGTCTTTGGAAGTCGTCAGCTGTTAACGCCGAGTTGTTAGGTTCCCTTTGTGGGGGGGCGAGGAGACTCCGGACAACTTTGAAAATCTGCGCCGAGTGGGAGCCCGCAGCAGAAATCTGGGCTGCGTTATGTAAATAATAGGAAGCTATTGAGGGAGAGTGATCATTTGGCAATCTCTTATTATTGATGGGTGCATTAATCATTTTGAGTTGGGAGTGACATATGTTTATTTATGAATTTAGATATAACATTTTATTTATGGGAAAATTACAATCTGCTGTTCAGATAATAGTCATCACTTTGTTATGAAAGAATGAAATGGCAACAGAAAAATGCATGAAAGGGAGTGACATAAACAAAGAAACCTGAATAGACATCAAGCCTGGTGCTAGGTATCCTTTCAGATCCTTAAATTTGTTAAGATATACAGATGAAGAGAGGGAGTATAGGATCTGCATAATTTGGGTATATCCAAATGGTCAGACCAGTAGGAGTACTCAGGCCATGTCTGAATATTTTAATGAGCAGTGACACAGTAACATTTCCAGAAGTGAGTTCAGCCTAATGTTAATCTGTAGGACTCCTTGATAATCAAGTAAGATATCTGTTTCTATAGAGGATGGTACTCACTCTTGGATAGGGTGGACAAGTGACCAGAGGATACTCCCCTCACCCACCACCATCTGGAAGATTCTATGAGGCACAATGCTAGTGTAGCACTACCATTTTAGAATAGAATAGAATTTAATATTTGTTAATCGCCCTCCATCATAGATGCTCCGGGCGATTTACAGCAACAGAACAACAACATATACAAAAAAAACACAGAGGGAAGAGCAAAAGGGTGGGGAGGGAGGGAGGAAATAGGGAAGTGTCCGCGGCGATGCGGACACTTCGTGTGTGACAAACTGGAGATAATCCTTTAAAACAGTGGTATCAAACTCATTTTCATCAAGGGCCACATCAGCCTTAAGGTTGCCTTTGAGTTGTCCTTTAAATCCATAAATGGAGAAGACGTGGATACAGAGGGCCAGCTCTATCTATCTATCTATCTATCTATATATATATCTATCTATCTATCTATTTATCTGCATAGTGGTTATTTAGTTTTTACCCAGTTTGGGTCCCCGGATATTATTTTATGACAGCTCCCATCACTTCTGATTATCAGTCATGCAGACTGGGGATAATGGGAATTGTAGCCCAGCAGCAGTTGAGGCTCTGAGGTTGGAGAAAAGTTAAAAGTTAAAATACATTTTAAAATCAGACATCATATCCACAAGTCTTGTATCTCAGTTCAAACCTCACTATCCTGATTAAACAGAACAAACGAATGTTACTGTAGCACAACTCCTATTGCACAACCTCAGCTCACTTTGGAAACACTTTCTGAACCCTAAATATGAAAGTTCCCTGTTTATTGAAGAGCCCAGTCTGTGAATGATTTAATGATTGCTTTAAGACGGGTGTGACCATGAGCTCTTAACAGATACACCTCATGTAATAATCTTTAAAGTCTGGGTGTTATTTTACAGCTGTATCCAAGGCCGCTTTTACTATACCTTTCTAAGTTTTAACTTTTAACTTTTGAAATATGATAAAATGCATTCCTAGCATATTGTACAAGCATTAGCTGTGCTTGCTGAGTGACATAATCTCTGAATAATGATAAGAATTTTGTGACTATCACTTTCTTTTGTTTTCTTGAATACTTTATTTATTATTTATTTATTTATTTCTTCGGTTTTATATTCCGCTCCTCCCTGCAGGCTCGGGGCGGATCACAATTGCAAACATATAATAAAACATACAATAAAAACACATAGTAAAAACACGGTACATAACCAAGGTGGAACGGGTCTACAATTCTTTAACTGAGGCAGGACGAGCCAATCACATTTGGGTTTAGCCAAACGCTAGCCTGAAAAAAGCCGTCTTACATTCCCTTCGAAAGGGAAGGAGTTCAGGGATCGCTCGAATGTGCTCAGGGAGCGAGTTCCAGAGTACTGGAGCCGCAGCAGAGAAAGCTCTCTGTCTAGTGCTGGACAGATGGCAGGAGCGGGACGATGGAACAACTAACAAATTTTGCTCTTCCGAGCGCAGTGATCTCAGGGGAACATACGGGGTAAGGCGGTCCCTCAGGTACACAGGCCCCAAACCGTACAAGGCCTTAAAGGTTAAAACCAACACCTTGAAGGCAACTCGGTACTCGATGGGAAGCCAGTGCAGTTGCCGGAGGATGGGAGTGATGTGCTCCCTCACTGGTGCTCCCACCAGCAAGCGAGCCGCGGCATTCTGCACCAGCTTGAGTTTCCGGATTGTCGACAAGGGAAGGCCAACGTAGAGGGCGTTACAGTAGTCCAGTCTCGAGATGACCGTCGCTTGGATCACCGTGGCCAGGTCATCCCTGGACAGGTAGGGGGCCAGTCGCCTAGCCTGTCGTAGGTGGAAAAACGACGCCTTGCTGACCATGGAGACCTGGGCCTCCATGGTCAGCAAGGAGTCCAGTTTAACACCTAAGCTCTTAACCAAGGGTGATGGGCTAAGTTGCTCGCCCTCCAGGGTAGGCAACCGGCACTCATCCAGCCCAGGGCGACCAGGCCACAAGATCTCCTTCTTCGACGGATTCACCTTCAGCCGCCTGGCACGCAGCCATCCAGTCACAGCTTCGAGGCATTGATGGAAACAATCGGGTACGGTATCCGGCCTGCCGTCCATTCTCAGCAGAAGCTGGGTGTCATCAGCGTACTGATAACACTCCAGACCAAAGTCGCGGGCCAGCTGGGCCAGGGGCGCATGTAGATGTTGAATAATAAGGGCGAGAGGATGGCCCCCTGGGGGACCCCACAACTTAATGGGAGCCTCCCGGAGACCTCCTCTCCCCTCTCCACACGCTGTCCCCGATCCTGAAGAAAGGAGGCCACCCATACATACTTACTTGGTTGTACTATCATGCTACCCTCCAAATATTTTGCCCATATTATGCTTAGGGAAAACTAATATGAGTTCTAAAAATGAAAAAAAATAGCTAAGTCATGATTTCTGTGAAATGTTTCAGTAGATACCCACTGTGTTATTCTCTACCATGTCAGTAGAATTCAGATTTTCTTTCTCATCCACTGCAACCCCTTGTGGTGTTAAAATTTGGCCCAGAGTGTTTCCCAAACCTACAAAAAGTACATGGGACTACTGGAGGGAAATGGGATTGGTGTTTCTGAAAAGGCAATGGAAATACACAATTCGAACCAGACTTTAGAGTTTAATTTGATATTCCAATTAAACTCAAGGTTTACCATACATGCAACCAACGAAACACTCAGAAAATAGGAATGTTTTTGCATATAAAACTGCTTTGTAAATAATAAACAGAAGCAAAAGAAATCAATCAGTGATAGCTTGTCATTGTAACTTTAAATGGGTAGGAAATATTAATCATATGCAAGCATATATAAGAATATAAGTGTCAGGCATTACTGTATAGTAAATCCTTTTATTCCTTCTGCATCAAAGAGCATCAAACCTCTCAAAATTTCCAAGCAGTTATACTTGACATTTTGGGACCCCACTGCTTGACTATTGCATTGATACAAAGAAAGATATGGCTACAGAAATGTCAGGAAATTGTTAGAAAGATCAAAGTGCATCTTATTGAAAATTGCATTGAGAATTTAAAATAAAAGGTAAATATCCATGTTTAGTAATTCAAGGTGAAAAGAGGTACTACACGAAGCTTCACTGAGGTAGCAATATCTACACACAAACACCTTATTGACAGACATTTTTTTATGTGAGACTGCTGCTGTTATCTAGAAAACAAGATACTACATTGTACACTTCTGTTAGTCTTAATAAACATCCAGACAACACCTTTTGCAATCTGAGCCCTAGCAAATTCATAAGTAGACAGAGACCTTGAAGGCACATACAGACAATGACTTGTCACCCTTCCTCTACATTTCTACTCAAATTTGTTATTATAAATCACTTAAGCAGTACACAGTTGATGAATCACACATTAAAACTTTCTCCAATGTAGTGGTGAGTGTATTTTGGATTACCAGGACTATTCATCAGGTTTTTAAAAATCCCACATTAACAGAAATAGTTTGGCTAGAGATCCATTTCTAGTTTCAATTTTTCCACATTTTAGACACTTAGGAGACCTTTTGCCACAAAAATAGTTATTTTTGAAGATTTAAAGATAAGGAATGGAAAGTAGGAGAGAAAGAAAAAATATTTTAATAAAATTATAACTCAATGGGGGCACTGGAGGAGGGACATAATAACAACAACAACAATAATAGCAGCAGCTTAGGGCTCCATGCAGCTACTACAGTCCACGGTTGTCCCACCTCTGCTCTAAGGGTTATTATTTTTAGAAAACATGTTGGGAGTATCCAATTTCTTGGCATTTGGTATAGTTTATTCCAGAACTGAGTATTAATTTCTAACACCAACACAGAATCCAGTAGTCTGTACTATATACACATTTAGTGTGCAGCACTTTAAGTGCAACTACACTGTAGAATTAAAGTACTTTGACACCACTTTAACTGCCATGGCTTGAAACTATTGACTCACAGGCATTGTACAAAATCTTTAACCTTCTCTGCCAAAGAGTAATGGTGTCTTATCAGGCTCCAACTGCCATGATTCCATTATGGAGAATAATAGATATGGATATGACAAAAAGCAGCATCAACCAAAATAGTGAAAAATGCAAAAGGAATTAATTAACTGTATGAGTGTAGCACTTTTGGTAAATGGAAGGATTTCGTTTACCAAGTCATAAGATGGAAATTATACATTACACTCATGTACAGTGCTCACCCATGATATCTCCACCTGTTTAGACCCAGCCACCACCTCCGGGCTCTGCTGTGGGTAAGAACGGCCCGACGGGGCCTAAAAAGGAGGGTGAAGGTGGCAGGTGGCTTAAACAGGAGGCCAGAGGTGCCCCGGCAGATGCCAGAAAGGAAGTGGCCTTGTTGGGCCCTCCTCACCGCTCCCTGCATGCCATCCCTGCAAGCCACAGGGCCCACTGAATGTCAGAAGCAGTTCAAAAAAGGTAAGTATGGTTCAAATTCATTGTTGGTGCAGTTCAGAATGCTCTTTGATTACAGGTGCAACTGCAACTCCCAAATGTCTAACACTATTTTCCCCAAACCTCTCTCACATTTTCCTTTGCTCATGCAAACTCTGTATGCAAATTTTGGTTCAATTCCATTGTTGGTGCAGTTCAGAATGTTCTGTGATTGCAGGTGCAACTGCAACTGCAACTCCCAAATGTCAGGGACAATTTCCCCAAACCTCTCCAGTATTTTCTGTTGGTCAAGGGAGTTCTGTATGTCAAGTTTGGTCCAGGTCTGTACTTTGTGGGCATCTCAGTGGTCCGTGGAAGTCAAAAGTTGAATTGGTTGAAGGTACTGTTTTAAAAAGTGACAATACTGAGACTTTATCCTTCAAACAGTTATTCTTCAGATCCTTAATCAGTCATTGGCAGAAAATATTTTCTTCAATGGAAGGAAGATTTTTTTTATTTTTCCAATTGTTAGAAACCTTGTATAGACTATCCCATAGTCAGAACAGAAGGACATCGATCATACACTCATGTGCAACCTTACAAATTAAAATAACTGCTCCTTTTCTCTTCTCTTTTGGTTTGTTCAGTTTATATACTGTTTATTCAGTTCAATTTCTAATTTTGGGTTTTTAAAAAAATAATTCTTCCCACTTGGGAAATAACAAAACTTACCGTGCCATGTAATGAAAAAGTTCAGTCTTCCTGTCAACAGAATTGATTCTACTCATCTTCATAGTCTGAAGATTTTGTAGGGTCACCCTCTGTTGTGAGCGTACTTCCAGGGTGTCAAATGAAATATAATATAGTCTCAGGGCTTTGAAGTACTTAATTACAATAGGGAGACCTTTGAAGGCACTGGGAAATGAAATTTCAAAAATCAAATTCTAAATTGAACATTTGGGTAGCATCTCAGCCAATATCTGAAAGTTTGCAGGCAATTAGCTAAATGAAGGGACAACATTAATAACATTGCTTAGCAACCAGTCAGTGTCATTTTGCCAGTTCTCCTCTGCACAACTTCACACAAGGGGATGGGGATACTGAAGTGTCTGTGGACAGAGGAGTCCACATGGCAGAAAAAATGAGAAACTGCAGAATAAAGGGATGGATTTTATGTAAAAACTACCCAACTTCAGAGAAGCCCAACTTCAATATTTCCCTGTTTATCACTATTTCGGCTAAGTGTCCTATGTGGAAGAAGGAAAGCTCAGAGATGTAGACATGAGCTTCCTTTGTTATCAGATGATACTTTATCTAGAAAATTATTTGATATACATGGCTATTCACTAGTGAGCCCCAATCCATGGTCTGGGAATTACTAGGGACAAGGAAATATACTTCAACAAGCACCTTTTCCCAATTATGTGTAGGCTTATATGTTCTCTCTCTTTTTCTTTTCAGGACACTTTTCAGCCTTGTTTTCTAATTTGTATGGTTGAAAGACTGCAAAGTGGCAGCAGAGAGCACAGAAATTCTGAACAGCATTTACATTGTGAAGACAGAAATGAAAGGTATATTTTAAATAGATGCATAGAATACATCGAAATGGTACCTTCCACAAAGGGTAACAAATTGGGGAAAAAAACACCAAATGATTTACAAGATGCTTGCATTTTAAAGTGGTATATGTACACATTACAGGAGGGATAACTTGTTTTCCCAACAGATGCAATACGATAGCATTACTCGAATGCAGCCTGTCACTTGTGATAAAACTGCCCCACATGAACTTATCCAGGCTTGAGGATATTTAGGGTAGGAGAGCCCCCCCCCCCAGGCCCATTCTTCTCACAGGCAATGCTTCTCAAACTGTGTTCCTTCATATGTTTTGGACTTTAGTTCCCACCATTCATAACATGTGGTAAGCTGGCTGGGATTTTTGGGAGCTGAAGTCCAAAACACCTAAAGGAGCATAGTTTAAGAAACACTGCGCAAGGGGAACTTCTTTGGTGGCAGCTCCTAGGTTACAAAATATTCTTCAAAGAGAGATTAGCCCAGTCTCATTATTTATCTTCTGCAGCCAAACACATTTTAGTTAGGCAAATATTTGGCAACTAGCTGGCTAATGGTGGAACTTTAAAAAATATTCCTTGTCTGATATGTTTAAAATCCTTGTTCTTTTAAGATAATGATTGATTCAACTGTGTGTTGTAATAATGCCTGACTGTATTAGCGATCTTTGATTTCTAATCACCAGTTGCCTTGAATCATCATCCTGGGAGAAAAGCAGGATGTGAGTTAAAATAATTTATTTTTTTAATGCAAGAAAAATTGACCTTTCCACTCTACATGAATGCACCTTTGGGAAGTCTCTCTAACTTTTAAAGCTATACTCCATTTATGCATATCCATGTAGAAGCAAGCAGTCTTTTCCCTCCATGTCACTAGGTAAAACTTTGAGATCACCTCTCAAAAAATGTTGCAGTATCAAAAAAGGAAGCTGTTATCAAATGCGGGAATTCTAAAACCTAACCATGCAACATAATTCTGGTAATTTTTAAAAATAAGTCCTTTTGACTTATTCAATAACATTTTATCTACATAATTCTTGTGACTTTGGTCAGGCAAAAGGAAACGAATCCCTTAGCCACAAGTTTTAGTTGTGTTAAAATAAACTCCTATTTCATTTCTGTCATCATCCACCATGGAAATGATAATCTAGCATTTAAATCGGTGTCACGGAAAATTATGCAAAAAGTTTTTTTTTAAAAAAAAGCAGTCTTGTATTTTGAGCTCAGTAGGGAATCATTTCACACATGTGAAGGCAAAATTCTCATGAGGTTTCTGTCACATGTGCCCTGCTATATTCTAGTCTTACTGAATTTTACCAGAAGAATCCTCCCTTTAGTTTCCTTGGGGAGCACTGCCTTTGGGAATATCAATGATGAAAGCACCTGGTTGATGGAATGCTTTTAGAATCTAGACTTTCAGCCAGTTACTTTTGTTTAAAATGGCACCCCACTTAAGGCATCATGACTCTGCAGCATTGTTTCACCTGAGGCGGAAGGAAACAGCTAACAATATATGCTTGACACAATAGCTACTAGTGTATAGATTATGTGGTAAACTTTTTTTGCAAAAGAACTTTATGGGGAATATATCACTGGCAGGTTTTGAAATATAAAAATATATTACAAATGCCATCTTGTGTCTGTGATACTTAGAAGGAAATTTTATCTGTTTCTGCAGAACAGTGTTCTGTGGAATTACAACAGGGCAATTACCAATCTGTAAGAATAAACTTCAAAACAGTGCCAAAAGGTAATCTGGCAGTTCTTGCTTCAGGCATGATGGAAATTTTCTTATCTTTTGATGCACTGAACAGAGAGAATATACATGTTATTTTAAATGGTTAAGAAGCTTGGATACTGAATTTAGTATGGCAAAATTGAATTCACTAAAGAAAAATGTAATCTGTTGCTAAAATCCACGCTTACTCTCTTAACTCTAGAAAGCAAACATAATGGGTTAAACTCAGACAGAGCTAGCTATGTCTTAAACCAGTTGCAATCAATAAAACAAGTTGGGGAGCAATAACTAGAGCCTTTTACAGGTATGGCATGCACCTTAGATAAAAATGCCCAGTCCTAAGGCATTTTACAGATACAATTTTCTTGAGTGTTGACTAAACCCATTTGTTGAGGGACACACTATATAAATTGAATTATGCTTCCTTTTCCAGTTGTGCAAATTCTGGTTCAATTGTTTTGTTGTTTTCCCATGCTAGCACTTGTACAACTCATCATGAAATCATTTGTGAAAATAGTTATGCAGCTGGTGAAATGCAGTCTGCAACCAACTGTCTAACTGGAAGCTGCAATAGATTCCCTTCAAGTTTTTTGTGTAAAATCTATGTATCCGAACTAGCAAAATTACACTGATTTGATAATGGCCAGTATATTTGACTGTTATATGCCATTTTGTTTTGTGGGGAAATAGGGCAGATACTTCAAAAGTAAATACACCATCATGGCAAACTTTAGGTCCCTTAACCTTTGTAGAGCTGAATCATTATGAACTTAAGCTAGATCTAGACAAGTGAAATTTCAGAGTACTAAACAACAATCCAGGTTGCTATTATCATGTTTAAACCTCATCAGATTCGTCCTCTATCCAATACCTGCTTTTATATCAGGGATAACAAATTGTATATCCTTTTTCAAGTAACAACACAAAGGTTTCGGACTGGAATAAAGGTGGTATGGGACTTTGACTGAACTAGAGCATATGTGCTTTGAGATGGCAATAGGAGTATGTAATGTAACAAAAAGTCATCAGTGTCCTTGTCCTTAATGAGCCAACACACTGAAGCACCTTGCACAGCAAATGAACAGCCATTTCTGGGGGTTTTATTAAATATTTTGTCTTCTTTCATAAAAAAGAAAATTATTTGCACAAACATGTTTTGTAGTTTTAAAATGTGGCTGGAAACCTGTTAGTTAATTCTGATTAGAGGAAAACCATTGAGGGTCCCACATCCCAGGACCTGTCTCTGTTTTACCTGAGGTATCCCAATGATGCCTCAGTTAAAACTGAATTAATCCGGAGAAAACTGGGCTTTCACAGTTTGCTCTGTATTAATAAAACACCTGGAAAAATCCAGACCTTAAGCTAAGGTCTGAATCTTTCCAGATATGAGCCCTATGGGATTGATTCCTGGGATTGATGGTGCCCACCCCTCCCACTAGCTCCCCACTCCCCCCTCCAAAAAAAAACCTTACCTGAGGGGCCTGCTGGCACTGCAGACCCCTCTGCAGTGTACTCCTGACATGCAAAAATGACACATCCGGAGGTGGAGGGAGGGGAGGAGGAAAAACCTTTTGATGGCCTGAGATGGCATCTGGACACCTCCTGAGGGAAAGCCTGGGGTTTGGGTTGGGGATGTGGACAAAATCTCAGGAGGAACTGGGTTAAAATAACCTAGTAACTGGGTTAAAATAAAATACCTAGTTCTTCCTAATATTTTTTCCACATCCTTAACTCTTCTACACTGGTAAAAATCTCAGAATGTAGAAGGGTCTTGAAAAAACTATAAAATGGTGAATTGAAATATAGACAAATCTGATAAATTAAACTGGTCTACTTTAGTTGGAAGTAACAATAGTCTGTATCTCCCTACTGTTGTTTTCCAACAATTCTATTTAGTCATTATGGCAAATAACTGTTAACAGGTTTATCTTCCACCTTCTAAACCACTTAGAATGTTATGTATCTTTAATTATCCTTCATTTTTATTTTTTTCTTACCCAAGTCTTTAAAGAATCTAAAATCTTGTGTTTTAGAGAATATTATCAAATCACTTAGCAATTCTTATGATACCTTTTGTATGACCCCATATTGACTCATTGTCTGTGTTGTATGGGCACACATTTACACACAGACCTTTTGGACAGCAGTGCATTCCCTAATGATCCCCTAGGTTTAAAAAAAACCCTTCATTTCACTGCTATACACTGTGCTGCTGTCTTCATTCTGACTTCAATCCCTCTTTCTTAATTAGTTGATGCAATTCACACCCTCTCCAGTCCCCTGTGTCAAGTTAGGTATGCTTTGCCCCAGTATGCATATTGTCTCATTTTTCCTTCCCTTCTTCTCTTAGATTTGCCATGGGCTTACATTTGGACAATTTATTTATTTATTTATTAGTCAATTTTATATTGCGCTCCTCCCTGCAGGCTCGGGGCGGATCACAACAAGAATAAAATGTACAATACAAATGCACAGCGAAGTTCCATAAAACAGTAAAAACATAATCAATCAATCAAACATAATCAATCAATCAAAATCTTTTTTTTACTTTAGTATTGAATGCTACATCATAAGCTACCTTTGTCATATTTTCATGTTTGCAAAATAGTTTCATGTGCAGTACAAAGAGTTCCTGTTTAATCAACCATAGTGTTTCAACTAACAACACAATTTTTGGATAATGGCCAGAAACCTTCAAAGGCAATATGCCCAAGCCATCACTTGTATTTTGAAAGCTCCTCATGTGTTAAATTTCTTTTTGTATATCAAATGTCAGGATATTTATGGGCCTGGGTAGTAAAATTAGCTACCATCAACATTTGATTTATAAATTTAATTTTCAAAGAATTGTTATGCAAATAACTACTCTAATTAAAGGCATGTGACATTAGACCTTTGGGGTCAATTGTAAAACACGTGATGCAACTTAATTGAAAATAAAGAACACTAACATATGAAAGGCAAAGTTCAGCCTAGTTATGCCAAGTTTAATAGAATAAATTATAGATTTGAGTCTCATAGGGTACACTGCATAATAAATTTTAAATCACTACATCAACCTCTGTAATAATTACATGTTACTTATTTTGTTTAATTGATATTAGCACTTCATTAGAATTGCTATTTAGACTAGATAATTCAGGTGATATTTTGTTGGCAATGCACACAATATACATTTAAAAGTTAATGATAGTTGTGTGACTGTTTTTCATATGTTTTAAAATATATCTTCCAGATCTTTTTAGGCAAATATACTACTAGAGACTGAGATATTTGTAGAGTCTTTGTGTAGAGTCTTCAGTTTTGCTGCAAGTTGACTAAGGGCGAATCTACAAGTGGCACTTAATCCAGTGTTAGTCCAAAGTATCAATAATTGTTTGTGAAACCCAACTAACTACATTAATTCAATCAGTTGGTGACTGGTAGGTTAACACATAGGTAAATGTAATTCATTCAATGGATTTGCTTTACTCGGGACTAACACCACAATTTAGGCCAATGAGATATTGACCTAAACTTTGTTAGTCCTGAATAAATTTTATATAACAACTTAAATATTTTTTGCATGAAACAAAGTTTGTGCACTTTGAACCATCATAAACCAAAAGTGTCACTATCTCAGTCACACCTGTGGACTATTTTGGATTATGGAGCATTCTGGAATTTAGAATGCCAGATAAGGGATGTTCAACTTTCTTATTTTTGGAATATCCCATTGCTTCTCCATATTGCACACACAGTGTCACACTTAAATTCATCATTAAGGAGAGTTAGAATGAAATAATGTTTCTGCTGGCATGACATGACTCTTATTTGCTAAGTTTCTCTTCCAGATAATGCAGCTGAACTCTGGCATTTGTCTGAGGTGTCCATATGATGCACCCAGGATCATGCAGTTTGACCCAAGATTTTACTCCAGCTTGACCCCCAGGTTAAAAAGATCCAGATTTTCCATGAAGATCTGGATCTTTGTGGGTGCTGAGGCAGTGGAGACCGTCATTTGGGATTGCCATATGTGATTTCAGGTGGTTTCCTCATAGTCATTCCATGTTCCCTAGGCTCAGACAGCCCAGAGGGTGGGGTAGCAGAGCCTTCCAAGCCTCCTTGCACTTCATCTCCTCCCCCCTCTCCCCCCTTAGGTAAAAGCCGCTTTACCATCAATGGAGGCAGTCGTCTTCCTGGTTCTGTGTCATTCAGGATATGACAAGAAAGGGGGAGGACTTGCAATTCTAAAGTTATTTTAAAATTTGCCATTGATTTTCCCTAAAAGGAAAGGGTTTACAGATATTCGTAGATCAATATAGTAGTATATTAGTATTAGTGCACCTCTGTACAACATGATGGCTAATGATACCTTAAATGAGAACAAGTATATTCACATGCATTATAGGAAGGGGAAAAATGAAGTGACTGCCAATAGATGAAGTGACTGCCAATATTGATATGAATTCACCCAGTGGACACACATGGCCATTTAAGATAAACTCACTGTGATGTGTGAGCTACATGAGGCACAAATGCAAGGCCTATATGGATCAGGAAAATATGAGCTGAGTAAGGATTTTTTTCCAGGTAAAGACAGCCTCCCTATGGCCAACCATAGAAAGCAAAAAAGAGAGGCACAAGAGAATAAATGATCTGCCTAGAGAGATTCTTATTGCCAGTAAACACCCATCTCTCTATATATCCCAGGAATAAACATGGGACCTTCAAAAATACTGATATAATGGAGAAAAATAAGAAACTGAACTTCTTTTCACTCAAAGGTCCTAATATTAAGAAACTTTAGACATAAAAACAGTGGCACATAGTTGCTGCAAGCAAATTGCAGACCTGAAATATTACAGAGGTTCAATATGAATATAATGCCTTGGGCTTTGCATTTATTTGAATCTTTTGCTTTCTTGCACTTAACCTGGAAATAATATGACAGTTTCTCCTATATGACAGTTTTTATTCTAGACAAGCCAGTGGCAATACTATAAGCAATGAAAGCTGTATTGTATTTTGGCATTTCTGTCACAGTGTTAGACTTGGGAAATATACAAATGAGAAATACCTGCTTCACTGCTCTGTTTTTTTAGACGAATATATTTTTCTTTCCAATCTTTGCTTTACTGCATAATGGCCTATTCCAAGTGAGTAATGTTTTAAGACTTATGGAAAGCACTTTTGAAGATTGCAAACATACACAGGAGGGCATGGAAACATAGAGTGAAAGCATGAAGCTACAGGGCTGTTTTTATGGACCTTAATTCCTACACACACACACAAACCTAGTAGGCAGTACTCCAAGTCAAAGAAATTACATTGGACTGCCTTTCATAGAAACCTGTAGGAATGGCTACACACCTTTGAATTAGGCCGTTGCTCCCACTATGCAGATTACCAATAGCAACAAAATCTAGTTTTCAAAATCTGGTTATTTTTAATTTTTATTTTCTTTTATACCCTTCTCTAGTTCCCCAATGATCCTAGAGAGTTTACAGACCATGAGTATGGCACCTCCATAGGGATAATATTATTTGTACTATACTATATTACATTAATAGCAATATCTGAAAGGAAACTCCATTTATATACAAGTTGACCATTTGTGGATGGATGCCATGCAGACTGAGCAACTACATTGGCTCATTGCTGAAAATTAATAACCAAGGCACACTTTGAAAAACAATCCTAATTTTAAAAAATGTTTGAAGTTTAAATTGAAATATATGTGTAAGTGTGAACTGATGAGAGGGAAAAAGATGGTATGGTGTAATGGTTTGACCAGGAGAAGTCTGAATCCCATCACAGACTTGACGGGTCACACTCTCTCAGTCTCACAGGAACACAAAGGCAAATTCTCTCTGAACAAATCTTGTCAAGAAAACACCATGATTGCAATAAATCCGAAATGACTTGAAGTTACACAGAAACAACATCTGACAGCAATATGTATTGTACCTTTTCACTGAGTAGAAATGAGCATAATAAGATGAAGATTTAACAGGTATTGTAGAGAACTGTTATGGATTGCATTTATATGTAAGGGAGAAATAGTCAGGAAACAATTTATCAAGAAGCCTGTTGTATCTAGCTATTTTTTGAAAGGAAAAAATATCTTAGATTATTGTAACATATTCCTTTTTATATTTGTACAATTTATGAAGTAACACTCATTATAAAACAAAATTAATTACTGACAATGTTAGACTATGTGTTTAAAATACTTGGTTTCATGCTCGGCAAGGCATATAGTCTCTCTTTAGAGAAGTGAAACAGAATGTTTAAATCACAACAATAACATTCGACTAAGGTGAAAACACTGCAATTGGATTAATGACTTTGTATTTTATTATTTATTTATTTATTATTCGGGCTTCTATGCCGCCGACTCCCTGAGGCTCGCGGCGGCTTACAGGAGCCGAAGGGCACAGTAAAATACAGGCAATAAGCAGTTAAAAACAATTAAAAACAACAGCAGTATAGTAATTAATAACACAGTTAACACAATGAACAGCACATCATCCTCAGAAGAACGAATAGATGGCGGGGCATGGGCAGGACTTACTCACCAAAGGCCTGCTTAAACAGGTATGTTTTACAGGCCCGTCTAAACGGGAGCAAGTCCTTCATAGCCCGAGTTCCGGCCG
This sequence comes from Anolis apletophallus, assembly GCA_030556195.1. Classification (NCBI taxonomy): domain Eukaryota; kingdom Metazoa; phylum Chordata; class Lepidosauria; order Squamata; family Anolidae; genus Anolis; species Anolis apletophallus. The sequence continues at coordinate 24,086,557 of JARBWK010000007.1, forward strand.
GGAGGGCGTTCCACAGCGTAGGTGCTATGACAGAGAACGCCCTCCGGCGGGTAGCAGTCAGCCTTGCGAGTTTAGCTGAAGGTATCTCCAGGAGATTGGAGTCCTCAGACCGAAGTGATCTCGGAGGGCAATATGGAGTGAGACGGTCCCTCAAATACGCTGGCCCCATGCCGTGTAAGGCCTTAAAGGTGAGGACCAACACTTTGAAGGTGATCCGGTGCTCAATTGGCAGCCAGTGCAGATCCTGCAAAACAGGTGTTATGTGGGCGCCAGCTGGCGTGCCAGACAGGAGCCGGGCGGCAGTGTTCTGCACTAGCCTGAGCTTCCGGGTCACCGACAGAGGAAGGCCAACGTGAGCGTTGCAGTAATCCAGCCTTGAGATGACTGTGGCTTGGATCACAGTGGCCAGATCGTTCCGGGAGATAGGGGCCAGCCTCCTTGCCTGTCGCAGATGAAAAAAAGCGATCTTGCTGACCGCAGAGACCTGGGCCTCCATGGTCAGCTGAGAGTCCAAATGGACCCCCAGGCTCTTTACGGAAGGCGATGGGCCTAACACCGCACCGTCCAGGCTCGGAAGCTGGACATTAACATCACCCGGGCGACCCAGCCACAAGATCTCCGTCTTCGCCGAATTCACCCTCAACCTACTGGCTCGCAGCCATCCAGTAACGGCTTGAGGCAGTGTTGGAAATTATCGGGGACAGAACCCGGCCTGCCCTCCATCCTCAGAATGAGCTGGGTGTCGTCAGCGTACTGGTGACACTCCAGCCCATAACTCCACACCAGCTGTGCAAGCGGCTGCATGTAGATGTTAAATAACAGAGGGGAGAGAATGGCCCCCTGGGACCCTACAGAGTAGTGGGGAGCCCTCAGAGACCACTCGCCCCTCCTCACACGCTGAGACCGCTGGTGGAGGAAGGTCAGCCATTTAAGGGCTGTCCCCTCACTCCAGCCACGGCCAGGCGGTGGATCAATAGATTGTGGTCGACCGTGTCAAACGCTGCCGTGAGGTCCAATAACACGAGCAGCGCAGACCCGCCCCTGGTCGAGCTGGCAGCGGAGTTGGTCTGTGATGGAGACAAGAACCATCTCCGTCCCATGCCCTGAACGGAAGCCGGACTGGAAAGGGTCTAGCCATGTTGCATCATCTAAGAAGGACTGCAACTGCTCAAGACTGCCCTCTCAACTACCTTCCCCAGGTACGAAAGGTTCGACACTGGTCGGTAGTTGGAGGGAACCGCCGGGTCTAGTGACGGTTTCTTCAGTAATGGAGCTACCACCGCCTCTTTTAAGCACTCTGGAAAGACTCCTTGCTCAAAGGAGCTGTTTACGATGTTCAACAGAGGCCCACGTAACCCCTCCAGGCACGATCTAACAAGCCAGGAGGGGCACGGGTCGAGGGAGCAGGTGGTAGGCCTAGTTGCAGCCACTATCTTATCAACAGCATCTGCGTCCAGTGGCCGAAACCGGTCGAGGTGGGCCCGGCGGAGGGCCACGGGGTCTCAAGTTCTCTTACTGTGTCAACCGTGGGTGGAAGGTGCAACACTATTTCAGTTCAGGACATGAAATGTTTTCTTTTCCTCCACAGCAGCCTCTAATGGATATATGATATATGGCAGTGTTTCTCAACCAGTGTGCCGGGGCACACTAGTGTGCCGTGAGCGATCATCAGGTGTGCCTTGGGAAATTGGAACCTCCTGGGGGAGTCTAGTGTGTTGAAGTATAAAAACCCTAAGAAACATACCTCGATAAAGGCACAAACCCTAAGAAACATACCTCGATAAAGGCACACACCCTCCTCACCCGTTGTCTACGTGGTCTCTCCCTCTCCATGCATTGGGAAGGCCCGCCTCCCTTTCCCCAAGTAGAGACCTCCTCTTGCCTCCTGGGGGTTCTGTATGGGAAGTTTGGCCCAGTTCTGTCATTGGTGGGGTTCAGAATGCTCTTTGATTGTAGGGGAACCATAAATCCCAGCAACTACAACTTCCAAATGTCAAGGTCTATTTCCCCTGAACTCCATCTGCATTCATATTTGGGCATCTTGAGTATTCATGCCAAGTTTCGTCCTGATCCAACATTGTTTGAGTCCACAGTGCTCTCTGGATATAGGTGAACTACAACTCCAAAACTCAAGGTCAATGCCCACCAAACTCTTATAGCATTTTCTCTTGGTTATGGGAGTTCTGTGTGGGAAGTTGGTGTCTTTCTGCCATTCCTGCCAGGATATCTATGTTGTGTTCATTGAAACAGGCCCATGTTTCACACTGAGTGTATAAATACATTTAAAAACATGTTAACTATATGTATTACTGTGTTAGAGTGTCATTTTGTGTCATTTTGGTTGGTGGTGTGCCCCAGGATTTTGTAAATGTAAAAAGTGTGCCGTGGCTCAAAAAAGGTTGAAAAATACTGATATATGGAAAAGGCATATCTGCTTCTCCATATTTTAGTGTCAAGTCATACCACAGGAAATCACTAGGTGGCCAGCAATGCCAGAGTTTATGTTACTTTGGTCACTGCACTAGCACATTGTATTAGACTTAACTGACTATAGTTTAGGATGTGATAACAAAAAGAGTTTAATGTAACAAAGTGAAATAGAAATAGAATTTGACATATTAACTGAGAGGCATTGGCCAAGTGAGAATTCAGATCCTGGTGTTCCAGTGTCCTACTCACAACACACTGGCTCTCAGCTAAGACATTACAGTACCATTTAAAATAGTGTTGCACAATACCAATAGGAAGGATGACTACAATCAGTCATAATGGAACACACAAATCACATCTATCTTCACACTCCACTTTCTCCCTGTTCCCCTGTCTTGGGTGTTTTTCTTTTAACAGTTGCTGCGTTGGGCATCAAATTGCCTGCATTTCCAAAATGGAAGCTCTAATAAGAACTCAGATTGGTTCAGGTTCACAATGTGCACCAAAAGCCCACATGACCACATCTACTATACACGTCACTTCATTTTCACTTGGAGATGGAGAATGAAAAAAAATACATGCCAATAATGTAACTAGATTATTAGTTAAAATGCACATTTCACAGAAAGTTAAATATTAGTTTAACCGAAAATTAGAATTTGTGCTAAATTTTCGAGCATGCATAGCATTGAGTGATAGTTTAATTTCTCTTTAATAAAAGTTTACAATGTTTTTCTTAAAATACATAAAAACCCAGCATAAAACCACATTGCCATTAAACCAATTCCACTCAATCTGTAAACGTGGTCATACATTCAGATAATAGCCAATCTCAGCCTATTCTGGGAAGGCTTGGTTCCATATCCAAGTCTTCACCAGCCTCCTAAAGGACAACAGAGAGGGGGCAGATCTAGCATCACTTGGGAGAGAGTTCCACAGCCGAGGGGCAACCACAGAGAAGGCCCTGTCTCTCATCCCCACCAGCCGCGGTTGCGAAGCTGGCAGGACCGAGAGCAGGGCCTCTCTGGAGGATCTTAATGTTCTAGATGGTTCCTAGGGGAGAATCCGTTCAGACAGGTAAACTGGGCCAGAACCGTATAGGGTTTTGTAGGTTAAAACCAGCACTTTGAATTGTGCTCGGAAGCTAATTGGCAGCCAGTGGAGCTGGCGCAGCAAGGAAGTTCTATGCTTCCTGTACCCCGCTCCTGTAAGTAACCTGGCTGCCGAACGTTGGACTAATTGCAGCTTCTGAGCAGTCTTCAGAGCCAACCCTACGTAGAGAGTGTTGTAGTAGTCTATTTGGGATGTAACCAGAGCGTGGACCACCATGGCCAAGTCAGACTTCCCAAGGTATGGGCGCAGCTGGCGCACAAGCTTTAACTGTGCAAAAGCTCTCCTGGCCACCGCCAAGACCTGGGGCTCCAGGCTCAGCGATGAATCCAGGATCACTCCCAGACTGCGAACCTGCACCTTCAGGGGGAGTGTAACCCCGTCAAGCACAGGCTATAACCCTATGCCCTGTTTGGCCTTACGACTGACCAGGAGTACCTCTGTCTTGTCTGGATTTAGTTTCAATCTGTTAGCCCTCATCCAGTCCGAAAGCAAGGATTGATGATAAAGCTTCAGTGGAAACAACTTTCTCCCATGATAATTCTTTCAGGGGTAAATTTCCCTTCTTACAGCTAGATTTATCACCCTTCCTGAAGTTTCTCCCCCATTCTTAATTATGAGTCAATTGTAAATTGGATGTTTGTAACACGGAGACTGTCTGTATTTGCACCAATTACTTTCTTTCACATGAAAGGAGCAAAAAGAGCACAATCTTATCAATTCTATACACCAAATTTATTTTCTCAATAAGGGGTCAAATTTCCAATTTAAATCATTTTCATGACTGCAGTTTTAAATGGATCAGGCCTGTGCTCAAAAAATACACACCCAAGCCTGGAAAAGTTACTTTTTAATGATAACTTCCAGAAACATCCAGCATGGTTAGACAGCTTCTTTAAATACATTATTGTCCACATGAAAATGAATAGTTAATTCACTTGTTTTATATTGACCACTTTTCCCTTCTCTGCTGGAATGACAATTTTTCTCATATTGTGAGAAATTGTGAGAGCAATTTTTGATATGATCAAGATGTTGACATATGTTGATTTGTATAGAAGGAAAAGAAACATATCACCAGACCTTAAAATGTGTGAGACAATGAGGGGGGAAATGGAAAAGCGTGGGTGTCTGCTTCCAAATGGCTTCCTAATAATTCAACAGTTGCCATATGAACAGTAGATGGATTAAAGAAAAAGCAGGAAATGTGACAAAAATGCATTTGTGTGTTTGTATGTACATGTGCATGCTTGTGAACTGTCATTCATTAAAAAATCCCATTTCTACTGCCTGGCACTTTTTCTGATAAACTTCAACATTATCATCTGCTTCTTAAGTTTGCATTGGATAAGTTACCTTCTGAATTGGTAAAAAGGTTTTTAAATGTCACTTGATAATTCATATCTCATCATGATTGATGAATGTCTGGAATATGGAGTTATCAAAATTCCACAGAAAAGTATTGTGATATTTTCCACTCATCACTGTAAGATTTCAATAGAAATAGAATCAAAGCCTGGCTACTAGGCATGGTTTCGAACCCAAAAATCGTGATTCTAGAATCAAATTGGGGGGGGGGATTTTTTTATTAGTAATAGAAAGAAAATTACAAAAAATTTCTAAAATGTAATTCCAAAAATTTCTAAAATGTAATTTACTAACGAAATTCGTTAGTAGTTCGTATGCCAGCGCATGCGCATTCAGATGGTTTTGGCCTACAACTCCCAGAAACCCTAACAGCTGGTAAATTGGCTGGGATTTCTGGGAGTTGTAGACCAAAACTTGAATAAATCACACTGAATTCTAGATGGGACTCTCCAAATAGGAAGGAGGGAGGGAGGGAGGGGGTATTCTATTCTTGGAAGCAGCAAAAAGGAGGAGGAGCCCCCTCGCTCCTCGCTGCCTCTCTCTCACCCTGATCCTGAGGGAGCGAGGGCCCAAGTTTGCCCAGGCTGAGAGGAAAAGGAAGAGGTCTGAGGCTGTGAGGAATGGTGGGAGTTGAAGTCCAAAACACCTGGAGGGCTGAAGTTGGCCCCTCATGAAGCCTCTTCAAGGCTTTAGATCCTGGCAGGCAGAAGGGGCAGGGAGAGCCGTCCACTCCTCCTGCCCTGCCAGGATCTAAAGCATCAAAGAGTATTGGGGTGAGAAACCAACCTTATGTATAATAGAATGAATGCTACTGTAAGTGCCTAATATTATAAGTAATCCAACTGGTCATATACCTACATTCCATGCACATGCAATAATACAGCAGTAATAACAATGGGTATAAGAACAGGTAAAATTCAAACCGAAGTATTCTGACTGTGGTCCCTCCTCAAACTGCAAAGGCTCTTCTCTATGAGCCCGGGAAAAGCCAAAACCCGGGCACAGCGTTTGCTGCCTGGGTGCACACACATACATATTCTTTGGGGGGATTTGCTGCAGAATCCGGGCTCATAGAGAAGATTCTGCAGCAAATCCCCCAGAATATGTATGTGTGTGCACCCAGGCAGCAAACGCTGTGCCCGGGGTTTTGGCTTTTCCGGGCTCATAGAGAAAAGCCTTTTGCAGTTTGAGGAGGGACCACAGTCAGAATACTTCAGTTTGAATTTTAACTCTTCTTATTTGTTATTACTGCTGTATTATTGCATGTGCATGGAATGTAGGTATATGACCAGTTGGATTACTTATAATATTAGGCACTTACAGTAGCATTCATTCTATTATACATTAGGTTGGTTTCTCACCCCAATACTCTTTGATGCTTTAGATCCTGGCAGGCAGGAGAGGCAGGGAAGCCTGGAAAAATGTAAACAGAGAGTTTACTCAGAAGTAAATCCACAAAGGAGGGCACTTCATCCAAAGTGCCCTCCTTTGCAGATTTACTTCTGAGTAAACCTCTCTGTTTACATTTTTCCAGGCTTCCAGCCGAAAGAAGGAGCGAGTTTAGGGCTTGCCTTGCCATAATACTTATTGGCAAGGGAGGCGGGAGGGTGGTGAGAGAGAAGGAGGGTGCCCCCCCATACAACCTAATAACGACACTTAAGAAAATCCTGGCCCCGAAGTTCTATAAAGAAAGTCCACTTCCTGGTTGGCGTTCCAGATGCGGAAATACTCAAAAGTAGCATTTCTTACGAATTTCTTCCGAATCATTTCATTTTCATAACTTTTTTCTCATGCCTACTGGCTACCATTGTAACCAAAAAGGCTCAATGTATCTCAGTATGTCCTCATCCACACTTTTCTTTTTTGTGAGAGAGGTGACTGCTTGTATCTTATGTGCATATTTGCTCAGTTGATGCAGCTATTCCAAGGTGACAGTATCTGCCCACACACTCAAGCCACAATATCCACCTGAATCTTTTTATTAATATTTTTCATCCAAATGGGAGTTTGGCAAAAAAAATATTTTCTGGTGTCCTTCATGTTGATATTGCCTATTGAGTTCATCTCAAAAGAAGAAAATAGAAGGGGGGAAACCTAAATAATTGTTCAAAAGGATAACAACCGTTTAGCTAAGTCCCCATTTTTATTTATTTACTTACTATATTTCTATACTGCCCCTCTCAGCCCGAAGGTGACTCGAGGCGGTGCACATATGGCAATGAATGCCCACAGATAAAATACATAACATTAATAAAACAATCATATAAAAGCTAAAATCACAAATTTTAAAATATATAAATAGAAATCTCAGCATCTCATTACTGAAATCGGTTTCCGTTGCATCGTCATCATTCCAAAGGTCTCAATTAAATAATTACATTTCGTCTGCAAAAGCCTGCTCAAACAGCCAGGTCTTGACTTTCTTCCGAAATGGTAGGAGGGAGGGGGCCGATCTAATGTCGCTAGGGAGGGTGTTCCATAGCTGAGGGGCCATCGCTGAGAAAGCCCTGTCTCTTGTCCTCGCCAGTCGGCTCAGCGAGGAAGGCGGGGCCAAGAGCAGGGCCTCTCCGGAAGATCTTAAGCATCTGGATGGTTCATAGGGAGAGATGCGTTTGGACAGATAAGCTGGACCAGAACCGTCCTTGAACTCTTTTCAATAGTGTCACTTGGATGTTTGTGAACCTTCTACAAATGCTGCTGTTGTTGCTGCTGCTGCTGCTGTTGTTATGTGTAGCCTGCTTTCTCTCTCCAATAAAACAACTCCAAGCTTTTTGGAATGCTACATAAATGAGATTCTCTCCCATCTGTCCTGTTTTCAAGCTCTGAGTGTGCACTGGAACAAAAACTTCACTAGCAGGCAATATCTATAAATTGTTGAAGGCTTTCATGGCTGGAATCACTGGGTTGTTGTAGGTATTTTGGGCTATATGGCCATATTCTAGGAGCATTATCTCCTGATGTTTCATCTGCATCTATAGCAGGCATCCTCAGAGGTTGTGCATTTTGTTTTCCTAATCAGCCATCTCAGTTATATAGTGAAATTAAAGGCCCTTCCACACAGCCCTTTATTCCAGGAGCATCCACATTTAAAATCAAGGATGTTCCTGAGCCCCTATCCACACACACCCCAGAAAGCGCGTGCTTTCTGGGGTGAGTGTCCAGATGTTCTTCCAGAGCAAATTTCCTCCCCTTCCTTTCTCCTGGCACATCATTTGTATGCGCCACGAGAGCTCTGGCAGCTGTCTCATAGAGGCTGGGCAAATTCTTTTGGTTTTTACACTGTTTTTTGGGTCTTTTGAGAAGATTGGCATTCTCACAGTTTTCTGGACTAATTTAGTGGGTTTATCCTTGCCTTGGGTTTGTCCAGGACATCATCCAGACAGCCCCTTTTTATTGCGGTAACTCCTGCATTAAAGTAGGTATCTAGATGCACCCTGATACATACAAATTCAAGCATTAAAATCTGAATCTATACACTCTGCTTCTTTATATCTGCTGAAGACATCTAATACACTGATAAATGAGGAGATGGATAAGGCCTAGACCAGGCATTCTCAAACTGCAGCCCTCCAGCTGTTTGGGCCTTAAACTCCCAGAATTCCTGACAACTGAATAAGCTCATTAGGGCTTCTGGGAGTTGGAGGCCCAAACAGCTGAAGGGCCACAGTTTGAGGATGCCTTGGCCTAGACTACTGTGAAATATTCAAATGCAATTTTATATTACAAAACCACCCCTTTCTAGCAGTACAGTGTTCCCTTGCTACTTTGCGGTTCAGTTATTGCGGACTGTTTCACGGATTTCAAAAAATATTAATTTAAAATATATATCATGGTATTTTTGGTATTTTACTGTTTTGTGGGGTTTTGCCACCGCTCTCCAAGGCACTTTCCCTCCTCAGTCCTTCTTCCCTCCCTCCAACCTTGAAGGGCTTTCCTTCTTTTCCTTAAAATTGTGTAACTACTAAAATAATGAATAAATATTAAAATAAATAGAGCATCCCTACATCATGTTTTTTCACTTATTGCAGGAGGTTCTGGAACCTAACCCCATCAGTAAGTGAGGGAACACTGTACCAGTCTGTTGCCAACCAAGTCCAAAGAGTCTTCTCCATATAACAATCTTTCTTTGCCCTTTATTTATTTATTATTCGGGTTTCTATGCCGCCGACTCCCTGAGGCTCGCGGCGGCTCACAGGAACCGAAGGTACAACTACACACAAGCAATGCGATAAAACATCTAAGACAATTAAACAGTTAAAACAGCAAAATACAAAACCCCCAGGTACAGTTCAGAAATTAGATAGCGTGACACCCCAGGACAGCGGCTAAAGCGGAACATGGGCAGGACCTACTCACCGAAGGCCTGCTTAAACAAATAAGTTTTGCAGGCGCGTCTAAACGGGAGCAGGTCCTTTATAGCCCGCGTTCCAGCCGGGAGGGCGTTCCACAGCGTAGGGGCTATAACGGAGAACGCCCTCCGGCGAGTAGATGTCAGTTTAGCCGATTTCGCCGAGGGTATCTCTAACAAATTAGCATCCTCGGAGCGTAGTGATCTCGGGGGACAGTGTGGGGTGAGTCGGTCCCTCAAGTACGCTGGCCCCAGGCCATGCAAGGCCTTAAAGGTAAGAACCAACACCTTGAAGGAGATCCGGTGCTCGATTGGGAGCCAGTGCAGATCCTGCAAAACAGGTGTGATGTGGCGGCCTGCTGGGGTTCCAGATAGGAGCCGGGCGGCAGTGTTCTGCACCAACTTGAGCTTCCGGTCGCCGACAAAGGAAGGCCAACGTAAAGCGCGTTACAGTAATCCAGCCTTGAGATGACCGTAGCTTGGATCACCGTGGCCAGGTCATTCCGGGAGATATAGGGGGCCAGCCTCCGAGCCTGTCGCAGATGAAAAAAAGCAACCTTGCTGACCGCGGAGACCTGGGCCTCCATGGAGACCATGGCCTCCTTACAAGAGATGTTGCCTGCAAAACTGGCAAAGGGAATTTAAAAGGTTGAAAAGAGTTCAGTACCACCCACTTGATAAAAGAAAACAGCTGAATATAACCTTTGCATCTTTTTTATAATTCTGCTCTGAATTGATATTTATTCATATAGCTTAAGGATACATGTGTACTAGTTAACATTTGGAGCTCAAATAGATCTTGAATATAGTTCAATGCTCATCTAACTTTTGAGGTCTACTTTTGGCTTGACATTTAACCTGCTCTGATCATGTATCCATCTGAACTTCAGCATCAGCTCTTACAGATATAATTAAGGGTAGCATTTCAGACTGAAGCAAGCAAAGTACTGGTATAAAACATACATAGAAATTAACTGTGCTTTTGGTAATGATGAAGACCAGCTTCAACAGAAGTGTTCATTTTATACAATTGAGCATTCTGGATACTCAAACTCTCAAGAACACAGTGTTCTTGAACATTCAAAAAGGCTTTAAGGTTATTTTTTCAACAATCCCAGCCATGTAACTATCTTATGACACAGGGCACAAAGTTCTATCTCTCATAAAAACAGGATAAATGAAATTATCCCTGCGCCTTGACAAAATATATCTTTGTTTGCTGCCCAACCATTGAAATAAAGAGATTAGACATAATATATGGGATAAATAAGGGCCATAGTCAGCCTATCATTGAAATCCACAATCTTGAACCCAAAATCTGGGCTGCTCCCTAGTTAGCCCATTATTGGAAGGCCAGTCTAATGAATCCCTCTAAGTTGCAGGACTTAAAGTGAGGGCTCAGTCTCCATGACAGGGAAAGTCTCCTTCCCCACCTCCCATCTTAAACAGGCAGATCCAGAGCTCTCATTTTCATCAAATGATATATTAATACTGTAGTCTTTCTCCCAATGTAGTCCAACGAAGTCAGAAAGACACATCTCCATTGGGATTGAAACCTGGAACTGATGGAAGGACAAGTGGCTATAGGGTTATAAGGGCTAGCAATCAGAATGACACTGCTGCAAAATGTAATTGCTAGAATACCAAAGTCAACACGTTATCCATGTTATTCAGCCGGAAATAGAAAACAATGGCACAGGATCAAATATTTTGACAAATTGTAGATTTCCGTGAAGCCCAAAGAAGTGACAAATCAGATAAAGAATAAAGGAATAAAATTCCTTATGTTCAAATATGGTAAAAACTAGATTCCCCTCCCCCGCTACATACACAGGCCTGTGTAAGCATGTGTGTGTGAGAAACAGATAGAAATAACATCTTAAATTTCAGACTGTAAGCCTAAGAGTAAGGATTTAGTCCTTTTAGCTAAAGAGTGAATAATTAAGGCTCACTGCTTTACTACTGGCTGGTGCAACACAAACCTGGTTTTATCGCCCACCTATACATCATGAAATATTTCCATCTAAGTCCAAAACAATTTTTGTGTATTTTGCCACTATGCTTAGTGGCAAAATCAAGGTGTAGACAATATTTAATCAATGCTGCATTTATACCTGCTAAAATGCTCCAGACAAAACTATTCTGGAGCTGAGTCTGTCCAGCCAGAAAGGCCAACAGCATATTGAGGCTGTTGTCACTGTTTCACTGGACAAAACTTGCTCTATGGCAGAGCCTTGCTGGCAACATCACTTTTTGTGAGGTCACAAGAGGGTGCCCAGTCATGTGATTACCAGAAGCCATGTCACCATCAAGCCCCTGCCAAGAAGCTATGTGTAGTTAGCAACACAGCTTTTAAATCCAGCTGTCCACACATCAAAAACACTGGGTTACTCCAGGGCTGCAGAACTGGCAGAAACATTATGTGGATTACTTGGTGCAGTTGCAAGGTGAGTCCACTGTATATAGCCTGTGTAGAAACAGCATAAGTCTATGTCTTCATTGCTGACTTTAAACTTATGTAAATCATTAGCTGACCTTGTTGAGAACATGAGTAGGCTTCTGTGGGGAAAACATCTAGTTGGTCACTGTAGGAACAGAATTCTGGGTTAGATGGGCCTTTGGACTAATATAGCACAACTCTTTTTAAGTACACAGTGGAGTGTTTGAAGAACATAGCAAGAAATATTTCGCTAACTTTACTTTAAAATGGTCAAAAAGTAACCATATTTTCTTGTGGTATAAAGGTATTGCTGTCTATAGTGTAGTCATGTACCCCACAAAAAAGTTTAAAACAGGTAAGACAATACATACAATATTTTGGAAGGCCTTGAGATAATATGCACTTTTAAAGTATTTGTTATATCTTTTCAAGGAAAGGAAAACATTTTTAAATGTGTTATTGAAGGCTTTCATGGCTGCAATCACTGGCCTGTTGTAAGTTTACACTACTGCATAATGCTACTGCATAATGCTACTGCATGGCTATGTTTCAGCAGCATTCTCTTTTGATGTTTCACCTGCATCTATGGCAGACAATCCCAGAGGTTTGTTCAGAGACCTCTGAACAAACATTTGAACATACACCTGAGGATGCTTACCATAGATGCAGGTGAAACGTCAGCAGAGAATGCTACTGGAACATGGCCATATAACCTGAAAAAACTCACAGCTCCCCATTGTTTAATTGTTTCATGCATTTTATATATTAAAAATACAGAAATGTATCTATGGCAATGATTCTGCATTTGAAGATTCTACTTCATTTTCTTTTTCAAAAAAGAATAAAAACTTAAGCGAATTTACAATAATTTTAAAACTAGGTCAATAAAACAACAACAACAACAACAACATTTTATTCTGGTCCAAAGACACTTGATTTGATTTGATTTGATTTGATTTTATTATTTATGAGTCGCCCTCCACGTCAGTGCTCCGGGCGACTTACACACAAAAACACATAAAAGAATTCAATAGTTAAAAGCTAAAAGAATAAAAAGATTAATTAAAATAGTTCCAGTAGCTCAGGCTAAGTCTTATTGCACTGTAGGCATACAAGGGATGCATGTAATGAGATTAAGAACATCCAGTTGTTCTTAATCTTAATCCAGTTGTTCTTTAATCTTGGATAAAATTTACAATAGTAAAAACTGCTTAAAATCTCTCTCGGCATTACTTTGTGTTCGAAGATTCTTAGGAAGGACTCATCCCACGCTTTTTACAAGCACGTTGATGACTAAAAAGGCAAGTTCGGTTGCAGAAAACACAGCAGAAAGTCTCCTTGGGTGATGTTGTTTCCAAGTTGCTGTTCTTTCTGCGTTGTCATTTCTCTTCGAGACCCATTTGGCGTGTCTTCTCGAAAGAGGCCGCAGCATTGTGGATAGTGCATCTCCATGCCTCTCGATGTGAGGCCAGGGTGGACCATTGTTGATGATCAATCTGGCTGAGCCTGAGGTGTTGTTTCAGGGAGTCCTTATATCTCTTTTTGGGGGTGCCTCTCTTGCAAGTTCACCATAGAGAACCTTTGGGAGGTGGTGGTCCTCCATCCTAGAGACGTGCCCTGTCCAGCACAGCTGTGTTCTCAATAGCATGGCCTCAATACTGGTGATCCCTGCTTGCTCAAGGACAGCAACATTAGTCACATAGTCGGGCCAGTGTATATTTAGGATTGTGCTTAAAATACATGTTGGCTAAAAACGTAGGTTAAAAGCTACAAGAATTGCTGGTGTGTTTCAGCCTCAAGGTATGCAGATAATGAGATTAAGACAACCAGTTGACTGAACACACAAATGGATAAAATTTACAACAGTTAAAAACTGCTTAAAAGACCCAAAATCAAACTTTGCCAGTTTTTCTCTGGCACTACTCCAGTTCACTTTGGATCTACTAGTCCTAAATGGATCACCCTCAGAGGATAGCTGTAGCGAAGTCACTTTCTCAAACCACCTCGGCTTCAGTACAATGTATTATGCCCTAGTCCCGAGAAATGCCTTTTATAGAGTCCAGAACTTTAGCATTGGTACCAGAACTGATAGTGACCATCAGCCCCTGATTCTGGACATAATTGTCTCTGGTCATAATTGTCTCTGGTCATAAAGTTCGCCTTAACCAATCCTGTATCAAGAGTCACCACCACAGGGAGCCCATTTAAGCTTGGAGCCAAATGGTCAGATGATGCTCAGGCTCAATTCATAGCCAGACTTAAATCTTATGGAACCCATTAGGTTCCTGAATGCTCTGAGGGATTTGGAACTCCCCAGCGGCTCAGTCGACAGGCAAGTGGACTGCTGGAACACCTTTTTGACCACGGCCTTAGATGAGATCGCCCCCAGACGCCCTCTCATCCCCCGTCGAAATTGTGCCCCTTGGTTTACCGAGGAGCTTCGAGCGATGAAACGGAGGAAGAGACAGCTAAAGGACGTGTGGCGGGGCCTCCGTGACAGAGCATCGAAATCGGCTTATAAACAATTTAAAGATGTCTATGAGCGAGCTATCAAGGAGGCCAAAAAGGTCTATTACTCCTCCTTGATAGAGTCGGCTAGTTCACGCCCAGCTCAACTTTTTAGAATAATTCGGTCACTGACAACAATCTCGGTGGTCCCAAATGATAAGGATTTGGCTCCTACAGCTGAGGTTTTTCAGAACTATTTTGCCGACAAGATTTCGACTCTCCGCCGGGATATCCCAGCCACTTTTGATACAGTGGCTGAACTCGAGACTCCGCCGCCACTCGGCGGGCCCACCTTCACCCGTTTCCAACTGCTGGACGCAGCAGCTGTCGATAAGCTACTGGCTGCAGCTAGACCAACTACTTGCTCCCTCGACCCGTGCCCCTCCTGGCTAATTAGACCTTGCCAGGAGGGGCTACGAGGCCCCCTGGGCACGATCATAAATAGCTCCCTTGAGCAAGGAGTCTTCCCAGGGGGATTGAAAGAGGCTATGGTAAGACCGCTGCTGAAGAAGCCGAATTTAGATCTTTCGGCTCCCTCCAATTACAGGCCTGTTTCCAACTTGCCTTTCTTTTTTTTTTTAATATTTCTTTATTAGTTTTCAAAAAAGGATAAAATTAGCAAATTACACAGATTGGTAGCCAAAGGGACTACCTAACATCCAAATAGAGGTATTTCGCTAGGGTCAGCGTGAAATAGAAATTTGGGGGATTCAGAGGGGAGGGGAAAGGGTTGGCAAAGAAGGGGGAAGGGGTCAGTGGTGAAAGTGTTAAAACGAAACGTAAATTTAGAGCACGACAAGCTTTCCACAAAATTAACAGTCCTTTCCATATGTTCTTAAATCTTCCTTGGGGAGCTCCAGTGTTCCTGTGTTAGGAAAGAGTAGATAGTATCTTAAATAGTGCTCCTTTTATTTAATGGTGTATATATACGGATATTTTCCTTTATTCAATTTATACATGCTTTTGCTAGTCTAGTCCCTTAGATTTATCTCGATATTATATTCCTTTTTGTAATATCTTGTTACTCGCTCATAATTCTTTAGATATTTTTTTTTCCTTCAGCCTGTCAGTGAGTTTTTCCATTTGTATTGTATCTATGATTTTTAATGTCCATTCTTCCCTACTAGGTTTTTATCCGATTTCCAGTATTTTGCATATACCAGTTTTGCTGCTGTTGTTATTAAAATAAAAGTATTTTTTTCCTCTTTATCCCATTTATTGTCTAATATTCCTAATAGAAACATTTCTGGTTTTTCTCAATCTTTTCCCTAAATTTTTTGTGTCTCCTTATGTATCATAGTCCAATATTTTCTGGCTTTCTCACAGAGCCACCACAAATGGAAATATGTCCCATTTTTCCCTTGACAATTCCAGCACCTAGGGCTTGCATTGGGGAACATTTTGGCAATCTTTGCTGGTGCCAGGTGCCACCTATAAACTATTTTAATCCAGCTCTCTCTATAATTTTGACTTAGAGAAATATTTATATTGTTCTTCCATATACTTCTCCATGTTTCTGGGCTGATTTTATAACCTAGGTTCCTTGACCATTTTTTCATGTGGTCTTTAGGTTGATCTTTCCCTTTTTCCCAGCTTTGCAAAACTCTATATATTTTTCCTACCAATTTTTGTTTTGTATTTAGTAAGATCTCATCTAGCTCATTTAGTTGTTGTTCGAACCCTTTTTTTTGATCTGTTTTGTATATGTTCACCATTTGAAGATATGGGAACCACTCCATTTTTATATTTCTATCTAATAGTTGTTCTCTAGATTTCATGTTAAATTTTTGTCCATCCCAGTATAGGAGGTCTCTATATGTTAACCATTGTAGATCATCCAACTGTCGGATGCGCATCGCTTCCGTGGCGATAGCCATAGGGTATCTTTCTATATAATTTTTTATAATATTTTTCCCATACTTTAATTAAGGAACTTCTAATATAATGATCTTTGAGAGTAGAGTCACTTTTTATTTTGTCATAACAGAGATATGCGTGGAGTCCAAATTTCAGGTTAAATCCCTCAAGATTCAACAATTTATTATTTTCCAGGCCACACCATTCCTTTAGCCAAGCTAGGCAATTGGCATCATAATATAATTTTAGGTTGGGAACTCCAAGGCCACCCCTCTCCTTGGGTTCCTGAATTAATTTTAGCCTGACTCTAGGTTTTTTCCCTGCCCAGATGAATTTTGATATTGTTCTGTTCCAAATGTCTAATTGATTTTCTTTTTAATAATTGGTAACATACTAAAGAGAAAATTTATTTTTGGTAGTATGGTCATCTTTATTGCCGAAATTCTACCTAAGAAGGATAAATTTATCTTTTTCCATCCTTCAGAATTTTATTTATTTCTGCCCACTTTGCCTCATAATTATTTTTATATAGTTGCGAATTCTTTTGTGTTACTTGAACTCCCAGGTATTTTACCTTATTAGTAATTTTTATCCCTGATATTCTCTGAAGTTCTAATTTTTCCTTATTGTCTAGATTTTTAGTTATAATCTGTGTTTTTTCCTTATTAATCTTAAACCCCGAGCATTTACCAAATTGTTCCACCACTTTCAGCCATTGTTCTATTGAGCTCTTTGGTTCTTCCATTATTTGAATCAGGTCATCCGCAAATGCCTGTATTTTAACTTTATATTTTTTAATTTGTAACCCCTTATCTTATCATCCGTTCTAATTTCTTCTAATAGTAATTCTAATATAAAAATAAAAGTAGAGCGACAGTGGGCAGCCTTGTCTGACTCCTTTCTGTATTTTAATGTTCTCTGTTCTTTTAAAATTAACTATAATTTTTGCCGATTGTTCTGCATATATTGCGGCAATAGTGTTTTTAAATTGATGTCCCATATCCATCTCATTTATCAGCATAAACAAAAAGTTCCAGTTAACTCTGTCGAACGCCTTTTCGGCGTCGACAAAGATAAAAGCCGCTTTTTGTCTATGTGTTTATCATAATACTCTATTGAGTTAAGTAAAATCATAATATTGGTGTTCATATGTCGACCTGGTAGTAATCCATTTTGGTCCCCCTTGATCCACCTATTTAGAAAAGGTTTTAGCCTTTCAGACATAATTGCTGTGAATATTTTATAATCGATATTTAACAGCGCTATCGGTCTGTAGCTAGCTGGATCAAGGGGTCCTTCCTTTCCATGATGGCGGTATAGTTGCTTTATCTAATATGTCATTGAATACTTTGTGTAAAATATCTATTATCTCCTCTTGGAAATGTTTATAATACCGTCCATCAGGGCCGGGCGCCTTCCCTCCTTTCGTTTTCTTTATAGCTTTTAAGATTTCCTCTTTGCTTATAGCTTTATTTAAATCCTCTCTGTCTCTATCTGAAATTTTCTCCAATTTCTTCTTTCCAATATATTCCTCCACCTCTCTTGGGTTTATGTTGTCATTTTTATATATATCTGCAAAGAACTTCTCAAATATCTTTTTTATTTCTTCTTCTTTGGTATAGATATTTTCTCATATTTTTACTCTTGTGATCATACTTTTTTTCCTTTTTTCCTTCAACTGCCATGCAAGCAGTTTTCCGGTTTTATTAGCAGATTCAAAATATTTCTGTCTCATATATTTTATATTCCTTTCTATCTTTTCCATTTCGTATATCTCTAGTTGTTTATTGTATGTGTCTAACTCATTCTTCCTTTTTTTATTATTAGGTTCTTTCTTTAATATTTTTTCCACCTTTTCTATCTTCTCATATAGTTCTCTAATTCTTTTTAGGGACATTTTCTTTTTGATTGATTGTTGTTTGAGGAAATAACCTCTCATGAAAGCTTTGCTTGCATCCCATATAATATTAAATTTCTCATTATTGTGACAGTTAATTTCAAAGAACTCTTTTAAATATTTTTTACTTTCTATTAGGATTTTCTCATCTTTTAGAATATAGCTTGGAAACTTCCAATTGAATTCTCTTTTTTCATGGAACAATTCCATTTCTAATTGACTATGGTCTGAAAAGAGTCTTGGTAGGATTTTCACTTTTTTGATATGTATAGAGAGGTCGTTGGATACCATAATATAGTCAATACGTGACCAGGATTGGTGTCGCCCAGAATAGAATGTATAATCTTTTTCTGTGCGGTTTAGGACTCTCCATGCATCAATCAGATTTTGATTTTCCATTAATTTAAAAAAGCTTAATGGCAATTTGCTATTTTGACTCTTTGTACCATCTTTACTATTTCTGCTCCGTTTTTTGTCCATCTTAGTGTCTATGACTCCATTAAGGTCACCTAGTAGTATGCAACTATCAAATTCTACCATATTTATTTTTTTTTCTATTTCTTTAAAGAATATTGCCTTGGCATTATTGGGCGCATACAAGTTACAAATTAAGATTTTTTTTTGTTCTTTTTCAATAACAACTCCTACATATCTGCCTTCTATATCTTCTAAACATAATTTGGGATTTAATAATGGGTCTATGTAGAGTACCACCCCTCTTTTTTTTACATTTGCTGCCGCCACAAACTCTACTCCTAGATTTTCCTTTTTTAAGTATTGTATGTCTGTTTTTTTACATGTGTTTCCTGAATCGCTATTATATTAGCTTTCTTTTTTTTTAAATTATGAAATATTCTTTTTCGTTTAGCCCCACTGTTCATCCCATTTATGTTCCAAGATATGCACCTTAAAGTCATTCTAGTTCAGTATCTTCTGTGTTTTCTTCCTGATCTTGATCCGTCTCCAAGTCTTTTTGGTCTAGGGCATCCACTGGGTCTTCGTCAACTTCTCCATCTTCGGTCTCAGAGATGTTCCCTTGTTCTTCATTTTGTGTGTTTATATCTGTTTTACCTAGGAATCTTCTTTGACCTCCTTCTCTGTTGTCTCTCTCACGATTTCTTCCACTCGGGCTCTCTTTTAATTCTTCACCAAATTTTCTCAGAAAATGGTTGGCTTTTTCTTCTGTTGTTAGCCAATGTTGTCTACCTTTGTATGTGGTCATAATGCCCTCTATCTTCTCCCATCTGAATCTGATCTTATTTCTTTTTAAAATGTCAGTTAGAAAGAAGTATTTCTTTCTTCTTTCCATTATTTCTGGTGGTGTCTCCTTTAGGATTAGTATGTCTTTGCCTTTATATTGTCCTTGCCGAGTTTTTTTCCATCTGAGCAGTTCATCTCTTATACTCTTCATCGTGTAATTTACTATCACGTCCCTTGGTGTTTTGTTTCTTCTTGAGAACGCCGAATTGATCCTATACACCCTGTCCACTTTTCCTTCTAAATATGCTTCAGGGGTATCCAGTATTTTAGCTGTTACTGCTACTATTATATCTTTGATCTTTTCTTGTTCTTCCTCCTCAATTCCGCGGAATCTCACCTGATATTCCCTCTGGGAGTATTCGAGCTGTAGGTGTCTGTCTTCCATATCTTTTGTTTTGATTTCTAATTCCTTAGCTCTCTCTGAATTGTTTCTCTGCTTCCTTTTAAGCTCGTTGCAGTCTTTTTTCAGATTTCCAATATCTTCTTTCATCTCTTCCATTTTTATATTCATCTCCTGTACATTCTTTTTCACTTCCCTCATTTCACCTTTTATATCTTTCAGGTCTTCTTTCATTTTCTTCCTCTCTTCATCTCCTCGTTGTATAATTTTCCTGATGTCTTTCAATTCCGCTAGTACATCTTTTAGAACTGAGTCTCCTGATCCCGCACCTGAGTTTCTTCGGATTGGTTCGTTTCCCTTGGGTTTTCCCCTTGTAGCCATTATTTCCAACTTGCCTTTCTTAGGCAAAGTAATTGAGAGGGCAGCAGCGGATCAGCTGCAGCGGCTCTTAGAAGACACAGCTGGACTCGATCCCTTCCAGTCCGGCTTCCGCATTGGGCATGGGACGGAGACCGTGCTTGTCGCCATTACAGACCAACTTCGCCGCCAGCTGGACCAGGGCGGGTCAGCCCTGCTTGTCTTGTTAGATCTGACAGCAGCGTTTGATACCGTAGACCATGCATTGTTGTCCCGCCGTTTAGCCGTGACTGGGGTGGGGGGGATCGCCCTTAAATGGGTGACCTCCTTCCTCCAGGATCGGGGACAACGTGTGGAGAGGGGGGAGGTGGTCTCCGGGAGGCTCCCACTAAGTTGTGGGGTCCCCCAGGGGGCCATCCTCTCACCCTTATTATTTAATATTTACATGCGCCCCCTGGCCCAGCTGGTCCGCGACTTTGGTCTGGAGTGTTATCAGTATGCAGATGACACCCAGCTTTTGCTGAGAATGGACGGCAGGCCGGACTCCGCACCGATTGTTTCCATCTATGCCTTGAAGCCGTGACTGGTTGGCTGCGTGCCAGCCGGCTGAAGGTGAATCCGTCGAAGACGGAGATCTTGTGGCCTGGTCGCCCTGGGCTGGATGAGTGCCGGTTGCCTACCCTGGATGGCGAGCAGCTCAGCCCGTCATCCCTTGTAAAGAGCTGAGGTGTCCACTGGACCCTTTGCTGACCATGGAGACTCAGGTCTCCATGGTCAGCAAAACGGCGTTCTACCATCTCCGCCAGGCTAGGCGACTGGCGCCCTACCTGTCCAGGGACGATCTGGCCACGGTGATCCAGGCGACGGTCATCTCGAGGCTAGACTACTGTAACGCCCTCTACGTGGGCCTTCCCTTGGCGACAATCCGGAAACTCAAGCTGGTGCAGAATGCCGCTGCTCGCTTACTGGTGGGAGCACCGGTGAGAGAGCACATCACGCCCATCTTGCGGCAACTGCACTGGCAGCCTATCGAGTAATCGGATTGCCTTCAAGGTGTTGGTGTTAACCTTTAAGGCCTTGCACGGTCTAGGGCCTGAGTACCTGAGGGACCGCCTTACCCGTATGTTCCCCCCCGAGATCACTGCGCTCAGAGGAGCAAAACTTGTTAGTCATCCCATCACCCCGCTCCTGCCACTTGTCCAGTACAAGACAGCGGGCCTTTTCATCTGTGGCCCCCATGACCTGGAATTCGTTGCCTAACCATGCTCGGGCGATTCATGAACTTGGCCCTTTCCGAAGGGCTTGTAAGACTGCCCTCTTCAGACTAGCGTTTGGCTGGCCTGAATGAAGAGACATATCATCGTCCGAACTAAGATCCAAGTTCTGTGATCTGCTGGCTACCGATTATGTATTTGTGTTTTACTGAATTTTATTGTATGTTTTATTGTGCATTTTACTCCTATTGTGATCCGCCCCGAGCCTGCAGGGAGGAGCGGAATATAAAACCGAATAATAAATAAATAAATAAATAAAACCAGCATCAAGGTCAATACAGTTATTCAAGATATTTTTAAAAGATAATTGGAGAATATACTTTTTCTATTTTACTTGAACCATTTTAAAAGATGATCACTTTAATTTGGTCTTTAATTGTGCAATGATTCACTGCTTTGTAGTAGCAAAATGGAAAAAAACTATGGCAAAATTAGATATTAGGTGTTAATGCCTGATTGGCTTTTTAAAAACTTTCGTTAAAGATTACAGAAAATAAAAAAAGTTTGTTCTTTAAAAAATCTCTAAAAGCATATCGCTGTAATTGGGACATCAATATATTTACCATGTTAAAACTAGAAGCTAAAAATATCCTCATTTTCACTTGTTATAGAGATGCTATTAATATCCTCAGATGCTGAATCATTAAGAGGTTCATGATTAATTATGCTAGCATTTGTTTCACTGTCTTCCCAAATTATCTTGCTTTTTCTAAGTCATGATTGAAGGGAGTGGTAATCA
Organism: Anolis apletophallus; assembly: GCA_030556195.1. NCBI lineage: Eukaryota > Metazoa > Chordata > Lepidosauria > Squamata > Anolidae > Anolis > Anolis apletophallus. The sequence goes on from JARBWK010000007.1 coordinate 24,108,485, forward strand.
ATTTTATCAGTTTTATTCTCATTCTGATAACAATTTTGAAAACTGCCGTTTTCAATTATGATTCACAATTTAGAACTGATTTTGCACAAAATTAGCTTATTGTTGCATTGTGAAGAAAAACCATTCACTGTGCAGAAAGTAGCATTTCAGGAGGTATTTTTGCATATGCACCTTTGTTGTGCTTTGTTACCATGGCAGGCAGCCAGAGAACTCTAGAGAGATCATGGCCATTGTTGGGCATAATTGCTGACTTCAATAAAGACACCTGGGTGACTAGGGAAGTAATGGGAAGTAATTCTCCTCTCCTTTCCCCAGGTTGCACAAGTACCTGACAGCATCCATGAGTTCCCTGGAGCTCCAAAGCTGACTGCTGCAGGCACAATGGATAGTCCAGGTAAAGCTGAACATGCAATGGAACAAAGCCAAGCTTGGTGCAACTGAAAGGTCTTGTCCATCTTGCCCCCGCACCAGCATAAAGACACATATTTATTTATTAGTTTGATTTCTTAGTCGCCCTTTCCCGTAGGCTCCCACATGGTCAGCCTAGAGTATACTCAAGTGCACTGGCCTGAGGACTTCCGGTCAGCGTTCATGGCGAGCGGTCGCATCCTCGAAAGGCTCCGAGGGTGACAAGCAAGCAGAGCTTGGTAGAGCTTGTTAGCTCTCCATCAGGGATTGGAGATATAGATCCCTGAACAGCCGACCCACAGTCGAGTCAGCTGGACCTTGCAAAGCGCTTCCACAAGATGGGGAGTGCTGCGCAACCCAGGAGTGAAGGCAAGGGAGCTGGCTCTGCGCTTGCAAAACAGGCCTGTGACCTGACTATGCTCACCTGCATCGATTTTAAACTCTCCGTGAGTACTGAATTCTAACCAAACAAGAAAAAAGCCTTTTAAATGCCCCAAAAACCGATGCGGATGCAGATGTTTGAATCCCAATAATCATCCTTGTGGACTTATTAATTTAAAAGGGCTGGAAAGGAGAGAGAAGCGAGGAAAAAAACCCCTCCCCATAATCTCCCCAGTGTAGTGAAATACAAGCTACCTGGGAAGTATCCAGAGGGGAGGGCTCCATCGGCCCGGGAGTCTGAGGGTCCTATGCTGAAAGTGGATCGCCAGTGACCTTGGAGACGCGGAACCGCCATCTTCAGCCTCGTGGAAGTGAGAGGAGGCAGAGGGAGACGGAAGACGGAGGGAGTGAGAGGCGCAACGCCAAGAGGGTCAACCTGCTACTCATGTTTTAGGATCTATCTGAAGAGAAGCTGAGGCCATCTCCTGACGGCTTTGAGAACTGCAAGTGCACTATAAAAAGCACCAGCAGCGGAGCCACAAATACACGGAATTCAACTGAATGAACTGAGTGATCTGAATGAACAACAACTGATGCCAGGAGCGCATAATCAGAGCAATAAAGACAAGGAAGTAACTGATGCAGTGAAGCCCTGGCCTTGATTGAGGGGCAAGGCTGAAGTGTCCTTCAAGAAAGACAAGAAAGGAAGAACTCCCTAATGCAACTAGCCAGGAAAGATATAAAGAGATAAAGGGTGGCAAGAGATAAACCCCCAAATTAAAGACATTTTAGACACTTCAGAGATACCCAACAATTAGTGAGTGAGATTCTCAGGGGACTGACCATCTGAGAAAACTGAGATTAAAATAACTACGATTCCTCCCACGGTCTTTACTTTGCTACCATTTAAAGCGGCGCAAGAGCCCAAATTGAGCTGATCTTCCAAACAATCTACTTGTACGTAGGGGAATGGCGCTCCTGAAACGAAGAAAAGCCCCAAAAGATACGATGTCTGCCAAAAAGATCCCAGGCAGAAAGGACTCTCAGCACAAAGAACTAACTCTAAAAGATATCTTTGCTGAGATGCAAAGATTATCCAATAAGCAGGACGAAGCAGCAACTAGACAGGAAGATCAAAAGAAGTTGTTAAGAGACCAGGAAAGGCTAATCAAAGAGGGAATGGCAGATTTTTAAAAAGACTTAAGAGGAGATATCGCCAACATTGAAAAAAATGGACTCAATGCAAGAGGACATAAAAACAATCCAGCTGAAAGAGGCCAATCTGGAAGTGAAACATGAGCAACTGGAGGCAAGCCTCAAGAAGAAGATCAACAATCTTGAAGCAATAAATAAAAAATTGGAAGAACAGCAGGAGCTACTGGATCATAAAGAGAAAGAATTTCAGTTGCGCTTTAGGAACGTGGAGGAGGATGACCAAGAAGACCTCAGGGGTATCATGATTGAGATAATCGCCAAGCTGCTCCAAATACCATTGGAAGATACAGATAAGGAAATGGACCGAATATTTAGAATTTCTACTAATTTGCTGTTATCGGGAGCTCCGAGGCGACCCCCAACGCTCCTGGAAGCCCTCCAGTTGGAGGCCGAGGCAGTCCTGGAGACCCGAGCGCTGGCATCATCCCCCGCCGCCGTGGAGGCGCTGAGCACCGGGAGGATCCCTCAGCCCACGGAGGCCCTGCGGCGGTCCCCCGTTCCCTGGCCCGGCTTTGAGGACCCGGAGATGGTGAGGACCTTCATCCTCCCTGACGCCACCCTTGACGCCATCCCGGGCAGCCCCTGGGCCGAACAGCTCGGCCTCCCCTGCCTCCGCGCCGGCTTTGACCAGCTGGTGAAGCAGCTGATCGCTAGACTGGAGGAGGCGAAGGAGCTGGGCCTTGCACTGGCGTCCCTTTCCCGCGAAGTCGGCGGTCGCTGCCCGGACCTCCTCCTGGGGCCCAGAGAACCACCGGCCAGGGGAGCGCCAGGCCTGCCCGGCCCGGACCCGGACCACCGGAATCTACAAGAGGAGGAATGTGAGGAGGAAGAGGTGCACAGGATGGCTGTGGCCTCCTCCCGCAGCAGGCCCCTCCCGAACTCGCCTGATCCGCCGGACCCCGGGGCTCCCGAGGGACAACCGGAGCGGCTGGAGGAGGGTTGTCCTGAGGCCCAGGAGACCCCACAGCAGCCTCCGAGCGATGGCGAATGGACTGCCGTGGGAGGCCTCCCTTGTGAGAGGGGGCCTCCGGCCGGGAACGAGGCCACGTTGGGGGTTGTGGCGCTGCCTTGGTGGAGTCCCTGGCGGGCTCTGGGGTGCCGGGCCCCCTCGCTTTCGAGGCGAGGGGTGTTGGCCGAAGGCCCCAAGATGGCGCCGGCCTTGACTTGCTCGGCGTCCTCGGCGTCCCTGGTCCCGCCTCTCGGGCCTTCCCTGGGGGCCTTGGCCACACACCCCTTCGACTCTGCCTCTGACCCCTTTCCCAGCTGTGCTCTGTCGGCAAGTCTTCCATCTGAGGCACTGAGCGTTTCCCAGGTGCTATCCAAAGTCCCTGGGGAGCGCCCCCGCCGCAGGGCCTGCAAGCTGACCCGTATTCCCTTCATCCCCACCAGCCCTCGATGCCCTGCTTCGCCTGGGAATGAGCGGAGAAGGAAGAGTAGGCGAAGGTGCCGGGGGAGGAATGGCCAGCCGAAAGGCCGGTTTCACCACCAAGTACCTCCCCCCCCCAGCCGCCTCCACCGGAGCACCCACTAATGCCAACAGCCTGGAGCCCGGTACTACCACCATGTCTAGCAGGCCTGAGTCCAGCTCAGCCCCTCATCGCTCTGGCCCTCCCCCGCTATCTCTGGACCTGCCGGCCCCCCACAGACCGCCACCTGGTGGCTTGGGACAATGCCCTCGCAGAAGAGGGAAGCCCAACAAGCATCAGAGAAGGTCCTTTCAACCGCGGACCTTTTGGGGGGCGGGATTTGACAGGAAAGAGAACAGGAAAGAGAGTTCCCTGGGCCTGGCCTCTGGTCCGGCCTCCGTTGGTGACGCCAGGAGCTCCCGCGAGGACCGAAGTGGACAGCTAGATAGGCCTCCCCCAAGGACCAGCCGGGGGAAGGATCTATCGGGCGGTGAACGAGCCTCGTCATCTCTGACCTCGACCCCCCCAAGTGTTGGTGAGGGCTGGGACTGATGGGTTGCCGACAGAACTGGCGGGGAACGACCAGGGCCCTCTACCGGCTTCCCCTTTTCATGGGGTGTGCCGGAAGTTAAATCCCCTGCCAGCCCATGCCACTCAAGTCTGTTAGGTATTCCAGTGATCTCAGGGTGGGGTGAGTACGGTAGGCGCAGGCCGAATGCGAGACCAACTGCGAGAGCCAAGCTGAGTCACAGAAGGACTCGGCATGGTTCTGACCTGCATCCTATCCCTAGACACGCTGTTGATAGACATCCAGTTACCCTCCCTTCCACTCTGGTGCTGGTTAACGCCCGATCTATTTGGAACAAGACTGCTACTATCAGGGAATTTTGTGAAGATCTTAAAGCGGACCTTTTCTGTATAACGGAGACCTGGCTCCAGGAGAGCAATAACACCTGTCTCCAGGAAGTAGTCCCCCTGGTTACGCTGCCACGCACCAGAATAGGAATGGGGGTCGGGGGTGGGGTGGCAATACTCTCCCGTGATGGATTGCACCTTAGAGCGACCCCTGCGCTCCACCACCTCAGGGCTCGAAGGTGCCGGCCTGGTGTGGGGGTCCCAGGAGAGCCTGGCGATCTTGCTGGTGTACCGTGCGCCTAGCGCACCAGTGGAGAGCCTGGTGTGGCTGCTGGAGACTGTGTCGGAGTGGGCATTGAGGTTCCCCAGACTTATTGTTCTGGGGGACTTCAATGTCCACGCCGACGCAGCCTCCACTCCATCTGCAGCCGCGGACCTAATCTCGACAATGGCGACATTGGGCCTCTCCTTGTGTAGCTCGGGACCCACACACTCGGCCGGGCACACTCTCGATCTGGTGTTTAGTGCGGGGGTTCAAGTGGACCTAGCCTCTGTAATAGAGGTTCCATGGTCGGACCACTGTGCTCTAAGGATCCGGGTTGAGCAACCGCCCCCTCCATACAAGGGCGCCGAACAGATTTTGGTTCGCCTGAGGAGACTTATGGAACCCGAAAGGTTCCTGAATGCTCTGAGGGACCTGGAGTCTATCAGCGTCTCTGTCGAAGAGCAGGTTCAAGCTTGGAAAATATCTTTAGCCAGAGCTCTCGACGAGATTGCCCCTAGGCGCCCTCTCTGCCCTCGCAATCACCGATCCCCCTGGTATACAGGGGACCTTAGATCGATGAAGCGAGAGAGGAGACGGCTAGAGCGCGAGTGGAGGAAACTCCGCGACGGAGCCTCAGTATCTGCTTATAAGCTAGTTAAAGAGGCTTATGAGCGTGATGTCAAGGCGGCCAAAAATGGATACTTTTCCGCCTTGATAGCGTCTGCTAGCTCACGCCCGGCTCAATTGTTTAAGGTAATTCGGTCTTTGACGACGGTCCCTACTGTCCCAAAAAATAGCGATCAGGCCCTCACTGCCGGTGCTTTACAGAGCTTTTTCACAGACAAGATTCTGAGCCTCCGCCGGGACCTTCCAGCCACGGTTGAGACAGTAAGAGAGATTGAGACCCCGTGGCCCTCCGCCGGGCCCACCCTCGACTGGTTTCGGCCACTGGACACAGATGCTATTGATAGGATTGTGGCTGCAGCCAGGCCTACCACCTGCTCCCTCGACTCGTGCCCCTCCTGGCTTGTTAGATCTTGCCTGGAGGGGTTACGTGGGCCTCTGTTGAATATCATAAACAGCTCCCTTGAGCAAGGAGTCTTTCCAGAGTGCTTAAAAGAGGCGGTGGTAGCTCCATTACTGAAGAAACCGTCATTAGACCCTGCGGTTCCTCCAACTACCGCCCAGTGTCGAATCTTTCGTACCTGGGCAAGGTAGTTGAGAGGGCAGTAATGGAGCAGCTGTAGTCCTTCCTAGATGATGCAACATGGCTAGACCCCTTCCAGTCCGGCTTCCGTTCGGGGCATGGGACGGGACGGTTCTGGTCTCCATCACAGAGCAACTCCGCTGCCAGCTCGACCAAGGCGGGTCTGCGCTGCTCGTGTTATTGGACCTCACGGCAGCGTTTGACATGGTCGACCACAATCTATTGACCCACCGCCTGGCCATGGCTGGAGTGAGGGGGACAGCCCTAAAATGGCTGACCTCCTTCCTCCACCAGCGGTCTCAGCGTGTGAGGAGGGGCGGGGTGGTCTCCGAGGGCTTCTCATTAGTTTGTGAGGTTCCGCAGGGGGCCATCCTCTCCCCTCTGTTATTTAACATCTACATGCAGCCGCTTGCACAGCTGGTGCGGAGTTATGGGCTGGAGTGTCACCAATATGCGGATGATACCCAGCTCATTCTGAGGATGGAGGGCAGGCCGGGATCCGTCCCTGATAATTTCCAGCACTGCCTCGGCCGTTACTGGATGGCTGCGAGCCAGTAGGTTGAGGGTGAATCCGGCAAAGACGGAGATCTTGTGGCTGGGCCGCCCGGGTGGGGTAGATGTCCAGCTTCCGACCCTGGACGGTGCGGCGTTATGCCCATCGTCTTTCGTGAAGAGCCTGGGAGTCCATCTGGACTCTCAGATGACCATGGAGGCCCAGGTCTCTGCGGTCAGCAAGGTGGCCTTTTTCCATCTCCGACAGGCAAGGAGGCTGGCCCCCTATCTCTCCCGGAACGACCTCGCCACGGTGATCCAAGCCACGGTCATCTCAAGACTAGATTACTGCAACGCGCTCTACGTTGGCCTTCCTTTGTCGGCGATCCGGAAGCTCAAGCTGGTGCAGAACACTGCCGCCCGGCTCCTGTATGGCTCTCCAGCAGGTTGCCATATAACACCTGTTTTGCAGGACCTGCACTGGCTGCCAATTGAGCACCGGATTGCCTTCAAAGTGTTGGTTCTCACCTTTAAGGCCTTGCACGGCCTGGGGCCAGCGTATCTGAGGGACCGTCTCACTCCATATTGCCCTCTGAGATCACTGCGGTCCGAGGATGCTAACTACTTGGAGGTACCTTCGGCGAATCTGGCAGGGCTGACATCCACCCGCCGGAGGGCGTTTTCTGTCATAGCTCCCACGCTGTGGAACGCCCTCCCGGCCGACACCCGGGCAATGAAGGACCTGATCCCGGTCAGGGCGGGCTTGTAAAACCTATTTGTTTAGGCAGGCCTTCGATGGGTAGGCCCGTGCGTCTTGGTTGTGCCACTACCTCAACTGTGTTGTTGTTTTTACTGTGTTGCTTGTTTTTAATTGTTCTTAACCTTCTTTATTTTATTGTGCCTTCGGCTCTTGTAAGCCTCCGCGAGCCTTCGGGAGTCGGCGGCATAGAAACCCGAATAAATAATTTCTCTAAGAAAAATAATTCCATCCGTGATGTCCTGGTGCTTTTCACTAGGAAAAAATCAGAGACGATGTCCTGAGAGAGAATGCAAGAAGCCCGATTTTCTACAATAAGCGTAAGATTATAATTATGAAAGAAATCCCTGCGACTATCCTGACCAAAAGAAAGAAATACTACCCTTTGACTGATGAACTTAAAAGACTCAATATCAAATTTTGATGGGAGAAAAAGGAAGGCCTGATGCTAACCATAGAAGGGAAAAGGCAATGGATAACGTCCGAGGAAAAAGCAAAGGCCCTCCTAAAAGATTTGCATAAAGGCAAATATAAACAAGAATTTACGGAAGGGAGAAACAATGAAAAGGAGAGGAAAGACAATAATGGGGAGGATGAAATATCGGACCAAGAGGAAGATGAGACTGATGAGAGAGAAGGCGAAATCCAACAAAAAAAGGGTAACAGACGTGACCAGTCTAAGCAGATGGAATGGACGATGCAGACCAGAGCGAGGAAAGAAAGAGAGTTAAGAAAATTTTATAATGGAAATTAAGGTTATCTCAAACAATGTGAATGGTTTAAATAGTCCTAACAAAAGAAAGAGGGTCTTTAACCAATTGTATAGTAAAAAAGCTGAGGTGGTGGCTTACAGGAAACGCATATCAAAGTTTGTGATGTAGAATATTTGAAACAAGACAGATTGGGAGAGGTGTTTGCCTCTTCATTTTATAAGAAAAAAAGAGGGGTAGCAATCTATGCTAAAGAATCTTTGAACCCGGTTCTGGCCTTTAAGGACAAAGAGGGCAGAGTAGTTGGAGTTAAGATGAGATGGAATGCTCAACAAATCCTTCTTTGCAATATATACGCGCCAAATGGCCCTAAAGTCAAATTCTTTCGAAAACTAGAGAAAGCTATCTCAAAAGAAAGTTTTGACGATCTAATCATTGTTGGGGACTATAACAGGGTGACAGAGAAAGAATTAGACAGATCCAACGGAAAAGGAAAGGGTATGTCGTTTTTCCACCTACGCAGGCTAGGCGACTGGCACCCTACCTGTCCAGGGAGGACCTGGCCACGGTGATCCAAGCGACGGTCATCTCGAGACTGGACTACTGTAACGCCCTCTACGTGGGCCTTCCCTTGTCGACAATCCGGAAACTCAAGCTAGTGCAGAATGCCGCTGCTCGCTTGCTGGTGGGAGCACCAGTGAGGTAGCACATCACTCCCATCCTTCGGCAACTGCACTGGCTTCCCATCGAGTACCGGATTGCCTTCAAGGTGCTGGTTTTAACCTTCAAGGCCTTGCACGGTCTGGGGCCTGTGTACCTGAGGGACCGCCTTACCCCGTATGTTCCCCCGAGATCACTGCGCTCGGACGAGCCAATTGTGTTGGTGGGTCCATCGCCCCGCGCCTGCCATCTGTCCAGGGCTAGACAGGGAGCTTTCTCTGCTGCGGCTCCAGCACTCTGGAATTCGCTCCCTGAGTACATCCGAGCGACCCCTGAACTCCTTCCCCTTCCGAAGATAAAAGAAGGGTGTGGGACAACTCCCTAATGAGGTCAAAGAAATACTTGCTGATCTTGAGGTACTAGATGCATGGAGGGAACATAACCCGGGAGGGAGAGATTATACTTATTACTCGGGTAGATTCTGTACGTGGTCCAGGATTGACATGGCCTGGGTGACAAAAAACATCCTGTCCAAGATCAGGAGTATTTGTATTAATCCGAAACTGTTTTCTGACCATTGCTCTCTTGAATTCAAAATAGGGAAGAACAAACATCAGAAGAGGTGGAGACTGAACGAGGAGTTACTGAATAGTGAGGAACAAATACAAAGGTATAAAAAAATTCTAGAAGAATATTTTACACTAAACTTAAACAAAGGTACTACAGACAGGGTTGTCTGGGATGCAGGGAAAACGGTCATCAGAGGCCACTTCATCCAAAATAGCATAATCAGAAATAGAAACAGATACAAAGGTGGAAAAAGAACTACTAAATAAGATCAAAGTGGCAGAAAATAAGTTAAAACAAAACCCGAAGGACACTGTTATAAAATCACAGTTAAAATCCCTCCTAAAACAAAAAGAAATGTATGACCTTGACAAAATTTTAAAAAATCTGCTGTTTTTAAAACAGCAACATTTCCAAAATGTCAACAAGCCAGGTAGATGGCTAGTGGCTAAAATTCGAGAAAAAAAACCAACGAAATCACATCACACAAATTATTCACAATAGCAAGATCTATAATAAAGAACCCCAAATCAGAGACCAATTTCAAAAATTCTACAGGAAATTGTATTCATCAGACAATATCAGAAAAGATTTAGTACAAAGATATATCAGTAGCAGTAAATTAGATAAGATCACAGACAAAGATAGAGCAAAACTAAACAACCCAATCACAATACCAGAAATCACTAAAGCAATAAAGAAACTGAAAAATAATAAAGCCCCAGGCCCGGACGGGCTTACGGCCAAATATTATAAAAGCTTCGCGGAGGAACTCTCACCCCACCTATGTAAAATCATGAACGAGGCGATGGAGGACGCAACAATTACAATAATCCCCAAACCCGGACACGTTAGTACAGACATGAAAAACGATCGCCCGATTTCCCTCCTAAACATAGATTATAAACTTTATGCGAGTATCCTGGCGGATAGACTCAAAAGTTTTCTGAAGGAGTGGATAAGACCTGAACAAACAGGCTTCCTCCCCGGAAGACAGGGGAAGGAAAACGTAAGAATCCTAATTGACTCGATCGAATACTACAGCCAGAAAATTTATGACAAGGCCGCTTTCCTCTTTGTGGATGCGGAGAAGGCGTTCGATAGGGTCAATTGGGATTTTATTATCTTGTTACTCAAAGAACTTGATATGGGAGCGGGCTTCTGCAATGCTGTCCAGGCAATCTATACTAAACAACAGGCTAAACTATTTATAAATGGAGAAGAAACAAAGGCTTTCCCAATTAGAAAGGGCACAATACAAGGGTGTCCCCTTTTTCCCTTACTATTTATATTAGTTACTTTTAAATGACATAAGGGAAGACAAAAAATTAAAAGGTCTAATGATCAAAAAAGAATCTCTAAAGATCAGGGCATTTGCGGATGACCTGGTCTGTGTAGTAGACAACCCACTAGAAAATATTATGAATTGGATAAGCAAAATAGAAACGTTTGGAGGGGTGATGGGGCTAAAGATAAATAGGAACAAAACCAAGATGTTGGTAAAAACATATCACAGAAAGAAAAGAAGAAATCCAGAGATTAACGGAAATAGAAATTACGAATAAAGTTAGATACCTGGGAATTATGTTAACTCCAAACAATATAAATCTAGTAAAAAATAACTACGACAAGACGTGGAAAGAAATAAAAAAGAATTTGGGGAAATGGCAACAGTTAAATCTATCTATGTTGGGTAGGATTTCATTAATAAAAATGAATATCCTCCCAAAGATGCTCTTTCTCTTCCAAAATTTGCCCATCCTGACTAGTGATAAGTTCTTTACTATTTGGAAAAGAGACCTAACAAAATTTATATGGAGGGGGAGGAAACCGAGGATAAGGTGGTCAAATATAAGGTGGTCAGTGTACCTGCGGGATCGCCTTGTCCCATATCATCCCACCAGATCACTGCGCTCCGAAGAGCTAAACCTCCTGGTCATCCCAAATGTGAGGACCTACAATCTGTCCGCAACCCGCCGCTGGGCTTTCTCTGTTGCAGCCCCTACCATGTGGAACGCACTGCCCGCCGGCATCCGTGCCACCCAGGGCCACCTCCTGTTCAGGAGAGCAGTTAAGACATTGCTGTTCCAACAAGCCTTCGGAGTTAGCTAAACTGTAGCTCGCACCGCCTAGCTGTCAGCCCACTGCGACTCCATTTGTTGTTTCAACTGTTCTAATTGTAATTCCATCTTAATGGTATTACTGTGGTTTATGAGTTATCTGACAATTGTATTTTACGAACTGTTGTAAGTCGCCCCGAGCCGTTGGGGGGGGGGGGGTGACAGACAAATGCGAAATAATAAATAAATAAAAATAAATATGATTGATATCAGAAACAGAGGCGGTTTGGGAGTTCCTGATCTCCAGACATACCATGAGGCCTGTGCACTGGAGTGGACTTGTGAATGGGTCACCCTTACTAATGAAAATCTCCTCTCAATAGAGGGCCACGACCTTAGGGTCGGGTGGCACTGTTATCTGTATTATGACAGAACCAAGATTGAGAAAAATTTCAAAAATCACTGTATTAGAAGTGCACTGTTAAAAGTCTGGCTCAAATATAGATATATCTTTATTGAGAAGACCCCACTTTGGCTTTCCTCCCCAAGAAGCATTCTTCCGAAGACAATACGGAAAGTCCAATTGGCTTAGGTATAGAGATCTTCTTAAAAACTGTAACAATGAATGGCAGTTGAAAGACCTCTCAGAATTAAGGGAACTTGATGGGTCCATAAATTGGCTACATTATTTTCAAATTAGAGATATTTTCAGCAAAGACCAAATGGCAGGATTTGAAAAGAAACAACAATTGTGGGATAAAATAATAGGTAAAAAAGACAAGAGAGTCTCTACATTATATGGGAAACTCCTTGAAGTAAAAGCAGAACAAGAAACAATCAAAAACTGCATGATTAGATGGGCTCAAAACTTTGGCCATGAGGTCCCCTTAATTCGATGGGAAAGAATGTGGAAGATTCATTGGAGATACACTTATGCTTATGAGCTTAAAGAAAATAATATAAAAATATTCCATAGATGGTACCTTACTCCCCTAAAGATTGCTAAATATAACAAGAATTACGACCAGAGATGCTGGAAGTGCAAATCAGCACCTGGAGGTTTTTTCCATCTTTGGTGGAGTTGCAAAAAGGTATACAATTTTTGGGAAAACCTACATATTGTAATGGGGAAAATGCTGGAATTAGACTTACAATTAAAACCAGAGTTTTTCCTCTTGGGCCTGCTAGACAGTGACCTAGATGTGAATACTGAAAAAAAAATGTCTACTGCGTTACAGCAGCTAGGTTATCACTGTCCCGAACATCAAGGATTGGGCTTCCAAGCTCTTCGAGATCATGAAAATGGACTCTCTAACGCAAGCAGTGAACCAAACAAATATCTGCAAGAAAACGGACTGGTCAAAGGTGGTGGATTTCCTAAAACAAAAAGACTTTGAAGGGTGGTCTAAAATCGAACTGTAAATACTTCAGAATTATCAGACGGAACAAGGATGTTAAATATAGTACATTGGTTATTAAAGCTATACAATGATAGAGGTTTACTAGATAACACCACTTGAGATGTTATTGGTGGCAAGCCGAAGGCTGGAAGTACTCCGTTTTGTCTAGTGATGTAACTAGTCTGTCTGTCGTGTTTTTCGTATTAGTAGTATTATGTGTTAAACATATGTTATACTGTATGTTTGTTTTTAAATACTGTGAAAACTAATAAAGACTATTTCTTTAAAAAAAGTGCACTGGCCTCAGCTTTTGTGGCTCACGTACAAGAGCCCACAGACTCAAAACCCTTCAACTCCAACAGATATCTCCAGGTTTTCATCTGTAGCAGTTAATAGGTAACATATAGTGGCCCTTATGTCATGCAATCTCATATGTCTGGTTTGGTTATTTCAGGCTTGGTCATCAAATCTTGCAGAATTTATTTGGAGGTGCCTTTGCCTTCCTCTGAGGCTGACAGAATGTGACTTGCTCAAGATCACTTAATGGTTTCCATGGGCAAGCAGGGATTCAAACTCTGGTCTTCCAGAGTCAGGTTCAATACTAAGGTCACTAAAATAAATGTCCTTATATGTGAACAGAACTGAATAGTTTACAGCATCTATATTTATCTAAATGCTATCTTAACATAATCTACAGGAATCCCTTGCACAATGGTAGAGTGACTGATGCATCAAGGCCTGATGCAATGCTGCACAAGAAAATACTCCCCAATCTCACCAGTGCTCAATTATGCATTTTTATACAATTCACTAACAAGGTTTTATTGCATTTCTGCAATATATCTGTAAAATGATGACACATGGACAGCAATGTAGGATGTTCATCAAAGTGAGAGAAGCCCCTGGCAGTGCAATGGGTAAATCCAGGGAGAGCAGGTTGAGCTCACTCTCTCAGCTCCAGCTCCTTATGTGATATGAGAGAAGCTTCCCACAAGGATGGTAAAACATCAAACACCCAGGCATCCCATGGGCAACATCCTTAGAAATGGCCAAACTTGCAGTTTCTCAAGTCTCTCAAGACATGAAAAATTATTAAAGTAAGAGGAGTGACTTTTCTGTCTAGAACTCTGAAAAAGTCTGAAAGGAGGGAACTGTTTTGGAAAATAAAACTTCCAGATCTGAAAGGTTGTGGCAGAACATTTGGATATACAGTGGTGTTTCCGTTCAACTCCATATTGAACAACTCATATTCTATGTATAATAATATTTCTATTTCAGGAGGTAGGAAGAGTGCCGTTCTCAACTTTAATCAAAGCATCATGGTGAGATATCTTTCTCTGTCTATCCATACATCTAAAAGCACCCAAAGCACACTGACATCATAGAAACCAAGATTTCTTCCCTGATTTTTTCCGTTTAAGTTAGATTTTGGATGGAAGGTAGGACCTTCTGAATGTGGGATATCTTCCCAAAGCAGGATAGCTGGGGCTAAACCTGGTATCTCCAAGTGTTCTTTGTATTTGCTCAGTCTTCCAGGCATGCCATCTTGTAAGGACCTCTTCACACGTACCTTTTTTTGGTGGTCACAGCTGGATTTTTCAGGTTCAGACATGGAGCCCAATGGCTCCCATCACACTCCAGATAACTACTTCCAGGGCAGCTCCATGGCTGAAGTGTTGCTGCTGCCAAAAAATTTGCAACAGCAGGCAATGGCAGGCTCCTCGTCTTTCCATAAGGAAAGATGGGTCAAGCTGCCAAAAAGGGGCTTCCCCCATGTGATGAGGAAGGAGGGAAGCCATGATGAAACAAGGTGTGGGGCAACAGGTCTCCATAACCCCGGTGCAACTGCCGGTGTGACATGGCGATCTGGGACATCTTTGGTGGCACATGTGGCAAGGTCACAAGTTGCTTTAAATGTTGTTATGATTTTGCTGATTTTAAGGGTTGTATTGATCACATTGGTTTCTTTGATTTGTTTTATTATTTTTGCTGTTTCAATTTATATCCCATTATTCAGTTCACACTAGCATATGGTTTTGTGACTACTGTACACTGCCTTGGGTAAGCTGTCATACTGAAATATGGAACAAAAACAGCAAGCAGGGATGCCAGTCACCTTGGGAAACTGGCACTCATCAAAACACTAATTGCAAGTGCCAGAATATAAGAGAAGCAATTAGGAAGACAAGACAATCCTTCCCACCCCACCCTGTCTCACAGTAGCTATGGCCAAACGATTATTGGAGAGCACAAATAGCTACCCAGGAAGATGGCCATGAGCTCACATGTGAGGTGGCCTGAGGACTCCATGACAGAAATGTAGTATGGGGACGAGAGAACCTTTTTCAAAGCATTCTTCACTGTCACTTAAAAATAAGATGATGCCTCAAGCACCTGAAATAGTCAAAGGTGAATGTAACAAAAGTCAAGGATTTTAAAGATGTAATAAACTTAATTAAAGAGTAATGCTATAATATTCTAAACAGAAAACTCAGTTTGACTGCAGACTGATTTTTTAAAAAAAATGCCAGCAACTATGTCTGAAGACATTTACTATATTCTATTTTAAGAATACAATATTCAAGCACTTTATGTATATCACATAAAGTGATAATCTGTCTATTTTCAAAACTGAATACTTAGGCTCCTCCTACACAGCTGAATAAAATCCCAGATTATCTGCTTTAAACTAGAATATATGGCCGTGTGGAATCAGATAACCTAGTTCAAAGCAGATATTGTGGGATTTTCTGCTTTAATATTCTGGGTTATATGGGCCCTTAGATTATCTCATATATGCAGAAACAGATCAGACAATAGATCAGACTTACTCATTCTGCCATTAAAATGTTTCATAACAGGCAAGCCCCCATCTTAGAAATCTTTAAGAAGGTGCTCAAAACCTGGCTTTTCCGTTGCGCTTTTGGAGTAACCATACAATCTTATATTGCTGCTCCCCCTCAACAGTTGGGTACTCTATAGTACACCTCCCCCCTCCTGTATGAAGGTCCATTTTATAACCCCATTCTTGATGAGCTTCTCCCTCACAAACAATCTGCTCCATTTCTATCTCATCCCGAGTTTTGAGTATTTTATCCTGTACATGCGGCCTGCTTACTGTTACTGTGTTTGTGAATAATTTTATTGTAATTTTAAATTGTTTACTGTATTTTTATTTTTATGTATTTTATTATGCTGTTGTTTTGTGTTTTGATTTCATTTTATTGCATTGCGTTGTTGGGCTTGGCCTCATGTAAGCCGCCCCGAGTCCCCATTGGAGAGATGGTGGCGGGGTATAAAGTTTTTATTATTATTATTATTATTATTATAAACTGGTACAATTAAAGATATAAAATCTTTATTTCAGCCCCTGTATCTACATTTTACATAAAAATATATAAACACACATCAACATTAATTTTAGAACATGTAGTTTTCTATTTAAAATAATCATATTGCTACTGAACAATCACAAAACCTTCAAGTCAAGTACACATTTTGAAAACCCCCCCAAAAGACATATTTAACAAATAGGAAGAGAAGACTGGTCAAAGAGCACCGCGTATTAGTCTAATGCTTGAGAATTACTAGCAACCTGATCCTATGCATCTTTATTTGGAGGTAAATACCACTCAATGAAAGAGGAGTTGCTCCAGATGAAGCACAGACAGGCCCCATTCTACATTGCCATATAATCCAGATAATCAAAACAGATAATCCACATTGTCTGCGTTGATCTGGATTATATAAATCAGCATAGCCAGAAAATTTGGGATAAACAGAAAACCTGGGATCAGATCCTGTGATATAGGGGCTGTCTAGAAGGGCCCTGAGTAGCATTACTGCTGGGGATGCAGGCATAGGAATAAAAACCAGAAATAAATAGCATATGTATAAGACAAACATCAACTAAGGCCAATTTTTGTATGTCCTATCCCAGGAGAAAGATGTGATATTAAGTTACTAATTAATCAATCAAATCAAATAATAAATACATGTTTACTCAAAAATAAATCTCATAAATATGTGGGACATACTTGTTTGCAGCTGTACAAAACCCTGAAGCTTGCACATGTTTTATATAAGGTGTAGCCAGAGGATAATAATCTGTAGGCCTGTTGCAAGACAATTCTCTGCTTCTTGGGGTGCTGTCTAATCCACATTTCATTTAGAGATGTGATAAAGAGGCGTATTGTAGTAAGGTTCTCCAAATTCTCTCTTAATTATAGATATCACTTGGATCATGAGGACAAGTTATCTAGAGTGCTCTAGAGTAAAAGAGGGCTCAATCCAGCACCCCAGATACCAGATCAATCCCACTGATAGGGACTCCCTGAGCTGTCCTGGTGGAATGATTCAATAAATATTTGTGGCCAGAAGAACCTTTTCTACACAATACAAAACTTTTAATTGGTGAAGCTGGCAATATAAGAGCCTGTGTGTCGAATCAGAGGTTTACATATTTCATATTTACAGTCCTGACACTACAAAAAGCTTTTTAAAACTGTGTCCAGTAAAAACCGGCCTCTTGGAATGCCTATAGGTTAAACAAGCGTATTATGCATGTATAGTGAGCATTTGACTCGTTTTTCATTTGTTTTTCACCCTGCTTCACATCAAACATGCTTACAGTTCTCTTCTTTACGTATTTTCAACAGCAATAACAACAACATCTACCTTTTCAATTTTTCAGGATTGGTGGCTAATAATGAGTCATCATTATCAGTAAGAAAATACACTGTGTAAATACATTCATCCATAATGAAATACATACATTAAGGACTCAGAAAGGGAATTATTGAAATCAATTTTTGGTGAGGTGAGGGGAAAAATAGTAAACTTTTCAAGGACAATCCAAGGCACTGGTGTCAAGAGGAATACATGGCACAAATTCTCCCTGAAACTTGACTTCCATAAGCAATGTTTTTTTTCTGGCATAAAGAAAGGCACTTGCCTCCTACTGTGAAAGATGCCAGCAAAGAAATCTGGAATGACAGATAAAGCTACTTTGCATATGGATTCTCAGAGAACTTAAAACATAGAGAAACAGAGCCAAGAGGTCAAGTGATTTCCAAAAACAACTCAGCAGGCTAGCAGCACGTGCATACAGAGACACCCTCCATGCCACTGCCACATGGCTACCACATTAAATGTGTCTAGAAAGTATGCTTTTAAAACATGCCCACTTTGCTTACTTACATCCAAATTTCTTTTTTGCAAAGCAAATCTGTTTCTTAAAATAACACTGCCTGGATTATGTCCAAATTACATAGAAAGCTTCTACCAGAATGGTCTCTCATTAATTTCAGTTAAAGAGACTTAAGCATTTGATTAACTTCTTCAGTAAAATCAATCATATTTAAAATGTGTTTCAATTTTAGCTGGACTGTATGAACTAGCACAGCAACACACTAGTCTCTCGGAGCTAATCAACTCGCATACATGTGAGATTCATACTGAAGATGTTTTTGAAATTGCTGCAAAATCATATATAATTTTGTAAATTTAGCCCAAATTGAGGTTTGATGTAGCTCTGCATAGGAGTGTAGTAGGGAAAACCAATGCTTTCTAGATAAGAACAATGCTAAGACATCTCCACTGGAAGCACAAATGTATTTTTCAGTCATAAAATCCATAGTATGGACCAAGACATTAGCACGTACAGAGTGAAATGTGGAAATGAGACACAACATAAAAAGGAATGGAAGCATCTATTGAAGCACAAAAGTACTTATTCCACCTCTTTCTCTAACTCACCTTGAGCCATGATAAGAGGCGGGTAAGAAATAAAATTATTATTACTATTTTTATTATTACTACTCATGGACTTTAGAATTCTCCCACTTCAAGTATGGCCTTTTCCCATAAATATTAGGTCAGATATATGTGTCAAAGACCAGTATCAAGAGAGCTCACCAAGACAAAAAAAACCCTGTTCTATTTCTCTAAAGTAATAAAACCTAAGCTTTGCATTCTAAATTTGCTATAATTATACAGAAAACAGAAGTCCAATTATTTAAAAATGCAAGTGAAGATAAACAAATCTAAATATTTTTTGTACACTTAAGGATTTCCAACTCAAATTCATAATAGTGAAAACACACATTTTAATTGACACGCACATTCCAATTTCCAAAATCCTAAAATAAATGAAGAGTACAAAATGATCCGAGGCCAAAGATGTACCAAGATTAATTCAAAGAAAGAAAAACTATGTATTTCAATTAATATTTCAGTTAGAAACTGAAATGATACGCTAAGGAAATAAACGGTTTTGAAATATATTTTACACTTTCAGAACTTAAGGAAGTATTAGGCTGAGTCCCTCAGCAAGGTAACAAGATGTTTGGAATTTCTTGTGTTTGCTTACTTGTTCTTTGACTGAGGCGAGAATTGCCGATGTGGTCTCTGTTTCAGATCCATCTCCATTAGATGTATTCAGCACGGGGCTAAGGGAACTTGTCTTGTCAGAGCATGATGGTTGGTCTGGCACAGGCATAGCTCCTGAAACAAGGAAACAATAGAAATTATGGATCTGGTTGGTCAAGAATTCACAATGTATAGAGATAATTGGACTAGTTTTTAAAAAAGGAAAGTCCTGACATTTGAAGAAAAAATTGCTTCTTTTTAACAGGCATAAAATTGTTGTTTTGTTAATCATACTTTCTAAAAATGGTTAAAACAGGGGGGGGATCTTTAGTTTAGCAGAGAGCAGAGAAGAAGCAGACCCACTTGTACATTCAGACATAAATGTTTGTGTTTTGGGGGTGCCAGAATCCCACCTCTCACTCCAACAATTAAAATATTTCAGTGGAAATCATCTGCCTGTGTCAAAAGAGACCCTTGCTTTCACTTCCACATGTAACTAGTCAGAGAAGTCACCTAAGAATTAAGGTAAAGTAAAAATAATATTCTAGAGATATAAGCTCTGATTCTCTCTTCCATGTCTTTCTCTCTTCCATGTTTTTCAAATGGGGTGTAGAATATTCTGAGATATCTGGAGTAAGCAACAAGCTGCCTAAGGGCTAAAAAAATCACACTGTAGAAGTTGATCCTATTCCTGGAAGATGGTTCACTTGTTGACTTATGCAAATAGTATTCAAATGGATTCCTAATGCCAAATTTCACGTTTTGAGGTTGTTGTTTAATTCAGCCTTTTTTGGGTTGCAAAAGTGGCTGCCAATGGCAGCAGGTGTCTTTCGTGTATTTTGGTTAGAATGCCAGTTGTATTGTCTCAAAGAGAAGGATAATTTTGCCAAATTAATTCTGCCAATGTGTCCAGCTGTACACTCTATGCTGTCAGCAACACATTTCAAGGGATATCTGTGAGGGTTTTTTTACACATAAGCATCCAATGCACACATGCTTACTAGATGACAGAAACATTTTCTATACAAGAAACACTTGCCAACAGAAAAGTGGGTATGTAGGATTACAATGACCACCTAGAAAAGCAACACTTAGAATATGTTCTATGTGAGCAAAATTTATTTATCAGTGACATTGAACATTTCATGCCATTTCTATTAACTTCCACGTTATTACCAAGCACTTTCCATTTTGAATGATAAATTTCCCTTTATTTGTGTGGGCAAAGAAAGGGAAATGAAAATAACAACATCCTGGAAAGATTTACCATGTGATGACAAAGATGGTGTTTCTCAGCTATTTAGTAGTTTGGTTTTTAAAAAAGTTTTAAAACTCTTTTATAGCAGAAACAAAACAATTCTAAAACAGAAAATCTATCCTTAAAATATTCAAGATCAAGCAAGATAACTGTTCTAGTTACTCTTTATTTTAATATATTTGAAAATAGGTAACATCTGAAATCTTGAGACTATGTTATATTTGGTATGTTTAAAATACACAGAAATATTTTCAAATTCCCATATTAAATAAAATGCCACATACAGTAACATTATGAAATCTAACCTATCAACATCTTAATGACAACCTTTCGTACTATAAGTGTAAAAATTATGTGTCAATTTCTTTTTCAGATAGAAATGTATCTGTATGTGGCATTTTTAAAAAATATATATATTGGAAAGAATAGATAACAACAAAGAAAAATCAGGTTTCATTTTTTATAGCAAGGTTCATATTTTCTTTGTTCAGTTGTCATCACCAAAGCTGTCTGAAGACTTCGGATCATTTTAGTATAATGGGTTTTTATGTTGTAAAATTGCTGGTCAGGATTTTTAAATCAAACTTTAGTCCAGGTGAATAATTTTGAACAAAGTGTATTATGGCTATGCAATCACAAGCTGATGGATAAAGCAAGAGAAACAGAATATAGCCAAATCAAAGCTCATAAACTGCACATAACTGACTTGAATATCAAGCAAAAAGTGGGTGCCAGAAATAATATTGTACAAAAGCTGACTGGCGCATCCTGGGGATCACAACCAGACACAGTGAAGACATCTGCCCTTGTGCTTTGCTACTCTGCTGCTGAGTATGCATGCCCAGTGTGGAATACATCTCACCACAATGAAACAGTGGATGTCGCTTTGAGACATGCCGCATTATCACAGGATGTCTACACCACTGGAGAAATCATACTGTTTAGCTGGTATTGCACCACCTGACATCCACTGGGAAATTGCAGCCTGTAATGAAAGGATAAAGGCAATGACATCTCTAGCCCATTCTCTTTTCAGATATCAGCCAGCAATCCAATGTCTTAAATCAAGAAATAGCTTCCTAAGATCTACAGAGATTCTCACAGGAACACCTCAGCAAACGAGAGTCCAAAAGTGGCAGGGGGAAACCTGCAACCTCAATCAGTGGCTGATAACAGATGACAGACTCCCTCCTGGGCACACAGAAGACTGGGTGATTTGGAAGGTGCTGAACAGATTGCGCTCTGGCACCACGAGATGCAGAGCTAACCTTAAGAAATGGGCCTACAAAATGGAGTCCATGAGATGTGAGTGCAGAGAAGAGCAAACCACAGACAACTTACTACAATGAAGTCTAAGCCCTACCACATTCACAATGGGGGACCTTCTTACAGTGACACCTGAGGCACTCGAAGTGACAGTATAATGCCAAGTTTAATTTTGTTTGTGTTTTTAAATACACTATCACTATACCCTCCATTCACTTCTGACATGATAAATAAATAAATAACTGCACATTGTCATAATAGTTAAAAAGATTGCCTTAGGTTCTGACACAGGTTCTGCAGTTAGGTACAAGGCTATGTTATGGAGAAAGATGGGATGAAGAGGTAGAAATAGTCCATGGTCCAATATAGAAAAAGAGCAAACATAAAAGCAGAAATCATCATCTTGATCCATAAGAACAAAACAATTTCCCAAATTCAGAAGACAGGAAATACAAATTATCAGTAGTTGCTGTCCAAGTATTAGGATACAACTAGCAATGCCTACTGGGAGAGAGATATAAAGTATTAGTTCTCTGTCTCTCATGTAGCTTAGACATTTACCTCATGTCTTAGGGCGTGCACAGAAACCCATAGTGTTATGTGAGTTGTACTATCAATTGACTTTTCAAAACAGAAAATAACTTTACACCAATGCTGTAATGTGAATTTCTTCATTTCAAAATGTTTTTGTAGCTCTCTTGTGGTTCCTCTGCTTGCATACTACATTACATGTCTCTGGGTCAGGAAATTGTCCTTTTTTAAATGAATGGTTTGCCTCAGTTGTTGCTTTCACTCACCTGCAGCCTATAGGTTGTGTACTAAATGCTTGGAATATTAATAAACCAACGTTTCTGTTATCTATCTATACAAGAATATGGAAATGAATTCTAGTCAAGTCTTTCCCAACTCATCATATGACTTTCATATAACAAACAATCTTTATGATATCCAAATGAGAATGTCATCGAAATATTTCCTTTTTATTGCAGCAATTGTTTGAAGGAATGGAAGATTTGGTATACAGTTTGGAATTAAACCCATGTATTCTTTTGTCAGATTATTAATTCACTATAAATTTCTAGTTATTTCATCTGAGTTTCCAGATCCCCTTATCCACATTGCAGTTTTAAAAATGCTTTAATGAATTAGGTCATTCAGTTTCAGAAGGCTGGATGTCACTTCCACTGTCACATGGAGCAAAATGGGAATTTCAGGAGAAGAAGAAATGTGCAGCTATGTAGCTTTGGTCATTTAACATATCTAAAATGCCTGTTTCTATTTTTTTTCTTGAGTAAAGAATAAATAAGAGGTGAGGGCAGAAAATGTGTTGTGACAGAAGCCCAGTAAACGCCAAGCCAGGAGAAGAATCAAACAAAGAGTTTATTGTCGACAGTAAACTAAAACTCAAAAGGCTTAAATTCAGCACAACTATAACAAAAAAAGGGCTTAAGTCAGCCAAAAAAACCCCAAAAGAAACAACTTCCGCCAAACGTGGATTTTCCTGGCGTTTGAAGCGCGTCAGAACTCCAAACGCCTCAATAGATGTTGAGTAGTGCACAGAAGAAGCTGGAATCCAAAGATGTCATCGTAGGCCGATCCAGAAGTCATACACAAGGGTTGAAGACACAGGCGAAGTCAGGAGGCGGTTCCGAAGGTCGACATGAAGAGGCAATCCCAAAACTCAGTACCAACAGCCGAATTCAGTAACACATCCAAGAGGGAGAAGGCAGGCAGAGAAACGTGAAGACAGGCCAAGGGTCCCAAAACCAGAGAGGAGCTTATAGAATTTCAAACCATGCCACAAGGAAAAATCAGGCAGCCGCAAGTATATCGGGATCCAGGAATACAGGAATCAAGAAGCCAATAAGTCCATCAAGCTAAACACATTCGACAATATAAAGATAAAGGTAAAGATTTTCCCCTGACATTAAGTCCAGTCGAAAGGAGAGGAGAAACGGGTAATTTTCCAAAGCGCCAGTCAGATAGGATGGTTTATAGAGAATAGCTAAATAAAACTCTGAGTTGCAGTTTAGCATGGCTTTCGTTGTCAATGCTCAATTCTACGCAACCCTGGAAGTTCTAGTTTGCAACTCTTTCTCTTCCCCAAAATGCAAACTACAACTCCAAGGTTTGCCCCTTTCCTCCCTGATTTGGGTGCTCCAAAACAGTTTAAACCAACCTAGAAATTATCTACTGTCTACAAGAGATAAAAGAGCCACCAAAATAAGGTGAAACCAGTTCCAAACATCAACAATAACGTCCCCAAACATTGAGCACAGCCTACAAAATCATTTAATGTTTGTATATTTGTTTAATGCTTGCATATTTGTTTAATGTTTTTGCATATTGATATATTTTAAATTGTGTGGTTTTACTTTTAATTGTAAGCCGCTTTGAGTCTCCTTCAAGAGAGATAAAGTGGAGTATAAAAAAACATAATAATAATAATAATAAACCAAGTAAAATTCAGTATTATTAAAACTTAAGAAAGGAACACTTTGGATATAGACATTAGACAACCACATTATTATTAGGTTAAAACATCCCCAATACAGCCGACTGCAATATCAGAAAATAATCTTGTGAGTAACTACAGGGTTAATGTCAGCCAAGAGAGAAAATCTTATATGGAACTATGTTGGATTGTAGAAGATACAGAATAGGCCCCATGACTTTAGTTCTTGGCTCAGAATACAAGGAGCAGGAAAACAAATAACAAGGCAAATCTTCAATTTCTAGGGCCCCACAAACACAGAAACCAAGAGCCAGAGCCCTACCACTGCTGTTTGCACATTTCTTGATCATGCATTAGGAAACAGAAAAGATATAATGATTCAGTTAGTCAAAAATGTTTTGCAGATAGTGGCTCTCAAAAATAACAGGCTAAGAAGTCCCTACTTGATTTAGTTATTGTAGTTACCCATTTATTCCTGTGTTTGCAGTTGATCAGTGCCCTTTAATTGAAATAAATCATTCTTTATTGATCTTTAATAAACAAGGTTAAAGTGATGAGTGAGTGAAATGTACACGGTGGTGGAGGTGGATGCAAACGTGAGCGAGACAAGACTGAAGAGGAAATAAGATTATATCCTATGTTTTTGAGACAGCCTTCACTAATCTGACCATTCCCAGATGATGGTGGTGATGACGACGACAATGAATTTCTCACTGGCCTCTCCAATTAAAAACATGAAAACAATTTAAATCACAAAGATTAAAACACAAAAACATAACACACATTAAAAACCTCAATTTTTATTTTAAAAGCCAATTTAAAATCCTTAGGTTAAAGCAGATTGGATAATCCTGCTGGAAGAAATAGGTCAAATTTCTTCTGGCAGTTCATTCCAGAGTCTCTAGAGGCAGATAATGAAAAGGTTCTGTGGGTGACAGTTCCTGGCTGGCTGGAGTAAGTATCCTCCTGAGGACCAGAGTGTATGGGGTGGGTTGTATGGAAGGACCTGATCCTGCAGGTAACTTGGACCCAAACCATGCAGGGATTTAAAGGTAATAACCAGAACTTTATATTTTACCCAGAAACCAACTGGCAATTGGTGGGAGGATTTTAATATTGTTGCAATGTCCTAAAACCATATTTTGAACTACTTGGTGTTTCCGAATTTGATACAGATGTAGCCCAATGTACTGCACATTATAGAAGTCCAACCAGGGAGTTACCAGCACACGTAGCAACCCAATTCCCAATCACCTGCAAAACATTCCAAAAGGAAACATTAGCTGATGGTTTCAAATGCTGAGAGGTCTATTATTTATTTATTTATTCATCTGTTCGATTTCTTGGCCGCCACTCCCGGAGTGGCTCGGGGCGGATCACAAATGCAAACAACATACAGCAAGTAGCACATTAAGATATTAAAACCAATAGTGACACATTCCCACTATTAATATTAAGAAGATGGCCATAGTACATAACAGCACAATACAAGCACCCCTCCATATCCACAAATTATGTGTCCAACTATGTCTTGAAAACATTTTTAAAAGAAAAAGCAATCCGATTTTGGCATTTTATATAACAGATGCAATTTTACCAAACTATTGTATATAATTGGACTTGAGCATCACTGTGTTTCTAATCTCCAAAGGGGAGAAGCCTCACAGAAAAAAATTGTGGAATTTGCTCACCACAATTTAATCTTTGCAATGAATCATGTATAAGTAGCCTGGGAAGGAATGTATTGATTGCTGGCTGGAAAGAGACAAGCAAAAAGAATCAAGAGAGGGTTTAACCATATAGTGTACTGGTGGTCATAGGAGAATTCCAACCCCTGAAAGACAGCGTCTCATTTTTGGGGATTGAACATACTGTATGTTCTGTGCAGACAAAATTATTAATAAATCCTTTTTGCTCAACTTTCCAATCTGTATATGTTTTGGCTAATAGCAGGAGCATCCATGATATCCATGGGGAATTCTTGAACCAATGGACAATGAATGCTGCCCACTGTAATGTTTAGTATTCTACAGCTTTCTACATAACCAAAGCTACACCAACAATTTTCTAACCCTTTGGAACCATGTTAAACAACACAGGACCTCATTAGACACAGCCCCCCCCCCCCCATTTATACACACTTTAAAAACAGTTTGTAGACAGAGTGCCACGAAGCTTATCTTATGACACAGAAGTACTTCCAGTTATTCCCTGTGGGACTCTGTCTTTTAAATGTGTTTAAAGTGTGTAAAACAGATATTTTAGTAGTCAGGTAGCAATAGTCTTCAAAGCTCCCTATTCACACAGAAACTGGTAAAGATGCTTATTCACACATGAGATGGGAACTGTCAGATTTCCCCATGTTAGATTATTTTAGTGATGCTAAAGAGTGGGCATTCCTGTGGGTGGTCTTGAAATGAGCTTTGATGCTCCTTTTCTTACCAGTAATCCTCTTGCATTAAAATGTTATGGTATTTTTAAATGCATTGCCTGACTTACCGGGCAATGCCTGTTGTGGTGCGGGTGCTCTCCCTCCGACCATCATGGAGGCAGGGGGCTTCCTCTTCCCAGCAGCCCCCTGCACCATGGGGGTTTTTCCCACCAGTTGGCCAGCTGGCCAACCAGGAGCCGGCCCTGCCCTGCCCTAGGATTGGCCAGGGCTGGCCTCCTCCCTTCTCGCAGCAACTATAAATGGGCTGCCCTGGGTAACGGCAGGCACCAACTTGCCATCCTACCCACCCTGCATGCTTGTTTGGTTTGGATATTGTGGACATTGTGGAATTACTGTCTGCCTGTGTGGTTTGGATATTGTTAACACTCTTGGGGTTATTGTTATCTGTCACAACTTCAGGGGCGTGTGGCATGGGCCCTGGATCTGGTTTCTTTTCCTCCCCTAGCAGATTGGGGGGAAACGTCCGGTGGTTCTCAGGAGTGCCGAATACTGCAACCGGTGACACCGTGTCGTGCATAGCAGTATCGGTCAGCAGTGGACTGATCAATCATGATCCAGAACCTGTGCCTGGCAGCCAACCCTCAGTTCCTATAATCAATAAACAAGTTGTGGCCATTTTCTTCTCAGCTCAGCGCTTGTGTCTTCTCTGGTTTTGTTGGCAGGAGGGGTGTCACACTTCCACACGCAAAAAATAATTTATTTTTCAGTAATTGTGAAATTTGGATATATTACTACTTTGCTGTGGTTATACTCCCCCCTCCTTTTTACACATAGGTTTCTGACTACTGCAATTGCAAAGTTCTCCCTTTAAAAAAGAATACAAAACATGTGGGGACTACACTTGCTCGTGTGATAGACCAAAATGTGGAGGTTTGCAGTAGAAATGGACAAAAGAACATAATGTTTGATGGGGTCAATTATCCATTTTCCTTATAATAGAATAGAACAAAACACTATGTTAAGAAGATTCCCCTACTTTCCCGTCCTCTTAGAACAAGGTCCCAAATCATAAGTGCCTACATGCAGTATAGTGTTATGCAAGTAAAGTATGCTAGATGCATACATTTGTTTGTGAATGATATAATGAACATTGAATGTTAAGACTTTGCCAGTGTTAATGAATGTAAAGATCCAATTACCAAAAAGCAATTGCGCTAAACTAATAACATCAGAAAAATCAAATAGGACTTTAATTAAACTATCATAACATAATAACAAAAACAATATAAATCCCTTGATAGCTCCCTAGCATAAATTAATCCTTATTACATGACTTACCTTTTTATCAATTATGACTGCACTAATTTGGGGATCAAGATTCTGAATTTTATCTAAATTCTCTGCAATACATAACAGACACGCCTTCCTTTGTGATGGGTATTAGACGCTGGTCTGATATATTCTAGCTACTGATCGGTATCCACCATCCTCCCAGTTCTTCCCTTCTTCTCACTATGTTTTTTAAAAATTGCATCTTTTTGAAGTAATTTTTCCTTGCTGCTGAGCAAGTTCTTGTTAATGAGAAAGGGGGTGTTGGCTAAAAACTAGCAGACAAAATGTTTCAGTATTATGTGTAGTCTCCCACTACTTGAGGCAGAATAATGTGTGTTGTCTTCCAATGCTTCATCCCCAACTTCCACTATGTACCCTCCCCCCATTTTATTTTGAATTTAGTGTTTTTTTCTCAAAGTACGGCATTTTAGGTGGCATGGCTAGAGAGACAGCCAGAGCAGTTGCAATTTGGGTGATCTTTGAGGACCAGTCAGAGCAAGGCATTTGAGACCTGACAATACTATGTGGAGAGCTTTTGTGGTACTGTGGCATTTGTCACAGTAATAGTTTAACACTTTAGAAAGATTAATGAGACCCTACCGGCTGGGGAGACTGCCTGCTACCTGAGGCTGGGGGCTCACTGTGCTTCATGGGATACCCAGATATGTTGTCATGAAATCAATATTTTATATTATTTACTAGAGCAACACTATTTCAGATTTCCTGGAAAATCAAGATGCTTAAGATCATCCGGAGAGGCCCTGCTCTCGGTCCCGCCTGCTTTGCAGGCGCGATTGGTGGGGAAAGGGCCTTTTCAGTGGTGGCTCCTCGGCTTTGGAACGCCCTTCCTAATGACATCAGATCAGCCCCCTCCCTCTTGACATTTAGTAGGAAGGTCAAGACCTGGCTATTTGACCGAGCATTCACAGATGTAGTATGAGTAACAAATAGAGACCAAAGGAACAACGACGATGCAACTGGAAATCGACTTAATAATGAGACGCTGATATTGTGTTTTTAACGTTAAATGTTAATTTGTATATGTTGAAATTGTATTGATAATTGTTGATTTGTTTGTCTTGAGCAGTTCCTGCTATTTGTACACCGCCTCGAGTCGCCTTCGGGCTGAGAGAGGTGGTCTAGAAGTTTAATAAATGAATAAATAAATTCAGGGGTTATTTTAGATTTTTAAATAAGAATTGCCCCACTTTAAAGAAGGCAGATTTTAAACTGGAATGGAAGGTTCATTCCAGCCTACAAGTGAGATTTAACACAAAATCCTGAAAATGTTATACAATGATGCTTTTCACAGTAGCAAATAGTAGGCGTGCTCCCCTGTTTTGGTTTTTCAGGTCAAAAATTAGTTTTTGGAAAAGAGTGGAGGGAATGCTTCTTCAAAGCCCATTTTATAATAAAATCCAACTTTTAAATTAATTTTTGCTAATGTTGTTTCTTATGAGTTTTTGACTTCCTTGCCTCTTCCTAACTGTTCTCTTTTTCAATCTCAAGTGATATCAGCCAATCATGAATCTATTAACAATTCACAATTCTATGAAATTGAAAACTTTTAGTTTACGGGCACACTAAATAATCTTGCACGTACATAGGCCCCCTTTCCACACCTATTCCATGGTGAACTGTCAGATAAGGTGAGCAAAAGTGGTCTGAACACAGTACAAAATAGTTTATTTTTGGCTGGCTGGATAACACCATCATTGGGAGGTAACAAAGATCCTTTCTACACTGCCATATAATTCAGATTATCAAAGCAAATAATCCACATTATCTGCTTTGAAGTGGACTATATGAGTCTACACTGCCATATAATCAAAGCAGGTAATCTGGATTTTATAAAGCAGTGTAGAAGGGGCCAAAGACATCAATTTACATCAATTACATGAAAGGTCCCAGCCAATTAGTCACATATAGACAATAAGGTTTGATCACAAAGCAATGTGATCAAGTTTGGTTTGTGGCAGCATCATTCTTGGAAAACACAACCTATTGGAAATAAGAACAATGGTGTGTGAGGTATATTAGCTGCACATTTTGCACTTTTTGACCTTGAAGAACAATTAATGCCTCATATTCTGTCTAGACTTTTAACACTTGTCGTCACAGAGGCAAGCTCTATTTTTCATCTTTTCTTCTTTTGAATAACTTCATTTGGAGGAGTGTAATGTAAGCATATTCTGATGCTGTTTCTAACATAAATAATTTAATAGCAGACTGCTTATTTTGAAATGATACTCAAATTCCCATAATTATATAAAATTTAGAAATAACCATAACTTAAATGTTTGATATAAAACACAAGTTGTTCTCTCAAGAAAACTGTGGTTTCTGATGTAATCTAAACCCAATTCTTCAGAAAGAAACTCATGGAATACATGGTTTCATGAGAGGAAGAAAGCAACTATATAATCAGTGTTTGTTGGCACAATTCTACAAATATTTGGAGGACTACTATAAGGAGTGCTAATATATATAATGGCAAGATTGGGTAGTGTAAGGTGGAGTGGACCTTTCCCATTAAGTATATTCTATTCTGTTCCATTTCATTCCACTTTGGCACAGCTGAGCTGAGCTTACTGAAAGGTCACAGGTTCGGATCCGGGGAGCGGCGTGAGTTCCAGCTGTTAGTCCCAGCTTCTGCCAACCTAGCAGTTCGAAAACATGCAAATGTGAGTAGATAAATAGGTACCACTTTGATGGGAAGGTAAAGGTGCTCCATGCAGTCATGCCAGCCATATGACCTCTTGGAGGTGTCTATGGACAATGTCAGCTCTTCGGCTTGAAAATGGAGATGAATATCAACCCCCAGAGCTAGACACAACTGGGCTCAATGTCAGGGGGAAACCTTTACCTTTTTACCTATTAAGAAACAGTAGCACTGGATGGCTACCATATCCTGTCTAATCCTGGATGCTAAGCAAGGTCTGCTCTAGTTAGCACTTTGCTGTTTATTTAACAGTATATCTGTGTGGGATCACATTGTTTCCATATATGGTATTTAGATATAACTACTTAGTTCACATTTGGATAGTGACCACAAATGAATATCAGGTGCTATGGGCAATATTTCAGAAGAAGAATCTGGCAAAACCACATCTTGAGTGTTTCTTGTCTAAACTATGTAATTCATTGGATCACCATAAGTCAACAGGTGACTTGAAGCAATAGGCATACAGATTTTCAGGGAAGGATAGAAAATTTAGATATAAAAAGAGGAATATATAGTTAAAAATTCCAGTTACAATACTCACATCACAGAATCAGCAATCATATCTCATAAATTCCTCTTGCATTACAAACTATGAAATACTTCTGAATATTTCATTGAAGTATATTATCACACAATGTGTTTTTATTATTAAAAGCTTACCCTCCCAATTGCACCAGCAACATGATCTTTCAAATTACCTATGTATATCTATATCAAATGTATTATCTCTTCAAGGCATAGTGGTGCAATGGGTGGCTTTCAAACCTCTCACTTCAGAGCTGTAGATTAAGTTACCTTCCTGGGACTCCCCTGTAGTTTGAGGGTTGTTTATACCTCACCTAACTTTCTACTTTTCTCAGCTCCATACTTGAACTCAATACTTTCAAATACCATATGTTGTAAATTCTAAAACACAAATACATACAAAGATCCTGTACCTCAGTCACTCCTGAATGGTGCTGTGACAAATAACTTTTCTTTAGAAGAACAAGTGGCTTGGATTTCTCCCGCATTCCCACCAAATGACAAATTGCTATAGTTGAGCTTGTGGTCCTTTTAGTTGGGATTATGCCAATTTCTACTAGCACGTTTCCCCAGGACAGAAAGTATCCACATGGTCATTACAGTTTCCAGGAGTTGTCTTCAAGGTGAGACTTATTTAGCTAAAGGGGTTTTGGCTCAGAGGAGAAGGAAACATTGTTTAATCCCTTTATCAAAACATGGCTATCACAATGTGAATGTTGGGTGGGGGGCTGGACATGTGTGGTTGGTACAAGGCACTCACAACTCTGAGAATGCTGTGAAGGGGACCTGCAGAAGAGAAAGGATACAAAATGGGGGTAGTTTCTGACAGGAGGCAGATAGGATAAAGAGATTAATGTATGACAGAGTCATTCAATGAAGAACCATTTGAAGATGAACCTCCAATTTTAGAAAGTTAAGTGGAAGCTTCGTTCAGCACTTAGGAGAAATAAATCACCCCAAACAAAACACATAACAATAGAGCTGATTCAAGATATAGAGAAGGAGTTTACTAAAATCTAACTAAAATTACCCCACATATATGGAAGCTAGGATGGGCCAGACCACTGTACTTCCAAACTGATAGAAAGGAAACAAACTCATTTGAAACATGGCGCACTGGAGGAGAGTTTTATGGATACTGCTGACTGCTACAAAATACAAATAAGTATGTCCTAGAGCAAATCATGCCAAAAATCTCCATTCTCAGTTTAGTCAAGATGACTAAACTGAGAATATTGAACATATTGTGGCAAGACATGATTCACTTACTAAGCCTTACTACAAGGCTTAGTAAGGTAGAAGTCGGTAGGAAAAGTTAGAATACATTACAGATGTATAGGCTCAATAAAGACAGCTATGGCCCTGACAGCAGTTAACAATAATACATTATGTACAAAAATGTAAATCTGAAGTCAAAGAATTATTAATTAAAATGTGTGTGCTGCACTCTGGGAGCATTTTCTGGCTGAAGGACAAGGGATATATGTTCTAAATATGCATACAAATAAATACATAATATTGATATTGTAACAAATGGAACTTCCCAACTTTATCACCATGGGATTCTAAAACAACAAGAGACTTAATAACAATCGCTCTCGTGCTCTCCATACTTCAAAGCATTACAAAATATTAGCCAGTAAGGGCAAGACATGCATAAACATAAAAACTAAAGAAATGTCTGCCTAGTTCAACATTTCTGTAGAAGCTGTCACAGCTGCCATCCATGTAGCAGTAGTATAAATAAATGTAAAAAGCCACTAAAAGTACAGGGATTGGCTTGTGTAATGCTATTTGTAAGAGAACATCTGGGATCTGCTAAAGGAAGTTTCAAAAATAGGTCAGGGGGAACAACATCTGCCAGGGGTTCTATTTATACTTTGCCTTACTTAAGGCATAGCAAAAAAGCCTAGATGACCTTTAACAGCTACTTCTAGTCTTATGGTCTTCCCAGATAGTGACGTTTTAGCGCTAGCCTCCTGAACGGTACAAATTAGCTGACCTGGTGAGTTAGTGTTTTTTTATACAAGAGGGGATGGAAGAGTGCCTATGAGAACTTTTTGGTCTTATTAACACCATTTCAGTAATGAAATTAATGAAACTACTCATTTAAATATTTTACACTGATGCAGTACTAAAGAAAGCACATATTGCTTTAAGATTCTTTGAAAGCATGAAGAGTTTTTAAATGTCGATACCTGCTGAATGGCAGTATTAATCCAAGGCCCTGGTACACTCTGGAAGCAAGTTGAATTCATTCCCTTTAGCCTCAAATTTTCAGCTTAGACTTTTGCAGATTTGATTATTCAAGTTTTTAAAAAAATTAAAATGTTATTTCTAGGAATCTCTAGGCCCTCCAATGTGATTCTACAGTCAACCTCTGGCAGTCATTGACCATAGATTCGTGCTGCCCTTTTCTAGACTTTTTCCTTTCTGTGGGGGTTCTGTGCACCTAATGCTGGTGAGTGTGTGTGCACGACTGTACTTGCAATTTCATAGCTGGTCTGCCATAAAACTCATAAAACTAATGATTTTTAAACAAAATATTACAGCATGTGTGGGCACAAGCTTATTGCTAGTACTAGTGACAATTGCAGAAATTGTGATCAGAACTGTTAATTTTCAGGTTATAAATTTATATGTTATTGTGTTAATGAATATATATGTTAATGAAACAAATTTGTAAACTGAAAGCTGATGGTAATGTATTGTTATTAAGTACAGTACATCTTCTGCATTTGTAGGGGATACATTTCTAAACTTACTGTTGAAAGAGTAAACCATGATACCAATAAGCCAGAAATGACTTATTTATGGTGGAAGTTACCATAGCATAATAATAATAATAACAACAACACTTTATTTATATTCCATCCTTCTCACCCCAAAGGGGACTCAGGGCAGATCACAAGTACACATACACGGCAAACATTCAATGCCGTTTGTATAGACGTACACAAAACAGAAGGAGGTTTTTGTGTCGTTCAGCAGGGAATGCTGTCGCTCCATCCTCTATGATGAAGAGCTGTCAGGACTTCCTCATTCCAGCATTTTCTGATCTTCTTTTTCTTTATGGCATTGTAAAAACCTCCCCTGCTTTTTAGTGGTACCTAATTTCTCTACTTACAGCTAAAGCTGTTTTCAAACTGCTTAGGTAAACAGTGGGCAGGTCCGACGGTTGGCTGCCGACGCCAACCCGGGGTTCTGTTGCACCTCAGACCTCGGACAACCCCCCTAGATCACACAAACACAGGCAGATGCAATAAAGTACTTTATTTAGAATAATATACTCCAAAGATAAAAGAAGTAAAAAGATTCAAAAATTCGAAAGGTAAATCCAAGGTAAATCCAAAGGTAATCTAAAGAGTCCTGGAATCTGGCAAGCCTATCCGGCTTGCGGCCAAAACCAAACAAGAGTCCTTGTACGAGAAAGACCATTCCTGTGATCAATGTGAGTCCTGAACTTAGTCCTGAAACTTGAAACAAACCGCTCCTGCGGTTCCGACATGAACGTAGATCCTTCCAAAGCTAAACGTGGCTTCAGGTCTAACGAAAGTCTCTTCAGCCCGGGTTGATATAGGAATCTAACTTCTCGGGACCCAACACACCCCCTTTCTCCAATCTTTCCTAGAAGAACGATATTGGCTTTTCGGTCAAATTGCATCTCATTAGCCTCAGCAGGTGCGTTATCAGGGTGAGAAGCAGAAAACTCCCTTTCCCCGGAATGCTCATTCGGGAAGGGAGTGGAAACTCTCTCTTGGGAACCAAGGCCGCCCGGCCTCTCACACTCATCAGAATCAACTTCTATGGAATCTTCACTAAACTCATCTGTCGTCCTATATCCCTCCATCCATGTGTCGTCCCATTGCATGCTCTCCTCTGCAGAGGCATATGCATCAGGCCACCCATCATCCCCAATCTGCCCCGGGTCCTTGGTACCCCCATGGTCTGCCCATGCCCACCAGGCTGGAACCTTACAGGTTCGAACTTGCAACCTTTCAGTTTTAGCTGCTGCTGATTTAACACCTGTGTTAAACCTCCGGCCCCAATGTCTAGGATTTTTCTGGGTCCTCCAAGATTACTCGATAGTAATTTCTGGCAGAAGCATCATAGAATTGCCTAGAGCAGACATCCTCAAACTGCGGCTGTCCAGCTGTTTGGGTATCCAACTCCAAGTAACCCCAGCCAGCTTGTTCAATGGTCCAGAATTCTGGAAGTTAGAGGCCCAACAGGCCATAGTTTGAGGATGCAAGGCCTAGGGGGACCTAGAAAATTCCTAGAGAGGGGAGGGTTTGCTGCATACTTTATAGCATGTTTTATGTTTTATTCTGAGTACACTAGTGGATATTTTGATTAGGATTTACTCTGGTGTAATATTCTTCCACTTATGTTAAAGTTATTATTAAGTCCAGGATCCAACAGGGTATTTAAATACATATTATTGCTTCTCTCCAGAATCATTAAAAGCTATTTCAGTAGACTGGCTAGGAAGGAAGGGTGATTGTCATTTTTGGTCAAAACAGCTGAGTCCAGTCCAATTGGAGCTCTAAGATATTAAAAATATATTCATAAAACCAGCATGAATTCACCAACAATTATACAAGCAATATGCAAACGCTGAAGTTTCAATCATGTTTCTGAAAGCCACTCTGGCATATTAAAGGATAGAGACATAAACAGCAGATAGCATCTTTACAAAGGATGAATTCTCTTTAGAAATGGAATAAAACAAAAATTGTCTTGTTTTTTCCTCCTAAGTGAGTAACTGCAACTGCCCCAACTGTCCTTATCAGCATAGTCCAAAGAGCCAGTGAATATCTTCTTTTGATTTGTGTATAATTTCTTATTTCTATGCAAATTCCCAAATGATCAGATAACTGGAATATATAATTTGATTCCTTGATGTTCAACATCTTCTGCTTCGTGCTGAAAGTTAAATATTCTCAGGATTAAGGTAGCTGAACTAAATGTACATTTCACATTTTTTCAACCAATACTACCTTATTTATCACTGTTCATATTTAATAGGAACTAAAATAGACAAAGCCTTTGTAGGAGTCACTGAAGGTGGACAAATATCATACAGAAATGAAATGTTTTATATCACTGGTTCTCAGCCTCGAGTTTGGTGACCTCTGAGGGGGAGAACAATGTCATCACTGGGCCCCTACAAAGGTTTTGAAACAAGGCACCCATGATGGTTTGGAAGCAGACTATTTAGTTCATTCTCACTGTAGGTTATGAATGAACTTGTGTGCAAAAAACACTAGTAAGTATTTGTGTGCTCTTTATGGGTAAAAGTGATTTGGGTGATACAGTATCTGAGTTGAATTTATCTGTCTCTGAAATGGACTGAGCAGCAATGAAAAACCATTCTCCACTATTTAATTTTGGCCTGCCACATGTTTATTGGGGGGCTTTAAATTGTTTTAATGCGTTTTAATGTATTTTTAACTGTATTTTAATGTACCTTCTATGTCTGCTTCACTTTCTGTAAACCGCTCTGGGCTCCAGAGAGAGCGGTATAGCAAGTCGAATTTAATAAATAAATAAATAATAAATAGATCATCAGACTGAGCTCCAAATCAAATAGGTGCAAACTCCTACTACAGTCAGGGGAAATATTATTATTATTTCATTTAATTATTCATTGCAAACTTAAATTTGTTTTTTGTTTTTACAGTAAAGGTAATTTATACACTGCACTCAAAATCGCACCTGCCATTTCAAATCAAATGCTAACAATGTAGGGTAGTGGCTCTCAACCTGTGAGTCCCCAGATGTTTTGGCCTTTAACTCCCAAAACTCCTAACAGATGGTAAACTGGTTGGGATTTCTGGGAGTTGTAGGCCAAAACATCTTGGGACCCACAGATTGAGAACCACTGATGTAGGGTATGTCCCTCAGAAAGGTAAGACAAACTCCACTCTACCCTCTCAAATTCTAGTTTTCAGAATCTATTCAAAATAGTTTTTGGAGATCTTCAGACCATTTTGAGTGCAAAGCATTCAAAGTGGTTCATTAATATCTCATATGTCTTGCTAATTTCAGAGGCATGGGTATTTTTAACCTTAAAATCAACCATTCTCCAGCACAGCTGTTTTACCCACATTAAATGAACTTACCATACAATTTTCAGCTTTCTAGTCTGAATGTGTGAAATGTCAGTCTAATTTGTTTCCCAACTGCACCAAATATGCTGATCCTATTTTATACTTTTTTCATTATACTTTTGATATCTCATAAAAGAAATAACTATCACACTTCATCTGTTAGAATTTTCTCCAAGGATCAGCCTAACTTTTAAATATATTTCATGACAATCCGTAGAAGATAACTGAGAGGGAGAAGACCATAGGTATTAAACAACTATACAAGCATAACAAGGTGGTTTTGGCAACCCTCAGACTTCAGATTGTCCTTTTTTTGGCAAAAAAGAAAGAAGAGAATATATAGCCTCTCCTGTAAGCCTGCTAGACCAACAACTTGCCTTTAAAATTAATTGCATCTAGAGATGTAAAGAATATCCAGAAATCTTCAAAAACATTGTCAAAAATATTTTTGAGTGCTGATAAATTCCAGTGAGTAGAATGCTAAACTAATGAGACTGTTCACTTATTGAGATTTATTCTGTACAAAATTCATACAGGGTTATTTTATATACAGAAAACAGCATTTTCTATGCCAAAATATTATTTCCTATGCAGAAAATGTTTGGGTGGGGGCAGGGCTTGTGAAAGATGAAAGTTGCACCAGATAAGTCCTAAATTGGAAATAAGCTTGGAAAATTGTGTGGTTTTCAAACACTTTCTCACAGTAGGAAAAATGATTAACATTAACTGACTAAGAGAAAACTTAGTGACAAATAACATCCTTTGTTGCATCCCTTTGAACTTTTCAACTCAAAAATGCCCATCTTTCAATTAGACCCCAGTGGCACAATGGGTTAAACCCTTGTGCCAGCAGGACTGAAGGCTGGTCAGAACTTCGAATTTGGGGAGAGCATGGATGAGCTCCCCCTGTCAGCTTCAGCTCCCCATGTGGGGACATGAGAGAAGCCTCCTACAAGGATAGTAAAACATTTAAAAGATCCAGGTGTCTCCTGGGCAACGTCCTTGCAGATGGCCAATTCCCTCACACCAGAAGCGACTTGTGGTTTCTCAAGTTGCTCCTGACACACACACACACAAAATAGCCCTGATACTCTTCTGGTTTCACCCTTTATTTCATTTGGCAATCTCAACAGCATACAAACATTTCTGGGGCAGCTGACCAGATTCCCCAAATATTCCCATTCTGCTTTTTGGATGGCCCATACCTGATGCTAATCATGAAATCTTTATTATTCTCTATGCAAAACACTATAAAAGAAGGAACAATTAACAATATTAATTAAAATTAATGGGCAAAACAAAGAATAAAGCAGATTACACGTGGTGCCAAATCATGGTTTTATGTATTTCTATACTACTATCTTAATTACAATCTTGAAATTCTATTTTAGTGTTACATGTCAATTGGTCACAATCAGTTAAAATGATTCAAAATAACATTGTGTCTTTCTTGTAGTTATTCAATCATATGCCATAGAGATTTCATGGTTTATTGGTTACAGTGTAATGCAGCCCTTTGCTTCAAAATATATAGATTAGAAGTATTTTTTAAAAAACAAAATACTGAAAAGGTTGGAATCGATTTTGAAAAATGCTTTCAAAAATAAAATTAAAGGTTTTTGGTTTAAAATGATCATGTGTCCAATGTGTATGAATTTTTCATATACATAAAAGCATACTTTCTTAATGAGAACAGAATACAAATGAATATAATTGAGTGAATAGCAGTCATTCCTCCAATTCTAAATCGGGTATACAAGCCTTGATTGCTTTGTGCTCACTTGATTAGATTTGGAATCCTAATTTGGTTTCTAATTTGATGAGGCAACAAAAGAGCTTTTTGGCTAAGGATTCTAAATGCCTTTCCTCTTATATTGCAAATCTCAGGATTCCATAGCAGTTAAAATTGAACAATGGCAGTTCATGTGGAATCAAATTGTTACAATTATGTAACTATATTGTTTTAGATATGAAAAAAGTTGGCAGTTGATGTGCAGGGCTAGTGAAGGGATGAAACAAGAGAAGCAAAGGTGTAGAAGAAGGAAAGAGAGTTGGACAAGAAAGACAACAGCAGAGTGAGATGTGGATATTTGAAAGAACTGATTACTGATAAAGAGAAGACTCCTGTGTTCCCAGAAAAGGTAGAAAACAATATTAGGCAATCAAAACCAGGGGTGGGCAAACCACGGCCCGCGGACCGAATCTGGCCCGGGAGCCACTTCTGTCCGGCCCGGGGAGACAGGCCAGAGGTGTGGCGGCTTTGGAGGAGCCGCCATTGGAGAAGGAGTGCAAGGGAGAGCACGCGCGGGTGTGCACGCGGGTGTGCGCGCGGGTGTGCGCACGGTGCTTTGGGGGAAGCAGGCTTCACTTGGCTTTTGAGCCCTGAAAGGAGGAGAGGGAGAGAAGGAAGGAGGCAAGGAAGGAGGCACCAGCACCGTTGCCCTCACTTTCTTGCCTTTGCCGAGGGACCTTCAGCCCTGAGCCCTTGGGAGGCTTCCTGGACGAGCCCTGTGGAGGGAGACGGAGGACAGAGCGGAGAAGACTCACGCCGTTTGCCATGCAGCCTGCTATCCTTGGAGGCGATCCAGGCCTGCAGGGAGAGCACTTGGCGACCTGCGGGGCGAGGGCTGATTGCCCTCGTGACACGGAAGACTTCATCGTCTTCCGGTCGCGAGGGCGAACAGCCGCCTCAGATCGCCAAGTGCTCTGAGGTGGCTGTTCGCCCTCACGACCGGAAGACGATATATTATATTATAATTTCAATATATTATAGTGTCTATATATATACACTATAATATAATAATTATGATATTAATACTAATAATATATGAATATTTCTTGATATATTAATATGTTAATATTAATGATGTGTAATATATACTAAATATAGTAAATAAATAAATAGGTACGGCCCTCCATAATAATTTTTTGGCTCTCATGTGGCCCCTTCGAAAAAATAATTGCCCACCCCTGATCTAAACCAATGTAAAGCAATGCATATGTGTACAATGAAACAAAAATCCACACATCAGTCAAGCTGTTATCACTCGGTTCCAAGTGTTTTAGTCTGCTTTCTCGTCAGATCATATAAATATTTTGCCTTTTAGGTTCGATTTTTATAAACACCAACACTCTGATATCCTGCATAATGTTCTTGCCTTCTCTCTCCCCACCACAATCTTCTTCATTCTCTTGTTAATTGTTCACAACTAATTTCATTGCTAAGATCTAGGGGTCCACTGTAATGCATGGAGCCCACTGACACAGAACATACAAAAATGTTGGTTTCCGCTTTCCCATGCATGCATCTATATTTATTCAGGAAAATACTATCCAAGTGTACATGGATATAAAGCCCACTGAATCCAGCATGGCTTAATATGTAAAAAGGACTAAAATTTAAAATTTGTGAGAAAGGAGGAGATGCAACATGTTGATCTTAAAAAATGGAATCTTTGAGGAATAGTAAGCTTTGTTACTATGCAATTTCTATGGAGATGGACAGTGCCTACTAGATCCTTGATTTATACTGCAACTCATCTCAGACGTTGAAGAGATGAAAAGTCTAATAATTTCTATCAGAATCATTACTTGCCACTAACATACTGGAAGATCTTTACTTTTTTGTGTGTTCTAGGAGCACGTGCACCTGTTTCATTACATTATTGCTATAGGCCCAAAACAGATCAACATGTAAAGTAAAGCATTTTCTAGTACAGTTTGTCTTTGATCACTTACAGAGGAATGCTGAAATTATTAAGAGTTTGGGTTTTTTAAAAAGTCATGCCAGACTGATATGATATTGTCAGATAGATGAACAGATAGACAGACAGACAAATTCATATGCTTGGTAGAGCAGGTATATGCTGCAAAAATCTAGGTGCCTTAGCAGATGATTAAGACCCTCATCACATTGAGGTCCTGAATCCTGAGAACTGCAGGGGAATTCATTGGGTAGTGTGGCAAATTCAGGCGGACAGTGTGAGAACTCATTGCTCCACATTGCCTGCATCACTCCCCATTCCACAGGAGGAAGCGTCGCCACCTGGCTTCCTCACAGTGTTTCCCCATTCTACCTTATAAGAACATGGGAAGCCTGTCATGTTCTCAGGGCTCCTTTCAACATGGAGCCAGGATAGCCCGAGTCATGTGATGGGCTCCATTTTGCTCAATCCTGGCTCTGTGTTGAAAGCATACTATGATGGAGCCCAGACCTTGTGTGATGAGGTTGTAACTAAACTTGAATCAACAGTGTAATTGTGTCCAAAAGGTCACTTCAATTCTAGCCAGTATAGTGTCCAGACTGAGGAAAGTAACACTCCCATTCTATTCTGCATTATTCAGATCTCACTTGGCGTATCCCATTTTGAGCAGAACAGTTCAAGATCAATGGTACCAAATCCTCATATGAAGGAAATAAAAATGGGAAAGGCTCTAGAAACCAATCTCTATGAGAATTATCTTAGAGTTTAGCATGGAGAAGAAATGATGAGATGTGACATCATAGCCTTCTTCAAATAACTGACAGGACATAATGCAGAAATGAGGCAATCTTGTTTTCTACTTCTTCTGCTGCTTCAGGACCAAAGAACAAATCAAGAAAAGATATTCCCTCTCCCAATGACTATACTTCTCATGATGATAACTGAAATGCATATTTATTTTTATTGATTATTTTATATGTGTGTTTTAATTGCTATTGTTTTGTATTGTATTTAATACATTGGAAGCCGCTTTGGGTTCCTTTGTGGGAGAAAAGCACAATATAGATAAAGATTTATTATTATTATTATTATTATAGTGGAGAGGAAGTGAAAAAAATCACCTCCCCATTTCCATCCCCAGAAGCCTCCACTACACCGAGGAGTCATTCATTAGCAAACGAGCATAGTCAGAGGAACACAATCCATTATAACAACCAGAGATACTTTAAAAACTAAATATTTTCCCAAACCCCAATCATCATCAAAACTTTATTACGGTCACAGACCAGCACAAAGCGGATGCAAGCACCCTAAGAGGAGAAGGACAACTCCCCAGTAAACCGTTATTTAAAATCAGACTAGAAAACAGTATAAAAATATATTTTAAAAGACAGGATATTGTTGCCTTACGATGTCAATCATCACCCGTCTGATATTAAGGGCAGCAGCACAGAACTTAGCAACACTGTAAGTCACTGCAGTGTTAGAGTCCGAAAGCAGCAGGGTGGAATAACATCTTTCACTGCGCCCCGGGTACAAACCCCAATCAAAGGCCTAGTTTAGATGTCATAGTAAACAATAGTCATAATTATGGGAACAACCTTGTACAACAGTTGGTTTATGCACATGTCTGTCTCTCTAAAACCAGGTTTCTGATATCAGTTTAACTAATCACAGTTCTTGATTTTAGATGCAATAAGCTTAAAAATGAAAAACTGTACTTCTGAATTCTTCTCTCATACACAAAGTAGGAAGAAAAGGAAGGAACATGACTCTGAGGTTTTAGCAGGGTCATGATTTTCTTGACTATTTATGGTTTGTCACTCTGTCTCAGATGAGCCACTTTATCAAACATATATTAAAATGCCTTAAAAGATCAGAGAAATGATGCAAATCGTCTATTAAAGCTCTTGCACTTTGTAGAAAATTACAATTAGCCAAATTTAAATTTAGGGGCTTGTTTTACAACATGCAGTTTTATTAATATACATTTAAATGGTTTCAGTAAAAAAAGAAAAACTAAAAATGCTGAAGAGGAAACTAGACAACTATCAAAAGAAATCAAAGAGAAAATTGCTTCTAGCATTTTAACAAGTTTGTTTAAAGAGTTCTTCAAAGAAAAAGAAGAAGAAAAAGAGGGTGACATTTGGTTAAAGGCTATTTCTGCATCAGCTTCTAAATGAGCAATAAACTCAAAACCATTCATTTCAATTCTCTGCAATGCAGCAACAGTCAAAAGCAATGATTTCCTTACTCAGCTGAAGAATCCCTTAAGCATGCCCTACATTTCCAAAGTACTGACTGAGTATATCCCACCTACTCAAATACATCTTCTATAATACTACAGTCGTACTATTAGTGTCAAATAGCATAGTACAAAATGATTGTAAAAATCATATAATACAGTTGAAGACATAGAAAGGAATACAGTTGAAGACATTTATAGATTAAAATAAATGGTTTTGGTTAGAACATTGAATACCGTATTTTAGGGTGATTTTACACAACCATTTGAACTGTGTTAGGAAGTGGATTATAGAACCAATTTGCTGTGGAGTA
Source organism: Anolis apletophallus (assembly GCA_030556195.1). Lineage (NCBI taxonomy): Eukaryota > Metazoa > Chordata > Lepidosauria > Squamata > Anolidae > Anolis > Anolis apletophallus. Next base: position 24,151,566 of record JARBWK010000007.1, read on the forward strand.
CCTAGAAAAGGCACCCCGAGAACTAGCTGAAGTCTGTAACAGTAATTACAAAGATCCACTAACTGCAGACTGATGAGAACCCAGGAATATTTTTTTTTCTTACTTAATCTGGCAGGATATGCTGATGGACATTCACATGACGAGTGCTGATGGACATCTGATCGGGATCAGTGGTAGAACAAGGCAAGGTACCACAACAAAGTAAAAAAAGTGAGTATTCCTATGGGGATATTGTGGTTTCTTCTGGGGAATGAGGTGTTTATCTTCCAGCAATCTGTGTTTCCATTTTTCAAATGCATCAGTGCTAGCCCTGTACTAAAGAGCACTCTCCAATTGACTATTTCATTTTTATGGTATGTCCAGCTCTACACGGGATATACACTGATTGGCTGCAGGAGACTTTATGGCTTATTCCAGAGTTTCCAGTCAGTTTTTTTACCAAGCTGGATGTGTACTGCAGCGCAAATTAGATCGACAAAACGGGAAAAGAGACGGCTAGAGGGCAAGTGGAGGAGGCTCCGTGACGAAGGCTCGAAATCGGCTTATAAGCTTATTATGGAGACTTATGAGCAAGCTGTCAAGGCTGCGAAAAATTCATACTATGCAACCTTGATAGCGTCCGCTAGCTCACGCCCGGCTCAATTGTTTAAAGTGATTAGGTCTTTGACGATGGTTCCTACCATCCCAAAAAATGATGATCAGGCCCTAACTGCCGAGGTTTTTCAGAGCTACTTTGCGGACAAGATTTCGGCCCTCCGCCGGGACCTTCCTCCTACTCTTGATACAGTTAGCGAACTTGAGACTCCGTGGCCTCTTGCCGGGCCCACCTTCGACCGGTTTCGACCACTGGACGCAGAAGCTGTTGATAGGATAGTCACTGCAACTAGACTGACCACTTGCTCCCCTCGATCCGTGCCCTCCTGGCTGGTGAAAGCTTGCCTGGAGGGGTTACGTGACCCCCCTGTTGAAATTAGTTAACAGCTCCCTTGAGCAAGGAGTTTTTCCAGGGGATTGAAAGAGGCAGTGGTCACTCCATTGCTGAAGAAGCCGAACTTAGATCTGTCGGTCCTTTCCAACTACCGCCCAGTATCGAATTTGTCGTTCCTGGGCAAGGTGGTTGAAAGGGCAGCAATGGAGCAGTTGCAGTCCTACCTAGATGATGCAACTTGGTTCGACCCCTTCCAGTCCGCTTCCGTTCGGGGCATGGGACGGAGACTGTGCTGGTCGCTATCACAGACAAGCTGCGTCGCCAACTAGATCAAGGTGGATCGGCGCTGCTCGTGTTATTGGACCTCACGGCAGCGTTCGATACTGTCGATTATGATCTTTTGACCCACCGACTGGCCGGGGCCGGGGTGAGGGTCAGCCCTTAGCTGGCTGTCCTCCTTCCTCCGGAACCGGTCCCAGCGAGTGAGAAGGGGTGAGGTTGTCTCGGGGCGCCCCACTTCATTGTGGGGTGCCTCAGGGGCAATTCTCTCCCCTTTATTATTTAACATCTATGTCCGACCACTTGCCCGGTTGGCACGCAGCTTGGGCTGGAGTGTCACCAGTATGCGGATGACACCCAGCTCATTCTGGGGATGGAGGGCCAGCCAGACTCCGTACCCGATAATTTCCATCGTTGCCTCGGCCGTCACTGGATGGCTGCGAGCCAGTAGGTTGAAGGTGAATCCGACAAGACGGAGATCCTGTGGCTGGGTCGTCCGGGTACGGGGGATCCGCCTTCCGACCCTGGACGGGCGATACTACGCCCGTCTTCATCGGTAAAGAGCCTGGGAGTCACGCTTGACTCGAGCTGTCGATGGAGAAGCATATTTCCATCGTCAGCGGTGTGGCTTTTCACCATCTCCGACAGGCGAGGAGACTGGCTCCCTACCTGTCCGTCACGACCCAGCCACAGTGGTCCAAGCCACGGTCATCTCAAGGTTAGACTACTGTAATGTCCTCTACATTGGCCTTCCTTTGGCAGTGATCCGAAGCTCAAGCTGGTGCAGAACGCGGCAGCACGGCTGGTGGCAGGTTCTCCATCACGCTGCCACATCACGCCTGTGCTGCGTGAACTGCACTGGCTTCCGATAGAGCACCGGATCACCTTCAAGGTGCTGGTCTTGACCTTTAAGGCCTTGAATGGTCTGGGGCCAGTGTATCTAAGGGACCGCCTCTCCCATTACAGTCCACCACGACCACTGCGATCCGAGTCCCAAAACCTCCTGGTGGTGCCTAGCCAACGATCCATCCACCTAGGATCAACGCGGAGGAGGGCATTCAGTGCCGCGGCGCCGGTACTGTGGAATGCTCTTTCCCCCTCAGTCCGAGCACAGGCCGATCTACTAACATTCCGCAGGGCCTGCAAAACCTTCCTCTTTGCTCAGGCGTTCGGTGTCTAGAGACATATGTGTGTTAGGCTGTGCCTAAACCATGCTGCGCACTGGTAGTAGCAATTTTAACCATGTTCTGTTTTGTTCCGTTTTATGACTTATATGTAAGTCGCCCTGAGCCTGTGGGATAGGGCGACTAATAAGTCGAAGTAATAAATAAATAAATAAATAAATGTACTTTTGTAGGCACCCTGATCTTAAGGTTGCTTCAAACTGGGTTTTAATGCCTATGTGGATCCACCCTTAGCTAATTACTGGATTTAGTTAAAGAGAAGGAATATTTTCACATATAATTGCTGCAGTCTTTTACATTTTCAGGAGTTACATGTATCTGAGATAGTTAATTAAGCACAGTGACACCGACTTCCATTCCTCATCTTTTCTTTATGATTCTTGTAGATACCAAAACCAAGGAATGCAACTAAAACAAAACAAAAACAAACAAGTCAATTGCATCATCTGCTGATTAGGATTAGTAGTTCTTCCAGATTTGTTATATTGTGACAACTCTGCTCTACAATCCTGCTTTCCAGAATAAGTGCAAACCAAACAGGCAATGTATCTGGTACTTGTCATTGTTGAGATTAAAATGTCTATTAATATTTGATTTCCAGGAATGTGTATGTTCACAATACACCAATTTGAGATAGGTTACTGTCCCTTTTAACTCATGAATCCACCTCTGTCCAGGAAGCCCAAGACCAGGGGTGCTCAGAATGGTGATCGGGATCACCAGGGTGATCTTTGGGCTTCATCCTGGTGATCTTCAGGCCCCTGACCAGGTTTTTTGCAGTTTGTCCTCTTCACGCGCCCCTGCACGCTGCAAAGAAGTCCTCCATCATTGCTCCTCCCTGCTCCCTGCTCGCGTGCCGCCTCCAAAAGCTCCAGAGTCCAAGAGGCAGAATGGGCCCTCTCTTTTGGATTCCTCTTCCTCCCTCCATCCTTCTCCAACCACTCAGAGTCGTAGGAGACCAAAGGGGCAGGCCTGGATGATGCGATGCATGGCTGGCCCCATCTTTATGCGCAGAAGCGCCCATTCTGCCTCTCGGACTTCTCGTGAGCTCTTGGAGGCAGCACACATGCTGGCGGCGTTGAAATAGGAGCAATGACGGAGGAGGAGAAGAAGGACGCTTTGGGGTCATTTCTTTACCGCATCTCAAAGGTCGGTCTTTTTACTTTGGGGTGGGTGCTTGATTGTTCTGTGGCATGTCTCTTTGTTTATTTTTAATGTTTAAAAATAGCCTTTTAGCTCCAGAGCCTCTCTGCTTGCTTTGTTCCTTGAGAAATATATGTTGGGGAATATGGAAATGTGGGAGAAATGGGGTGGTTGGATGTATTTTTGCATGCCCCTTTGTTTACCTTGCTGAGTATTAAATGGCCTTGCAGTTCAAAAGCCTCTCTTCTTACTTTCTGGCTGATAATATGTGTGGTAATATGGCAGTGTGGGAAAAATGGGGTGGTTGGATGTATTTTTATGCTCTGTTTTATATTGTTGTTATTAAATTGAAATGTTGATGTTTTATAACTTCATTTTATGTAAACTGCCCCGAGCCTGCTGGAAGGAGCGGTACATAAAAATGAATAATAAATATAAATAAATAAATAAGAAAATAGTTATACGTTTTACATTTCTGGGTCGGTGATCTTTGGGACTTGGTTTTATAATCAGTAGCTCCCATGCTGAAAAAGTGTGAGCACCCCTGCCCTAGACAATTGCATCTATGATTCATGAACCATCATGATAAAAGACTTTCAAACGATAGAATATTGTGTTTAAAAAGCAAATTGTCACAATTCGTAAAGGCAACTACATTATTACTTTCAGTTGCTTACATCTAAGTAGTGGAATCACATACACTCTAATAATCAAAGGGAGTAAGCAGTTACACCACAAAAAAGATGTTATAACTGTGATGAAATTTAGGGCACATCTACACTGACCATGAACAGGTCCCAGATAAACTCCATTCCAGATCATCACCATCAAACATTACACAGAGTTAAACTGGGCAATGTGGAGCAAGGCCAGTCATGAGATACTTCAAAGTCTGGCCTAAAATTTGGAGTGTCCTGTAACTCTGAGCACATATACATATTTGGGCCAGTTCTGAGAGGGAACCAGCCCAAACTGTTTACATTGCCGCCCTTTGTTTCCCAGGCCTGGGTGGCCTGGAGACCTGCGTGGCACTTCCTGTCCCCTGCCATTCTCTCCAAGCATGACATAAGTCCTGTCAGTTGGCTGTTGGCCATAGTGATGTTGGCTACGGCAACAAGGTGATTGGATAAGGGGGGCAAAGGGGGGGACAATTTCTCCTCTCCCCCCTCTTCCATCATCCCAGATGAAGTCATTGCAGGCAACAGGAGACCAGGAGAACCTATGTCATGCCTGGAGACTGCTGCAACATGCGGAATAGGAGGGGATGGGGTGGGTAATGGCCTGGCAGCACTGGGTAGTTAGGATCTCACCACCACCACCTCTGCAGTGGCTGCTGTGAAAACCATAAAGAACAAGCAAAAGAACGCCAACACAGCAGTCGCTTTTCAAAATCAAATAATTCTATTTCTTGATATATTTTCTTTCAATCATCATACAAAGTACGGTTGCAGTGGAAACCAAATCATGAAAATTGCATTCACAGGTCTCAAAATTATAATCCTCCCAAGGAGTCAAGGTCTCCGGGTTGTCCAAATAATCAATATTTTCAATACTATATTGATGGCATATGGTTCATCAGGTGGTCAACCCAGATTGGTCAACGGTCTAGCCGTTTCCGCCATCTTGGCTTCGTCGGGACCTTCAGACCAATGCTCCAAGAAATTAAGTTTCCAAAGTGATCGGAAAATGTCACATATATAGTCAATAATTCTCTCGGTTAATACCATCAACAATCTTGCCGGATCAGATTGTTGATGGTATTAACCGAGAGAATTATTGATTATATACGTGACATTTTCCGGATCACTTTGGAAACTTTATTTCTTGGAGCATTGGTCTGAAGGTCCCGACGAAGCCAAGATGGCGGAAACGGCTAGACCGTCGACCAATCTGGGTTGACCACCTGATGAACCATATGCCATTAATATAGTATTGAAAATATTGATTATTTGGACAACCCGGAGACCTTGACTCCTTGAAAGAAAATATATCAAGAAATAGAATTATTTGATTTTGAAAAGCGACTGCTGTGTTGGCGTTCTTTTGCTTGTTCTTTTTGGATTACTCTGAGAACTAACGCCTATAGATTTCTTTGCTGTGAAAACCATCCCAGGGCTGATCTAGCATATGCTCTACTGAATCAACCTTAGGATTATGAAACAGCATAGATCTGTCCTGGGTATTAATTTTGATAGTGCAGAAAGGCAATATTACAAAATGGACCCATTCACCCAAAGAAACCCCAGCTGAAACTAATCATGGGAGCAAAGGTAGTTCTTGCCCTGAGATGCCAAATATCACACCTAGAGCCAGCCAGCCAGAGCTTCATCTTACCTTGTCTAGTAGCTGTTCAGAACCCATCCCACTGGCATCAATTGCTATTCTGCCAGCACTAAATTTGCAATTTGATATAATATAATGTCAATATATTGTATTATGTTATAGTATAATAATTGTAATGTAATAATAATAATAGTATGATTACGGTATGGTATGTGGTATATGCATTTGGTATTGGTGGTGTTGTATTGTAACACAGTATAATACTGCCAATGATAATGTGATACAATAATTATATCGTGATATTATAATTTATATATTTGTATTACATGCAATATTGCTAACAATATTGCGATATGTTGTAATGTTAATTGTTGTTTTTCTCAGTTTGTTGTAAGCCGCTCCGGCAATATTGTTATATGTACACTGTAAGCCACTCTAGCAGTATTGTTGTTTGCTGTAAGCCACTCTGAGTCCCCTTTGGGGTTGAGAAGGGTGGCATATAAAAATAGTAAATAAATAAATAAATAAGAGACAGACAGCCAGACATAACTCTATTGTGTCTTGTCCAGCAGCTGTTGAGAGCTCTTCCCACTACCTTCAACTGCCATTCCGCTGATGGGAAGCCGCCAGTCAGCCAGACATGTCTCCATCATGTCTTTTTTATCACATCTTATTTATTGTATGTAAATTGTAAGCCTGAGGACAAAATAACATTTTGTAAGCTGCTCTGAGAGCCTTTGTGGCCAAAAAGAAAGTTATAAATACCTCAAAGAAATATATTCCACAACGTTTTATTTCATTTTTACTTCTAGCTTGTAAAATTACCCGATAATTATCTATATTGAAGAACTGTATGCAGAACGAAAATTTGTAGAGTGAAAGCTGACTAAATCGCAAATGGGGGATTTACTATATATCACAGCAGCAGATCAAGCAATGTATATTTAGAAAACAGAACATGCAAAGGATGCATAAAATAGTGACGAAGGAAACAGAATTACAGGATCATCAGAGAGGTTAAACATCAATCCTATTTTATCATATACACGTGACCTTAGCTGAGTAGAATATTTTATGAACTAAAAATATACAGGATCACAGAGGAATATGCAGTTCTTACACATATTCAAAATGGAATACGTTTACAAAGCAGAAGCTATAAGCTGATGAGGAGAACTCAAGTCTACTCATTCCAACAAATGTGGAGTCCTTATTTATAATTGCAAGGTATCTATTGAACAAAAAGTAAGCAGTCATTGCAAGAACATTGATAAGATGCACAAATTTATAATCTGCTTTTACAGTCTACATATGGTTCTGACCCAGCTTACTTGTCCGAACGCATCTGCCTCTACATCCCACCTCGTAATTTAAGATCATCTGGGGAGGCCCTGCTCTCGCCAGCTTCTCAAATGCGGCTGGTGGGGACGAGAGACAGGGCCTTCTCGGCTGTGGCTCCCCGCCTGTGGAATGCGCTTCCAAGAGAAATACAATCGACCCCATCCCTCCTAGCATTTAGGAAGAAAGTAAAATCTTGGCTATGGGACAAGGCCTTTGCACAATAGCAGAAAGCAGTACTTTAGACTGGAATAGGACTGGCAAGCTAACAGATGAGAATATGGCGTACTGTTTTTAACCTAGGTTTGTGGACGGAACATTATTTTAACTTAACTGAGTGTTGATTAGGTGTTTAATTTTTAATTGTTATTAGCTAATGTTGTATGTTTTATGGTTTTATAGTGTATACTGCAGCATCGAATTGCTGCCTTGTAAGCTGCCCTGCCCTGGGGGGTGAGAAGGGTGGGGTAGAAATACTGTAAATAAATAATACATTTTTTTTCTACCAAGGTCTGATTCTAATGATCAGATTATATTTCAATAGTGTTGCACCTCAGAACCTGGCAGGCCCCCTGAATCACACAAACACAGGCTGATGCAAAATCAATAAGTTTATTTAGAATAAAAGATAGAATAGTCCAAAAAGATAGATTCAAAAATAGTCCATGGCAGTGTTTCTCAACCTTTTTTGAGCCGAGGCACATTTTTTACATTTACAAAATCCTGGGGCACACCACCAACCAAAATGACACAAAATGTTTTATGGCGTTTCGGCACCTCTTTTTCACAACAGGCTGCATATGCAGGGGACAAAGAGTAGGCAAAATAATAATAATATAGTGAAACTAGCAATATGCACAATTACAAAAGTTTTATAAAGTTAATGTATCAATATAGTGAATTTGAAAAACTGAGTACAGTTTGGCACCCACATGATGTTGGCACCTCCATGGGAGAAAAAGGAAAAATCTTCCCTTACCGCGTTGGATTAGGCTCTGTACTGGATAATCTGCAATATATTGAAGTTCAATATACAGGAGTTATCCACAAACAGAGGGCAGCATGCGAAGGAGGAGAGGAGCGCAAGTGGGCGGTTCCAAAAGTTATCCACAAGTGGGCGGCTCCAAAATGACACGGTGTCATTTTGGAGCCGCCCATTGGGCTCCTCTGCTCCTTTGCATCCTGCCATGTTCGGGGAGAGGAGCCCAGTGGGCAGTTCCAAAATGATGCGGCGTCATTTTGGAGCGGCCCATTGGGCTTCTCTCCTCCTTTGCAAGCTGCGTAACGCTTTTCCCTCACAGCAGGGGGCGTCTGCGGACAGAGCCTATTACCAACGTGGTAAGGGAAGATTTTTTTCTCCCATGGAGGAGGACAAAATAATAGTGGTGGCAAAAGGAGGGGGGAAGGAAGGGGGGCAAAAAGTTTTTCTGGAGGCACACCTGGAGCTCTGCAAAGGCACAGGAGTGTGCCTAGGCACACTGGTTGAGAAAGACTGGTCCATGGAATGAAGTATCAAATGCAATAGCTCAATAGTTCCAAGCATAAAAGGCATAAGTCCAAAGAAGGCAAAGTCTTAAAAGCAAGGCAAAGTTCCCAATGAGACAGGTTGCTCCTGCAGCCAAACAAGGTTCTTGGAAAGCAGCCACAACTGTGGCAGGAAACAAGGCTTGAATCCGAACCATTCAGACGGTTCCCTGGAACTTGGCAGCAAGACGTGACTCAATCCAAACGTGGCTTCAGATCTAGTTCCGAGTCCAAAAATCAAGGCTAATATAGAAGCTAATCCCGGGGTACCCATCTCACCCCCTTTCGCAAGCTCCATCTTCTCCTGGAATTTCTGATAGAAGACCTTCTATCAAACACCTGCTCATTATCGGCACCAGCTGCACCATTATCAGGATGAGACTCAGCCAGCTCCCCTTCTCTCGGCGCTTCATCTGAGAAGGGAGTCGGTATCCGCTCCTGAGAACCTAACCCTCTGGGTCGTTCATAATCAGAGCTGGAATCCTCCTCCATACTTTCCTCTGTGAACTCACTTTCTGTTTCATATCTTTCCAGCCAGTCATTATCCCATTGCAAACTTTCGTTAGATGATTCATACCCATCCGGCCATCCTTCTTCACTGGGCCCCGGGTCATCTAGTCCAGCCCCACCTTGCCCTGGATCAACTGGCATTTGTCTGGGTACCCCCGGGACCCACAGGGGCTGACCCACGCCACTAGGCTGGAATACCACAAATAGTTTTATTTAAAAAATGCTTTAGTATCCTAGTTTTGTAAATCAAGTGTGTGGTGTTAGTATTTTTCTCCTGATATTAAAATCTGATTTTTCTTCTCTGTCTGTAACATACAGATGCTGTTGTGTCCTGAATCAAATATAAAACCCAAACCTTCTATTCTGAAATATTCCAGATCTTTATCTAAGGATAGCTTTAAATTTCTATATGATGTATGTTATTACTAGACTGTACGCTCGTACACAAAATCTAAATTACAAAATGGCAAGGATTGCTTCTGCATGAAAATTAAGTTGAAAATTAAAGTAAATTGGTACTTTACTTTTTAAATGACTTTTAAAGTTGCATAGGATAAAAGACTCTCCATGTTTTGCAAACATCATTCCCTCAAAAGAAATTCTGTGACTACAATCAGGGCAGCTCAAGACATTTTACTATCTGGACCAAAGAATACAATGATGCCTTCTCATATCCCATACCCATAGGTTATTGTTCAGAGTATACTTCTTCAATATTAGTAACAGGACAGTATTATCTATTATATTACAAAGTTAGCAAGGTTAGCCATGTCACACATGTCAAGCGAGGCACATATGTCTCTCATTCAGCATTTTGCTGTCACCTGCCTAACATGACTGTCAAAAGTTTCTCAACTGGATGGTATTTTTCCTCATGACTTCCAATTTCCATCCAATTTAATCTAAAAGAAAATACTGTCAAGTTATAGCTATTTTCTGGATGTAATGAACTTCTATGGGAAACAAGACTTGAATTTAAAGTTGTATTCAATTTAAAGTTGTATTCATTTTATTTCTGCTTTCATACTAAATTTTCTGTTAAAAAAACCCCAACCACCCCCTTGCCACCTTCCAAAAACAAACAAACCCAGATTGGCTTTTTTAAACTGAATCATACCAGTATTTATTGGGATCCCACTGAGGAAAATTCTTCAGCCTGACCAAAAAAAATGGTAATGAGAAAATAGAAGTTAACATACATAATTCCAAAGTATCTGGGAGCGGGAGTATTTATGCTGTACAATAAATTCATTCATACTCTGTTTCAATGTTTTTCCTCCCCAGAGATTATGGTGTAGTTTAAATGCATTTGGAAATATCCTTTAAAAGTGTGCTTAGTGAAAACAATGTTTGGCATAACTACACTTTTAAAACGCAAGGAGAAAACAAAATGCTAGGCATTTTATGTGTAATAAGATTTTAATGAAAATTGCTAAGAACTTTAGTTTATTTGCTTTCATGATTCAGTCATTTGCTAGATCACATGCTTCCAGCACTGGGCTTTGAAAAGAGATTTGACACACTAATTTCATCCATTTATTCTTTTTAATTTACTTCCTATGAAGAACATAATTTTGTTACCCTAAAACCAGTTCTCCAATTAACAGCTTATGCTTAAAAAGAGTTTTATGAATTTAAAATTACAACATGCAACTAAAAATAATTTAACATTACTGATGAATTTTCCAACTAGCATAGATAAGAAAAGAAACCACAGAATATTCTATGATATATGTATGCCTGGTATTAAATGTAGTGTGAAGCTATTTTAACAGCCCTACTACTATTAAAACAGGATAAGCATTTTCAAAGAAACTAGGCTTACCTGCAATTGTCAGCGGACCGTGAAGTAGGCTACAATCCTTGTATTTTCCCCACCCCTTCTCCTTTCTTACAATTTGCCAACACCACTGACCCTACTTTCTTCTCCTCCTTTTCCATGGGTAAATTGGTATCCCTCCTTAGATCATAAGCAAAGTAGCAGCTCAGCCACAGAGCTTTGTTGGGCCCTGCTGCAGGAGAGACCCTGGGGCCTTAGGTATTTCCCTTCAAGCTTTGCTGACTGCTCAGCCCTGGGCTTACCCACAAGAAGACCTGCAGCCATACCCTCATTCCAGCCAGCTGACCCAGCAGCCTCCAAGAAGAGAATATGGTTCCTGCACCCTCACCGCACAGCTACCTTAACAGCTGCGCTGCCCATCGCCTGACTGCCACACCTGCAAATGGTACCTCCATGACCCCTGCAGTCTCACAGAAAGGCTACTTCAATGGCTGTGCTGCCCACGGCCAGACCACTGGAACCCCTGCATGGGGTGTCTCCATGGCGGGGCCTCACTGCACGGATACCTTAACAGCCACGCCCCCCATCATCCGGACATTGGAACACTTGTGCAGGTGCTGATTTTTGGGATGCTCCCATCTCGTCTGTTGCCTTCTGCTTCTGGCTGCTTATTCCATCAGCCCACTTCGGTTGGGATTTAATTTCTTTTAACTTTTAAACTGTTTTATTGTATTTATATTTGGATTGTTTAATTGATTGTTTAATTTATATCCACAACACACAAAACCCACGAAAGGTAATAGAATGAATCAAATAATATTAGAAATATGCAAAATATCTGTATTGTTCATTATATAAGCATTCTCAATAAAGACATACGTTACCCAAATGGGTGCAAGTTCCCACGCAGGGGTGATAGATCAGCAATTAAATTGTTCACAACATAAATCCATAGTTGGCCTCAATGGGCTGATTAAACTCACAACGGTGAGTATTTGTAAAGTTCCAAATGAACCCCCGATGGGGAATACCAAATAATAAAGGCGTCCAATGCCAATAACACGGATTATCCAAGGCGGAATAACCTTTGGGTCACCCTAATGATTGCTATAAGCATGGGTTATGATGTATTACTACTCGATAATGGATGCTCTTGTTGATTCGCCTTGAGAAAACCGAATTGTACGGTGAAACGGATTTTAAGGCCTCTCCATCCAGCATTGCTACTCCGTCGGCCTGTCATTCGTTGAGAAGAGTTTCATCTTACTCTTCCGCGTCCTTCATGGGTCTTTTGGACCAGGAAGATTTATTTTGATTTTCCTTGCATTCCTATTGCGACGCCTTGGATAATCCGTGTTATTGGCATTGGACGCCTTTATTATTTGGTATTCCCCATCGGGGGTTCATTTGGAACTTTACAAATACTCACCGTTGTGAGTTTAATCAGCCCATTGAGGCCAACTATGGATTTATGTTGTGAACAATTTAATTGCTGATCTATCACCTCTGCGTGGGAACTTGCACCCATTTGGGTAAAGTATGTCTTTATTGAGAATGCTTATATAATGAACAATACAGATATTTTGCATATTTCTAATATTATTTGATTCATTCTATTACCTTTCGTGGGTTTTGTGTGTTGTGGCTTTGAAGCCCCAGAGCACTGTTATTTACTTGTTTAATTTATATGTCATAAAGCCCACTTCGGTCGGGATTGAATGTTTAATTTTAAGGGTTTTTTTATTGTATTTATATTTGAATTATTCAATTGATATGTCATGTTTATTACTGTATGTGTAAAATGATATGCTAGTTGTTTAAACTGAACCGCCCTGAGTTTCCTTCGGGGTTGAGAAGGGTGGTATACAAATACTGCAAATCAATGAATGAATGAATAAATAAATAAATGTGTCATGTTTATTATTATATGTTTATTTATTTATTTATTTATTGTTTCGATTTACTAAACTGCCCTTCCCAAGACTCTGGGCGGGTTCCAAACATATAAAAACACATCAAGATTTAAAACATCATAAAAATACCATAAAACAATCCTGTGTAATATGACATTGTATGCCATGGCCTGTAAGCTGCCCTGAGTTCCCCCATTGGGGTGAGAAGGGTGGGGTATAAATGTATAATAATAATAATAATAATAATACGACTTGGTGGCACCACTGCCTTGCATACCACTTTCTGGATCAAGGAGGTCCCTGAGCAATCATTGCTCATGGCCTCCTAAAAGGTAGTTCTGCCCTTGCTCTGGTGAACTGTTATTAATCAATAAATAGATAACTAAGCTTGATCTGATATTAGCAAATGTTTCACTGATTTGATAAATTCATTAAATCAATGTGAATGGCAACTTACCTATTCGGCAATTCATTCAATGAGTATGCTGCAGTTGAGACTAGCAACTGAGTTCAAGTAAAGTATGGCAAAATCAGCTTTAGTGTGAGAAAACTCTCCATCCCCAAATGACTGTACTTATGCATTGATGCAAATTTCAAGTAGAGCAGCAACCCTGGAGATATGCTCTTCCATCAAAAAGAAGACAAAAGGGGGAAATTGGACCAATAAAAGCTGAAGAAGTACCTGTGTGATACTGCTCCAAGCAACTGCTTCAGTTTTCTCTTTTATCAATCCAGCCCTCCCCATACATGATTGAAACAATGCTTTCTCATCCAGATACAGAAGCAGGAAATATAATAGCTATCATGCAGTAAGAGACAGAAATCAAAATGAAAACGAAACACTTGACAATGTGAGTCAGGGCAGCCAGGACTATTTTTCATGTCCATGTAGGAGATTCTCTGCAACAGCATGAAGTGCTATGGCATGCCAACAAAAATAATTAATATTGTAAAGGCTTTATATTAAGGCACAGCATGCATAGTCACATAGCATAATAGGTTTGAAAATGGTTTTGCATTCATATTGGCACGTAGTTCAGTTTCATTCTTGCTCCTCTTATTTAGCTTTGTTTCTGACTTCAGATGAAATATATAGGATGGTTGAACATACAGCAAGTACCACATCATTTATTATTAAACTTATTAGAAAACTCTAGTTTTGCCTTTAATGTAACAGCTTCATCATCATATTTAGAGGTTTTTTTCTGAAATTGTTTGGAAGATATGAAATTAGGACATGTATTTTGTCAGTTGAGAGATGGCGGCAGCGGACACAGAACCTTTAACACCACTATCTATGGGGTCTGACCTCCAACAGGGAACTGCTGTAGAAGGTCCCCCCGGAGCCGACATAGAACAGCAGACGTTTCAGTTGGGGCCTGCGAAAGAGCATACCGGGACCCACGCCACCGGCTGCCTGCGGTAAGGGTCCATTGGCATCTGCTGTAGAGCTCCCTGTGGGTGAGCTCCAGCAGAGTCTCTCTGATTTCCTGGACACGGCCGGCTGGTCCTGTCGATCCCTCTCCGGGGGGATGACGGTCGACTGCCAAACCCAGGGGGTCGTTTTGGGAGACCCACGGACACCGAATAAACAAATTTGGCTGGGAAAAGCAACCGGGCTATCACGGAGGACGCCAAGATGTCAAGGACGGATGGGTCGTCCGACCAGTGACGGCCTCCGGCGCCCGCCTCTTGAGGATGTTCGGTAGGAGATCGTCTATTAGAAGATCGCCCCTACGGACCCCCCTGATGACGGAACAGCCAGCAAACAGGAGGCCCCAGACCTCTGGGCCACAGGGGGCTCAAAGAAGCAGCTCCCCATGGAGGCCTCGGCAAGCGGACCAGGGCCCTCCCGCTGATCAACTTGACCCCTGCATTTATGCTGAGCTGTTTGAGGAATACGCCAAGCTCATGGCTCACGTCAAGGAATTTGGGGATAAACTTGGTGGACTGCTGGAGAAAATGGGGATTCCCACTGCGCAGTTCCCAATTCTGAACCTGGAGTCCACCAGCCTGGATGACCCCCGTGAGTCCCCCCGGAAGCCAGAACCTTAGGTGGGATCAGTCGTGGGATTTTCCCACCTGTACCGCAGAGATGGTCCGGGAGAGACCTGTCCCCAGTCGAAGACCCCTCAATCATCCCTGGAACCATCCCTGACCTGGCCCGCCAGTGGTCCCCCCCTGACGAGGACCTGGGGATGAGCCGGGAGAACCGGGAGGAAACAAACTCCAACGCTGGAAGTGAACTAGCCCAGGCTGCCCACTTACCCTCAGTGGAAGAGCCATCCGAAGACCCTGAGCACCGACCGGTGAGCCCTGGGGTCCCATCGGTGTTGGTGGAGTCATAGTTGGCCGAGCTTGACATCTTGGCCATTCTGGCCCCCCCTCCTGATGCCTGCCGACGTCGTCCTGGGAGAAGTTGGGGAAGCCTCCTCGAGGAGGCAAGACCCAACATGGTATGTGTCCTTGGAGACGCCCAGCCAGCCCATGTGCTGGGGCCTCAGGAAGAAACGCCACCTGGAAGTAGTCAACTCCAGGAAGTCCCGCCCTTGGAGGACTCCGCTCCCGGCATTGACCTGACCAGAGTACAGCGAGGTCCCCGGAAAAGGAGGAGACGCCGCCGGAAGAGGAAAGAAGGCACCCAAGCTGCCCCACAGGCCATGGAATGGAGGCCCGGACCAGCCTCCCGCCAGATTGGCCGAAGGGACCGAGCTCGGAGAATCGATCCCCTTGCTGACGGGTCCAGAACGGAGAGGGCCCCGAAGTCGTTCTTCACCAGGACATTTTGGAGCTTCTGCTACAAGCAGTCGAAGCTCCGAGGGCCTCACCAGACGAATAATAAAGATGTGTCAGGCCAGGACTCCCAAACCAGACTCCCATATGGGAGCTCGCGGGTTTTAACCCCCACCAGCGCCTTGGCACCGGCGATGGTATTGGGACATCCCTGCCTGCCTCATTTCGATGGCAGAATGGGGCCTTAAGGGCATTGCCACGGACACTTCCCTATTTCCTCCCTCCCTCCCCACCCTTTTGCTCTTCCCTCTGTTTTTTTTTTGTATATGTTGTTGTTCTCTTGCTGTAAATCGCCCGGAGTATCTATGATGGAGGGCGATTAACAAATATTAAATTCTATTCTATTCTAATATTTTCTGAATGACACTGGCTCATTTAGAATGATGGGAATGTTGTGTGACTCACCACCACTCTGACTTCCTTATTGCCAAATGGGAGGCTGAGGTAGAAGTGTAGAATCATACTTTCAAAGACTTCCAGAAGTCACAATTCTGTGATTAAATGTTGTTTTGGGGAGGATCAACTACAAAAGGCCCAAAGCAGCAGGAAATAAAAACTGGAAATGTTGAATCTATAATTTCAAATTTTAGAAAAAGGATGGAGTTTGATCTATGTGGGTCTGATAATGACAAAAGTAGAGTGGATGGAGTATTTCAATCCTCTGCACCTGCTAATCAATGGTTTAAAAAAACCCAAAGCTTGACCCGATCATCTCAAATTCTTAGGAGCACTTAACAAACACACTAAACCTGTTTGTTGGAATAAAAACCTTTAACAGTTTCAGAATTCAGATGAATACATTTATGGCGGTCCGCCTGGGCTTGGATTGAGTGACCACATAAGTTGCTATAAACTCCTATGCCCAGGGGATGCAGATTGCTTTCCTCTTGTGCGGAGACTTCTCACAAACTTAGCAGACTGAGGCCTTTGAAGAAATTAATGAATTTATTTAACAAGTCACAAACAGGTGACTGGCCTTTTGGATGGTTGCAAAGTCCATAACGCCAAATAGTTGAAAATTAGCTTACTCAGTCCCTTTTGCCAAGTCCATGGGCGATGGATTGTGATGCTTCTCCTTCTCTTCTCTGGTCAGCCACCAAGGGTGGTGGACAGACCCCAGCCACTGGATTCCTTTAAATTGAAGGTCGAACGTCCTTCCTCTGCTGAGTCCAGGGCTGGTTGAAGGCGGTATTTGTCATTAAAAGAAGGTGACAGGCCGGAGCTGGCAGCCCCATGGCACAGTCACACGTCCCTGGTAGTCACTGAGGTAAGCAGAGGTTTCCTCCCTTTTGTAACCTTTAGAATTGGAGGGAAATCCTAAGACACTGATTGGCTGGGACTATGGAGGGAAAATACTAAGGGCTGATTGGATGGAAATAATAACTTTGGAGGGAAAATACTGGGTGATGATTGGAGGAAGGAAACAGAGAGAATGAGCCCCTCCCAACCAGGGAAAACAACAACCCCAAAACTGCAAATAGGCCTTTACAACAAATTGAGGCCTGTTAATCTAACACAAGCACATAAAAATAAGCATACACTTTCACTATAACCAGGCCAAGCCTAGCGCAGGCCGCAACAACATTGTTGATCAATGCAAAGTAAGTCCAAGTAGCCACTGTTAGCATGAAGAGGAACAAACTTTGTTGTCACATAAAAGAGTGATTTTTTTAAAAAAATTACAGTAGAGTCTCACTTATTTGACCTTTGCTTACCCAACCTTCTTTCTTATCCGGCACTTTTATCCAATGCCCCCTACCCCTTTTTCCTCCAGCATTTCTCCTTTAGAGGCCATGTTTCTAGAGTCTTTCTTCCTTCCCCATTTTGGCCAGTACCACTGTGTGGACTCTAAAGGAAGAGCCCACAATGGTTCGCCCCCCCCCCCCCCAACGTACAGCAAGTGTCCAGTCCCAGCTGGAAGAAGAGGCAGTGGCTATGCTGGAGTTTGTAGGAAATATGGGAAGACAAAAGAAGAGAAAAGAATGAAAGTGGGCAGTTGTTTTGAGGATTTATGTAACTATACTAAGTATCTACCTTTTCATTATATTCATTGTTTGTTGCTCTTTTTTCCATCAGTGATGAGTGAGTTCTCTCCTTGTGTCTGGAAAACCAAACAGAAGGAGAACTCACTCACCACTGATCTCTGCCACTCTGCCAGGACAGAGATATGGACTTCAACTCCCTGAAGCCTCCGTATTATCCCACAATTTCATTTTTCCGATGTTCTGCCAGCCTGTTTATGTCAAATAACCGAGGCTACTGTATAACCATTCTTTTATCTATCATTTTAAGCCTAGTAATATCCATGAATAGACTGTCTAAAAACTGTGAAAAAGGAAAATCATTCTGAGAGCTTCATGGCTGAATGGGGAATTTGATTCTCTCACGTCCAGTTTTGGGTACCTCTATTCATGAAGGATGCTGTCAAGCTGGAACATGGAAACTATGACATACGAGGAGCAGCCTTAGGAGCTGGATAGGTTTACCTTAGAGAAGAGAATGTTAAAATATAACATCATAGTTATATTTAAATATTTGAAAGGATCTCATAGTGAAGCAAACAACATTGTCTTCAGCAATTCCAGAGATGAGTGGCATATCGGCACCTTAATCCAGAGGGGAGGGCTTTGGGAGGTTGAGTGGGATTGGGGGGGAATATGAGTTTTAAAGGCCATTTTAGTGTATTTACTGTATTTTAATTCTGGTTTTTATCACACTGTTACTATTTAATCTTTTTTAAATTTTGTATTGCACTTTTAAAAGTTGTCTAGTGTAGAATATTATTTAAACAAGCCAAGTTATCTTACTAAACAGTGAAAACAACAAGGTGCAACAATGGTGTAGCTTTTAAATCTTTCATTCAAGAATAATCAATAATCATTTCATTACATATAAATCATGCAACAATGGTGTAGCTTTTGAATAATCATTTCATTACATATAAATCATAAATCAGATGCAACCGATCAAGTTCCAGTCCTACCAGGTGTATAAGCCAAATAAAAGTCCAACCGGCTACAATCCAAAAGGGTGCCAGGTTATTTGTAATCCAGCATGAGGGGTAGTACTAAGGTAGTAGAAAATAATGATGCCCGGAGTCGGGGGAACAAAGGAAGATGCGGTTGCGTTGTCTCAGTGGGTTGGAGGAACAGGAATAATGCTCCTCATTGTGGATGATGGAATGCCAAAACGCCGACGGAATGCAAATGCTGCTAATCCCAGGCCATGTTGGTATCCGTTTCTCCCGAAACCGGGTTTCTCAGGGCGAGATATATCAATAATGAATAACCAACCACTGAAAATGAGACAATATATCAAAAGCAATAATAGAGAATAATAGAGAACCATAGTGTACATTAATAACTATTGTCAATAACATAAATTATACATACCATTCTGAGTAGAGCCATAAGTATAACC
Source organism: Anolis apletophallus (assembly GCA_030556195.1). Taxonomy (NCBI): domain Eukaryota; kingdom Metazoa; phylum Chordata; class Lepidosauria; order Squamata; family Anolidae; genus Anolis; species Anolis apletophallus. The sequence continues at coordinate 24,170,661 of JARBWK010000007.1, forward strand.
CCATTCGCAGTCAGAAGGGGTGACCCAAAGGTGGAGAAAGGGAAAAAGTAGCAAGCCATATAAAGGAGAATGAAACCCAGGAGCTTAAAGTGACAGAGCACACAACAGTTATTGGGATACTGATATTATTATTATTTAAGCTAATAGCTCATTGAGAGAACAGGGTCATTCATCCCGGAAGGCCACTCTGAATTTAGTTTCAAAATCCATTTTATTTCTGCATTAATTAATTGAGCAGTATTGTCCTTATGGATATTGGGAGTGATCCTTTCCAAGACTCTCAGTTTAAGAGAAGCAGGGCTATGCTTCATGTCCAAACAATGTCTATAAAAGGCTGAATCATTAGATTGGTTCAAAATCCATGAACGATGTTCAATAAATCTGACCTTGACACGTCTTTTGTCTGGCCCACATAAATTAATAAACAATCACAGGTGACCGCATAAATACAAAAATCAGAATTGCAGCTTGCTTGAGATAGCAATTTAAAGGAGCGGCGCTTGGAAGGACTGTAAATCTCTTTTGCAGTATCAATGTTGGGGCAAACCGAGCAATTAGTACAAGGGCTATCTCAAGCAAGCTGAGACACCATGGATGTAATACACAAACTTGAAGGCTTCACCATGGAACCTGGGGACTTCTTGATGACCTCAGATGTCAAATCTTTATACACTCATGTACCTCTTGATCAATTAAGGGATATTATACATTCTACCTTAGACGAATTCCCATCACCTGGCCAACCACCCACTGGATTCTTATTGATGCTATATGATTTCATTAGTGATTATAATTACTTTATTTTTCAAGACCAATTTTTCTTGCAAATCCATGGAGTCAGCATGGGGTCCAATTGTGCCCCAAGCCTAGCTAATATTTTCATGAATCATCTTGAATTGGCCTATGTATTCGATCAAACACAACCTTTCTATCCTTTCATCAAGAAGTACTACAGATATATTGATGATTTGGTTTGGATCTTATCTTATTTGCCTGCCTTCCAGGATTGGATGGAATCTTGGCATCCCTGTATTTCATTTACCCACTCTGTGGATACTCATGCAATCAATTATTTGGATATTACGATTTATAATCATAACAATCAAATCATGACCAGGAATTACACTAAACCAATAAAAAGGAATAACACTTTGCATTACAAGAGCTATCATTCTTTTCCTTTAAAGACAAATTTACCTTACTCTCAATTCCTCAGGATGAGGAGGAATTGCTCCCAATTCAATGATTTCCAGAAGGAATCAGACAGGTTGACACAAGCATTTTTACAAAGGGGATATCCCCAACAAGTCATCCAAAAAGCATACTTGCGGGCCTCAAGGACTCCTAGAGAACAACTTCTTCAACCGAAGACTAAATCCTCTAATAACAGAACTGTGTGGCCACTCACACTTACTCCTCATTGTAAAGACCTCATCAAGATTACTAAACAATATTGGCCTCTAATCAAACATATCAAAGGACTGGACCAATTTCCAATGGTCGCATACAGAAGAACCCAAAAATTTTGGGATGTTTTGATGCACAACAAACCTAGGCTACCCAAGATCAAGAGCAGCCTGAGCCCTTGCACACGCCCTTGTACTAATTGCTCGGTTTGCCCCAACATTGATACTGCAAAAGAGATTTACAGTCCTTCCAAGCGCCGCTCCTTTAAATTGCTATCTCAAGCAAGCTGCAATTCTGATTTTTGTACTTATGCGGTCACCTGTGATTGTTTATTAATTTACGTGGGCCAGACAAAAAGACGTCAAGGTCAGATTTATTGAACATCGTTCGCGGATTTTGAACCAATCTAATGATTCAGCCTTTTATAGACATTGTTTGGACATGAAGCATAGCCCTGCTTCTCTTAAACTGAGAGTCTTGGAAAGGATCACTCCCAATATCCATAAGGACAATACTGCTCAATTAATTAATGCAGAAATAAAATGGATTTTGAAACTAAATTCAGAGTGGCCTTCGGGATGAATGACCCTGTTCTCTCAATGAGCTATTAGCTTAAATAATAATAATATCAGTATCCCAATAACTGTTGTGTGCTCTGTCACTTTAAGCTCCTGGTTTCATTCTCCTTTATATGGCTTGCTACTTTTCCCTTTCTCCACCTTTGGGTCACCCCTTCTGACTGGTAGAATATTAGCCACCTCAACTCCCCACAGGGAGAAAGGTGGAGTATAAATAAAGATAATCATCTATGTGGCATCTACATGATACATGAGACATTTTCACTCCCAAAGTGGAGTAAAGTCACTTAATGTAGTTCACTCACATCCTAGGCAAAGTTGGAGAATGCTCCAGAACAGCCCTGCACTTTGGAGTAGCGTGAACAGTTGATTTGGAACTGGTCCTACTTTTCAGATAGCCATCCTGTTTTTCCTGGACACTGAATGGTACTTACCTTTGTTGTCCTATCACCATCATAGAAGTGGCCATGGAATTCTACCGAGCTCTTGGCTATCCCTGAGCTTTATTGCTAATCTTAGAAAAGCTACCCCTGTGACTCAGAGTGGGAAGAGAGACCGTGTCCTCTTTTTCTCCACTCCTCTGAGTTCAACCCTGATGGATGATCTGGACAAAAATGGAACGAGTCTGGACTCCACTTTAGGATACCAAGAAATGGATTCAAACTGTCAGACAAAAGATTCTACCTAAACATTAGGAAGAACTTCCTAATACTAAGAGCTATTTGGCAGTGAAATACACTGCCACAGAATATTGTGGGATTTACTTGTATTGAGTTTTTTTTAAACAGGATGGATTGTCATAGGTCAGGAGCACTTTGATTGTGTATTCGAGAACAGCGGGGTTGGACTAGGTGGCCCTTGTGATGTCTTCAAATGAAGACTCTGTGACGGGTCAGCTGCAACAGTTCTTCAATGACACAGCTGGACTTGATCCCTTCCAGTCCAGCTTCCGTATTGGGCATGGGACGGAGACCGTGCTTGTCTCCATTACAGACCAACTTTGCTTCCAGTTGGACCATGGCGGGTCAGCTCTGCTGATGTTGTTAGTTCTCACGGAAGCTTTTGACATGGTAGATCACGCATTATTGATTCACTGTTTAGCCGCGACAGGAGTTAGGGGGACTGCCCTTAAATGGGTGGCCTCCTTTCTGCAAGACCGGGGACGAGTGGAGAGGGGAGGGATGGCCTCTGGGAGGCTCCCATTAAGTTATGGGGTCCTCCAGGGAGCTAACCTTTCCCCTTTATTGTTTAACATCTACATGCATCTGCTTGCCCGATTGGTTCACGATTTTGGTCTAGAGTGCCATCAGTATGCTGATGACACCCAGCAGGCCGGACACCATACCCGATTGTTTCCATCAATGCCTTGAAGCCGTGACTGGATGGCTGCACACCAGCCGGTTGAAGGTGAATCCATCGAAGATGGAGATCCTATGGCTGGGTCATCCTGGTATGGGTAAGTGCCGGTTGCCTACCCTGGATGGTGAGCGGCTAAGCCTGTCGTCTTTGGTAAAAAGCCTGGGGGTTCAATTAGACGCACTGCTATCAATGGAGACTCAGATCTCCACGGTTAGCAGGACAGCATTTTTCTATCTTCGACAGGCTAGGCGACTGGCTCCTTATCTATCCAGGAATGACCTCGCTACAGTGATCCAGGCGATGGTCATCTCGAGGTTAGGCTGCTGTAACGCCCTCTACATTGGCCTTCCCTTGTCGACAACCCAGAAACTCAATCTGGTGAAAAATGCTGCCTCTTGATTGCTGGTGGGAGCACCTGTGAGAGAGCACATCACACCAATCCTACAGCAATTGCACTGGCTGCCAATAGAGTACCAGATTGTTTTCAAGGTGCTGGTTTTGACCTTTAAGGCCTTGTATGGTCTAGGGCCAGTGTACCTGAGGGACCGCCTCACCCCATACGTTCCCCCGAGATCTCTGCGCTCAGAAGAACAAAACCTTCTGATGATTCTATCAGTTCGTTCCTGTCGCCTCTCAGTGACAAGACAACAAGCCTTCTCCGTGGTGGCACCGGCGCTATGGAATGCGTTACCAGACAACATTCGGGCTATCACAGAGTTAGCCCCCTTCTGGAGGGCCTGCAAGATGACCCTTTTTAAGCAGGGCTTCAATCTAAGTTCCCCCGGACAACTCTGACCATGTCCTTGTGTTTTATATAACAAAGTGTTTTATCTGCATGCTAAATTTAGTAGATTTAAGAGAATTTTAAGTGCCATGTACATTGATTTAGTCATATTTTCATTCACTCAGCAATAAGTTCCACTTGGTTAAACTGGACTTACCCAGGCACAATCAGCTGGCCCTAGATCACCTCTATCTTTCCATTAGAATACTTCACACAGACCAGTTGATATGAGTCCAGCTGCAGTAAGCCTTAAGATCTCTGCTTGCTCCTCCCCTTCCCTCTCAGCCTTTATTTATTTATTTATTATTTGGATTTATACACTGCCACTCCCCAAGGGCTTGAAGCGGTTTACAAAGTAAAAGTAGAAACAACAATAAAGCTATCAAACCAAAATGTAAAACCAATTTCATAGCTCAAATGCCACATGGAATAACTGCGTTTTGCAAGCCCTCCGAAAGGTTTGCAAGTCCCGCAAAGCCCGGACTCCTGCAGGAAGTGTGTTCCACAATGAGGGAGCTATGACCGAAAAGGCTCTGCACCTAGTAGCTGTTAAGCGGATGGTCTTAAAATTGGGAATTTCCAACAGATTTTGTTCTTTAGAGCGAAGTGATCTCGGGTTGGTAGAGGGTGAGGCGATCCCTCAAATACACTGGCCCCGGACCATACAAGGCCTTGAAGGTGAGTACCATCACTTTGAAGGTAATTCGGTGCTCAATCGGTAGCCAGTGCAGCTGCTGGAGAATTGGGGTGACATGACATCTCACCGGCTCCTCAGCAAGGAGTCGTGCCACAGCATTCTGCACCAGCTTAAGCTTCCAAATCATCACCAAAGGTAGGCCAATGTAGAGGGCGTTACAGTAGTCTAGTCTTGAGATGACCGTGGCTTGGATCACCATGGCCAGGTCATTGCTAGACAAATAGGGAGCCAGTCGCCTAGCCTGTCGCAGGTGGAAAAATGTGATTCTGCTCACAGCGGAGACCTGAGCCTCCATTGTGAGCAGATGGCCCAATTGGACTCCTAGGCTCTTTACCAATGATGATGGGCATAATGCCTCCCATACAGGGTTGGCAACTGGATATCCCCACTGCCTGGACGACCCAGCCAGAGGATCTCCGTCTTCGCTGGATTCACCCTCAACCTGCTGGCATGCAACCATCCAGTCACAGCTTCAAGGCACAGATGGAAATTATCAGGGACAGAGTCTGGCCAGCCTTCCAACCTCAGAACGAGCTGAGTGTCATCCTCATATTGGTAACACTCAAACCTGAAGCTTCGCACCAGCTGAGCAAGTGGTTGCATGTAGATGTTAAATAATTAGCCTTCAACAAGTGGATAATAACCTCTGGCCACTTCTGTTGCTCTTGAAAAGCTACCACCTCTTAAAAGTACACATGCTGAATGGATGGAAACACTCTTTTTTCTCTAACACAAGAATGAATACAAAAGGAAAGACAGAAGTGACTGGGAGCAAATGCAACCTTAAAGATCAAGAGACTTTGTGAAAGTAAAAAGGGGATGAATGGCTGAGGACACTTCAACTGAAACGTTCACAAGTCTGAGAAGTGCTGAGAAGATGATAATCTTCTTTTTACTGGAAAACTAGATCAGTAGAGGCTCATGGATGAGCTCAAACTGTAGACCACTACCATTTTGACAAGTACTGCTCTATAACAGGGCTGTCCAACTTCTACCGGACCGGGGGCCTAAATTCCGGTCACTGATCACCTGGGGGGCCTTAGGGTCTGCCTCCGCCCCCGGCTCCGCCCCTGCCCCTCCCCAGCTCCGCCCCCTCCACCAGCTCCACCCCGTCCCCGGGCTCCAATTTACTTACAATTACTAGTTGCATTATTAATTATAAAATAAATTTTAAAAAATGAAACTGAATGAAATAAATATAAATATAAATAAATATCAGAAGAGAGATAGATTGAGGAAGGGAATATATATGGGAGGGAAATAAATATAAATAAATAACATAAAAGCAAGAATTAAAGCAAGGAAGAAGGAAGAAAGGAGCCCACCTCAGCAAAACAGCCCTCAGTTCCAAATTAAATACATTATTATTATATTTCTGCCCCATATATTCCCATCCCCATCTCCCCCTTATTTCAAATTAAATACATTCATTACTGTTATTATTATATTTCTGCCCCTATATTCCCACCCCTAGCAGACCTCACAACTTCTGAGGATGCCTGCCATAGATGTGGGCGAAATATCAGGAGAAAATGCTGGGCTGTTGTAAGTTTTTTGGGCTGTATGGCGTCTCATCCTCCTCTTCAAGTTTAGGCAGAGAGGAAAGGGAAGGGGCGTGGCCAAGGCGGAGGGGCTCAGCCAATAACAGGAACCTTAATTTGCATTCCTTTCAGTGCTTATTTAGAAAGGATTGAAACTGGAAATTTACAAAACTGGAATTTTATTTCTCATGGTAGTTGGTTTTGATTTTTCCCTTTCTCTGCTCAGGTATCAATATTTGCATAATCCAGTTTGAGTCACCATCACTGTAAAGGTTTAGGAAGAAGTGAGGTTTATATACAGATGGGCTTGCAAGTAAACTAGATGTGAGTGTGATCGCTGGAGTGAAGGAAGGAAGGAAGGAAGGGGGGGCACCCGCGAAAAGGAGCAGGAGGTGGCGCGGCACAGAAAGCTCCTCTTCTCGGTTCTCCGCCGTCTCCGGAGGTCCTCCTCCCTGCCCTTCGGCCCTCCCCGCCGTGAAAAAAATGGAGGAGGAGGGAGCCTGCTCCTCCTCCTCCCTGCCCCGCCCCTCCCTTCCGCAAAAAAAATATTAAAATATATTAAAAAATAATATTAAAAAAATCAAAATAAATTTTAAAAATATTTTTTTTATTTTAAACAGCCAATTTCTTTTTTAAAAGGATAGGGGGCCGTAGGGAAGGGGCTGGGGGGCCGTGTACGGCCCCAGGGCCGCCAGTTGGACAGCCCTGCTCTATAAGGCAGAAGGTTATGTAATTCCTCAGCAGAAGCCCACAAAAATAAGCACTTTTAGATTTTGCTAATAACTGTGGGATCAAGTCTGGATCCTGGCAAGATGTTCTTCTCTTGCACTAAGCAGAAAAAAGAGGAAGGAGGCAGTCCTATTCATTTCTGGAGTCAACACGAATTCTTCTTCACCTCCCCACCCCACCCCAACCTCCTCCAGCAACAGTAACAGCTTCGCAATAACAACTTCACAAGATTTAGGCAAAAACAGCATGTGGCAGGCCAGTTTTTATGTTAAAAAATAACGACTTCATACTACAGTTCTCTTCAACACTGCATAGATCGCCTAAGCTCAAAAAATTGTTTGGTGTATATAGTTACATTTATTTATTTATTTTATTTACATCATTTATATTTCGCCCTTATTACCCTGCAGGAAACTCAGGGCGGATCACAATGCAGATATACAGGCAAACATTCAATGCCATAGACAAACAACATATATAGACAGACAACGAGCTACACAATTGGTCGAGAGCTCACCCTGACCTGGGCAGGTCTCGAACTCATGACCTTCTGGTCAGTAGAGATCTTATGCAGCTGACTCCCAGCCAGCTGCGCCACATTCCCGGTGCTTACATCTCTTTGTCTACCAATTCTTTATCCATAGATTCAACAATCCATAGTTTGAAAATATTCAAAGCAATTCCAACAAGTAAGTCTTGATTATTCCATTTTATGTAGGGGACTCCATTTTACTATGACATTGTATATAATGGGGCTTGAGCATCCATGTGCGTGTATAAGAAACATGTATCACCACAGACCCTTGACTGGCCTCTTACATAGTAGCTATAACAGAGCCCAACTGCATCATTCCAGTATGAGGCAGGCAAGCAGCAAGCTGAAAGATAAACACTCTCACCAGGTCGACAGGCCCTATATTACAGTGTAGGTTATGCAAGTTAAAACAGCAAGGACTGTATTGAAAGGTCAAATATTTCAGTGAAAAAACAGCCAGGTGGGCAGAAGTGTGCTAGCTGGAAATAATCATCAAGTGTCATTATTACATTATGGCACTAGAAGAGCAGACAAACTGGTTGGCAGATAATCACATAAAATAAACAAGCGGGTGCAGATCCTGTAGTAGAGGATAGGTGTTTCAAATAGAAAAAGTGTAGAAGTCTTCCATTTCTCTTTGGCCCCAGACAGGTAAGTAGATGAAAAAGGACAGAGAGGTAACTGAAACAATCACCTCTGCCAGGTTGACAGGAGCCGCATATGGAAAAAACAAAAAGAGTATGTAAATGTAGAATTGTAGTAATGCACTGATGGAGCAGCATGAAACTGTTTAACTAAAGAACTGAAATACTATGCTGAAGAAATGTATATTTTAGAAATAAAATAGAAGCTGGACTAGATTGGAAAAAAGAGAGATATAATAAAAGGACTGAGATTACGATCAAATCTATATAGTAAAAGGCACCATTGATTGCTTGACTGAGACTCATTTTTGCCTCAGCTTCATTGCTCCAGCCCTTACTGCTCTGCAGACATTGGTGTGTTGCAGCATCAATGAAAACGTGCATTTTTACACTGTAATTAATCCCTTTCCATGCAACAATCCTATTATCATTTTTGGACCTATTATCAATCCTATTATCATATTTCTCATAGTACTTCTTCCAAGAACAGCAGTCACCTGGGAAGAGGGCTACCTCAATGCTATATGCAGGAATGGGTTGAATAAATTGAATAGAAATGGGATGTAGAATAAAATTTGTATTTAAAAAGTTGTGCATTATTTTTGAAGTGACCTTTGTATATCAGAGAAAAGCATTTTGTGATCCTTAATTTCTTGTTCTCCCATGATCCCTTATCTCTTGCTATGCTGGCTTGTGCTAACATGTGCTGATATGAGCTGTTTGTCCATTTAGCAAACAACATAGACTTCAGGTTGCATACTGATTTATCTAAATTTAATAAAATTAACTACGGAATTGGTCAAGCCAGAATTTTCATATAGAAAAATTAAAACCTCATCTGATCCTTGTCTGCACAAACTATAGATCACCATGTTAATGTCTAATTCAAGGCCATAATAACTACTCTTGCTCAAACACAGATGGAGGGTGGAAGCTTGAGGTTTGTTCGGCAGAAGTTGACTCTGTGACTTTCATCAAAGTGAAAGCCAAAACCTCTTGCTATAATACTGGAGCTGTCATCTTCATATTTAGCAGTAAGAGTCATAAGAAAGTCATTTTCCTTGTCGTAAAGACTGTGCCAGAACGTGGAATAAGTAATCAAAATACATATGCCTCTAAATTCAAAGGTTGTTTTAAATTGGCAATGTTTTGCTTTTTAAAAGACAAGTTGGTTACAGCAGAAATCTATCAAAAGATTAAGAGACGACGCAATGAGAGTTGTGCTCTGCAATGAATCAGGAAGTATTTCAAATAGTAGCAGGTATGTGCTGGATTGAAGTCAGTGGCCTGTTTGTACAAATACCACTGCATGAGGGGAAGACATGTTTGCATCTACAGACCACAAATTTCCGTTCCAGCAAGTGCCTTCTGTCACCACAAAAGCTGCTCTAGAGATCCCAACTTCCACGACCCAGTTTAGGAGGAGGCAATGATGATGATGATAATCTTTATTTATATCCCACCACCATCTCTCTGAAGGGATGCACGGTGGCTTACAAGGCACTCAGGGTGCACCATATAAATAAAATGGTACACAGCATAAAACAATAACACATAAAATTATAACAATTGTGATTAGCAACCTTCTGAACAAAAACAGGTCAATATTATATTTTAATATGTATTTATTAACTGTGCTAAATTACATAGAATTTTGCATACTTGTGAATAACCACTTGATAAACTTTGCTTTAACAAAGTGAAAGAGTTTCTAACTAGGAAAACTGGGCTTGGTTTATAACATAATAAATAAGTGGCAGGCTAATAAGGCAAGAATTTTAATTAGACAACATAATCTCTTTTTAATCTCTTTTCTCATTCCAGAACAGAATAAACATACACCAAAAGAGGCAATCGTAAGACCGCTGCTGAAGAAGCCGAATTTAGACCCTTTGGCTCCCTCCAATTACCGACCTGTGTCTAATTTGCCTTTTTTAGGCAAGGTAATTGAGAGGGCAGCAGCGGATCAGCTGCAGCGGTTCCTAGACGACACAGCTGGGCTCGACCCCTTCCAGTCCGGCTTCCGTATTGGGCATGGGATGGAGACCGTGCTTGTCGCCATTACAGACCAACTTCGCCGCCAGCTGAACCAGGGTGGATCAGCACTGCTTGTTCTGTTAGATCTAACAGCAGCGTTCGATACAGTAGATCACCCCTTGCTGACCCACCGTTTAGCCGTGACTGGGGTTAGGGGGACCGCCCTTAAGTGGGTGACCTCCTTCCTCCAGGATCGAGGACAACGTGTGGAGGGGGCGAGGAGGTCTCTGGGAGACTCCCATTAAGTTGTGGGGTCCCCCAGGGGGCCATCCTCTCCCCCTTATTATTCAACGTATACATGCGCCCCTGGCACAGCTGGTTCGCGACTTTGGTCTGGAGTGTTATCAGTATGCGGATGACACCCAGCTCCTGCTGAGAATGTACGCCAAGCCGGATACCGTACCCGATTGTTTCCATCGATGCCTTGAAGCCGTGACTGGTTGGCTGCGTTCCAGCCGGCTGAAGGTGAATCCGTCGAAGACGGAGATCTTGTGGCCTGGTCACCCTGGGCTGGGTGGGTGCCGGTCGCCTGCCTTGGATGGCGAGCAATTGAGCCCGTCATCCCTTGTCAAGAGCTTGGGTGTCCAATTCGACCCTTTGCTGACCATGGAGACTCAGGTCTCCATGGTCAGCAAAACAGCGTTCTACCATCTCCGCCAGGCTAGGCGACTGGCACCCTACCTGTCCAGGGATGATCTGGCCACGGTGATCCAAGCGACGGTCATCTCGAGACTGGACTACTGTAACGCCCTCTATGTTGGCCTTCCCTTGTCGACAATCCGGAGACTCAAGCTGGTGCAGAATGCCGCTGCTCGCTTGCTGGTGGGAGCACCAGTGAGGGAGCACATTACTCCCATCCTCCGGCAACTGCACTGGCTTCCTATAGAGTACCGAATTGCCTTCAAGGTGTTGGTACTTACCTTTAAGGCCTTGCACGGTCTAGGGCCTGTGTACCTGAGGGACTGCCTTGCCCCGTACATTCCCCTGAGATCACTACGTTCAGAAGAGCAAAATCTGCTATTGGTTCCATCGATCCGCTCCTGCCATCTATCCACAACTAGGCAGAGGGCCTTCTCTGTGGTGGCCCCAGTATGGTGGAACTCGCTGCCTGACGCTACCCGAGTGATTTCAGAGCTCGGCCCTTTCTGAAGAGCTTGCAAGACTGTACTCTTTAAACTGGCCTTCGACTAATTGATCCGCCCTGAGGGGTTCATGCCTGGAGTTTTTAGAAACCTAATTTTTCTGATTTTACTGTTTATTGGTTTTCTGTGTTATGTTTTATGCTATGTATGGCTGCAAGTTGTATGCGCAGCGTGTTTTTATTGTATGTTGTGATCCGCCCTGAGCCAGCAGGGAGGAGCGGAATATAAGATCGAATAATAAATAAATAAATAAATAAAATAAATAAATAAAATAAGGCTATAGCCTGTCAGACTCAGTAAGTGCTCAGTCCCTGGATATAATTTTGATATGTAAACCGAAGTGGCCATCCTGATAATCCTGGAGTTGAATGGAACTGTAATTGCACTTCTCTGTAAAAATGGATGCAATCAGCCAGCTGCGATTATTATAATCTTCTAGGATTATAATAATCACAGCATTTCACAGAATTCCTTTAGTTCTTTTCTCCTATTAATTGCTGAAATAAGTAATAAAGACCTCACCTGGCATTTACCTCAAGTTTCAAACCTGTTTCTTAAAAATAATAAAAATAAAGGTATTATCTGGAGCAGGGGTGGGCAATTACCGGCCCTCCAGGGGTTTTGGACTTCAACTCCCAGAAATCCCAGCCAGTTTACCAGCTGTTAGGATTTCTGGGAGTTGAAATCCAAAACACCTGGAGGGCCAGTAATTGCCCACGCCTGATCTGGAGTAACAATAGGTCCCACAGAAGAAACATGCTCCGATTTAATTCTGTATTACTTTGAAACTTACAGGTTGACACACATGTGGATATTTTAGACTTTACATATACAGAGAAATTCTAAAATTATAATGACATGTCATCTATATATATAAAGGAACAGTCGTCATGTGAAGACTACCTCAAACAGAGAAACCTTACAACGCAGAAACACAAAACTTGCAAATAGAAATAGGCCTCAAGCAAGGTACATTTGTAGCAAAGAAACTTCCCCCCCCCAAAACCTAAAAGGCCCCCAAAACAACGAGTAAAAAACTACATTTCCCAGCATCCTCCGGGGCTGCCAAAGACTCCCAGCCTCTACATTCCGACAACATGATTGGCTGCCAATAAGGGCGGATTTGCATAACTGCTGTACTGGCCAGCCAACATGAACATTCCGACCCATAACAAACTGTCAGATGACTGCCAGAGCCTCCTCCAACACTTTCAAATCAGAAGACCATGATGGAGATCAACACCATTCAAGGGGAGCTCTTCTTCCTTTCCCAAAAGATCTCCAGTGGCTTGGAATTCCACATTAATAAGAGGACCATCCAGCAACAATGGGGTTTGCCAAGGAGGGTGCTCCAGCCCCTCTATATGCTGGCTCCAAGGGATGGAGGTCATCACCAAGTACCTTCTGATGCCCAGCGCTGGAAGAGCTCCCTCAGATGGCCTGTCCATGAGGAAAGCCTCATCGGACATCGACCAATGGGTGCAAAAGACACAGAGCAGGACATCTTGAAAAAGAGAGGAGCAGAATGTAAGCTAGACATGAAGATCTTGAGAAAGGTGGCTAAAAAGGATACGGAAAGGATTTTTAACAGTCCTCCAACAGACACTGGACGCACCTGTGAAGACAGGACAAGCCCTCCCCAAGCTGATCCGTCCTGGCCATGGTACAAGTCAAACCCGAAGGACTGCAGGCAAAGAGCTGAGTCACAAACATAAAACACCCAATTCACTAACAACAATTCCAACCCTTACATACTCAGACTTTCTCGCATCTCCTAAATAGGGCACAGCAACGCGTGCCGGGTACAGCTAGTTAATAATACTATAATGCACCATTTCTGTCCCCAGATAAAGTCCATATCATTTGATAATCATGAAAAAAGTCCAAGGAGCCCCCTTGCATATCTCATAATGTTGTTATCTGGATAATATTTGGTGATAATATTTCAACATGGGTGATGTTATGATCAGTAGAAACACATTGTTTCATTGCTTTCAGATCTTCAGAATGATTTCCACCTGAGTCTCCTAAAGAACTTGAACATCTGCCATGCAACACCTGCATGCTGCAGAGATGTTCCAAGGTACACATTCAAGACATGTTCTATCGATACTTCTTGATTCACCACTATTGATCTTCTTGTAGGGAAAGAGGCTTTCTGTGAAGCTTATCTGCTCATGAAGAATACAGATGATTAGCAAAGGCCTAAATCCAATTTCTATTCTCATTTAGAGTAGATCTGTTGAATAAAATGTTGAATGGTAAATTAACATTGATTCAAAAGGTTCACTCTATATGGGATTAACAATTGGGTTTAGTTTGTTGATGTAAGACTTTTTATTTATTTATTTATTTCTTCGGTTTTATATTCCACTCCTCCCTGCAGGCTCGGGGTGGATCACAATATCGAACATGCAATAAAACATACAGTAAAACAAGTAATAAAAACATGGTACATAACCGCGGTGGAACAGGTCTACAGTTCTTTGCTGAGACAGGGCGAGCCAGTCACGTTTGGGTTTAGCCAAACGCTAACCTGAAAAAAGCCGTCTTACATTCCCTTCGAAAGGGAAGGAGTTCAGGGGTCGCTCGGATATGCTCAGGGAGCGAATTCCAAAGTACTGGAGCCACAGCAGAGAAAGCTCTCTGTCTAGTACTGGATAGATGGCAGGAGCGGGACGATGGAATCACCAACAGGTTTTGCTCTTCCGAGCGCAGTGATCTCGGGGGAACGTACGGGGTAAGGCGGTCCCTCAGGTACACAGGCCCCAGACCGTGCAAGGCCTTAAAGGTTAAAACCAGCACCTTGAAGGCAATTCGGTACTCAATAGGAAGCCAGTGCAGTTGCCGGAGGATGGGAGTGATATGCTCCCTCACTGGTGCTCCCACCAGCAAGCGAGCAGCGGCATTCTGCACCAGCTAGAGTTTCCGGATTGTCGACAAGGGAAGGCCAACGTAGAGGGCGTTACAGTAGTCCAGTCTCGAGATGACCGTCGCTTGGATCACCGTGGCCAGGTCATTTTATACTTCTTTTGATTAAAAAATCCCAACACCATTTATGTGATTAAGAAAAACAATAAAAATAAACAAAACAAACTGATAATACAGTAGAATCGTCCACTGTGAATCTCAACAGATGCTAATTTTTACCTTAGAGTACACCTCCCCAGGAATCACTAGGTTCTCCAGCATGGCGCTATATAACCAAGAGATTTCTAGAAAGAACATTTTAAACCAATGCAATAAGCAGTAATTGGCCATCAACTTCCTCTTGTAGATACTAGAGCGAAGGCAACTATCTTGTTCCGTCATGTGTGATTTTATAGTATTTCTCATTATCTTTTCTAAAATTCGTCTTCCACTACATATTATTTGTAATGTGATTAAAGTGGTTTTGTTGCTGAGTTTTGATACAAATTTTTTCCACTAGCTCATGTTTTGTATAATTGTGATGCTCTATAGGTTATGCCTAACGTCTTCACATCTAAGCGAGTCTTTAGAGATGTTTGATTAACATCACTTGGTAAGGACTGAAGACATCACTTTTTTAAACTATTGCTCCCTTATTGTTTTATTTGCGATATTTGTATACCACCCTTCTCAACCCCGAAGGGGACTCAGAGTGGTTCACAGTGTTGGTGTCACAATGCAGGGTCTCGGCCCAGCCCCTTAATCACACACACAGAGACGTTAATCAGCTAACTATTTATTGAATAATAAAAAACAGGTGAAAAGGTAAATTGTCCATAAAAGTATCAAAAAGTTCAATCAAATGGTTAAGAGTTCTGAAGTCAATCCATAGGCAAAAAGCTTGGCAAAAATTTCATAAAAGCAATGCGGATCAAAACAGACTTGGTCCGTGGCAATTCAAACAAGGCAAAGTTCAAGGAATCAAAGGCCCAAGAAACCTTCTTGGCAAACGCGAGCCCCAGTCCTGGCTCCGTGGATCTTCACTCGCTTCACTCCCTTCAGATCAGGAGTGGCCGAGCAACTGAGGATCCGTTCCCACGGATCCTATACTTAATTCCCTTGGTGAGACCGGCGATAGGAGATAGGCTCCTGCGCCAATCTCGAGGCTCACTCCTCCGTCGCTCTAGGCTTCTGCGCCATTCCCTTCTATCTGACTCAATGCTCCATCTCCTATCAAAAGACCGTCCCTGCCTCCCAGCACCTGGCTCGCTAACTTCATGAGAGCCTAACTCCCCTTCGGCTTCCATGAGCTCATTCCCCGCTGCTTCCCATATGCGCTCCTGTGATCCAAAACCACCTGGTTTCTCATACTGATTATCTGAACCAGGAGAATCAGTGTCAGCTTGACCTTCCCAGCCCTCATATCCATCCGGCCAGCCATCATCCCATTCCAAACTGTCTGTAGGAGATGAAGGCCCAGCTGCCTCATCGGCCCCATCATCAGAATCTATCTCCATTGATTCTAAAGCAAGTGGGACCCCCGGGGCAGCCCCCTGCCCCCCCCCCGGCACGAATGAGAACTGGGTTGCTACAGTTGGCAACAATTCGATGCAATCGATAAAAACAGTATAAAACATTAAAATTGACCCTTCCCTAATAAAACATTAAACATTATTAAACAAGTCACATAAAGTAAAATCACCTATCACACAGAGACTGGGATATGGCTGGAAAAAATTATTTGCAGCTTCTCTGAAAGTGCATTCTTTGTACATGATAGTTACACGCTTTACTATAGTTGCTGGACTATATGATACCTCCTCCTCAACTATGGCATTCATCTTGTATGAGTTGGCTAAATTAGCTTTGTTCATCTTTCCTGGAGTTCATTCTCATATTTACATGAATGACAACAGCACCTAAAATGACATAAAATACCTGCCATAAGAGGATTATATGCTTGTGCCATCACAGCAAGATACTCAAATACATTAGCTTTTAAAACACATTCTCTCCCTTCAGATACTGCTTTTTTTCTTTTTTCTTTTTTCTTTTTTGCACACGGTGCTTAATGTTTTCAGCCTGTGCAGTGTGACAGGGTTGCAAAATTTCTTGATGGGTCAATTACCTTCCAACTATTGACAGTGGAAGTTAGAGTACCTCCACTCACCAACAGTAAAGATAATCAGGGGTATTGGAACTGAATTTTCAGTAGTTATGGACATCTGCCAATTTAGCTTACCTATCCTTATACACACTTGACATTTTCAAACTCCATCAGTATGGCTACAATCCACTTATAGTCTTGAATTACACTCCAACAGGTGTCTGTGTATCCTTAAACATCATTACTTCTGTGGCTTTGACAATGAGTATTGAATGAATGTACTAGAGATCTGAACAGAAAAGCATTTGTTCTTGAGTGCTTTATTCACTTCAGGATCTTTCTCTGCAAAATTAGTCATCTGGGTACATAGACTAGCAAATACTCTACATGATTCATTTTGCTATGTATCATGCAACATGGAGGCATAGAATGTATAGCACAGAAATGTAACTCCCAGGTCTCCACATTAGAAGCAGAAAGGATAGCAAGACATATTCTATGAATATCAATGTAAGACATCTAGAAAGTTGACATTTTGCAATTCATTTTGGAAAGGTATTTTAGAGGTTCTTTCCACAGGTTGCTTATGTCTTGACTGTGCAAAAGGTATTTTGGCACAAGCCATCAATCATGCTGTTCAGTGGCTTGAAAAACATACATATTTGCTTGACTCTTCTTCATGGACTGATTTTTAGTCAAGGGAATAAATTCAGCCCATGCCAGTCTTAATGTACGTATTTATTTGTTATTTATACCCCATGCTTTCAGCCACAATTTCTTTCATATATGTTTTGAGATCAGGACTGCACAACTTAGGAATAGTAAGGGGCTGAAATGAAATATGCTAAGTCTCTTGGCCATAAAGAAGTTTTTAGCACCTTACTTTCCAGGTAAGATATAATTATGACTAATTAGGATTATTGTTGTGTGTTTTCAAGTAATTTCAGACTTAGAGTGACACTAAGATGACTCTATTACAGTTTTCTTATCAAAATGTATTCAAAGGAGATTTGTCCTTGTCTTCCTCTGAGGCTAAGGGAGTGTGATTTGCCTAAAGTCATCCAGTTGGTTCAAAGTCATACTCCAACATTTAAACCACTACACCATACTTTCTAATTTCTGAATTCCCTCCCTCTCTGTTTCCTGCCTGCCTACCTAACTATCTACTGTCCTTTTCTCCCTCCCTCCCTCCTTCCTTCTCTTTTCCTCCCTTTTTCTTCCTTCCTACCTACCCTCTTCCCTCCCCTCTTTTTCCTCCCTCCCTCCCTTTAAAGCATACAGAAATTAAAATCTGTGTATCATTTAAGCATCTCATTATTTATGTACAGAAAATACAAACTTCTTATGAGTCTTGCTTTGGATGTTTACCAACCTAATGCAATAGATGTTGTCACTTGCTGAGAATGAAAATTAGGTTGGCATTTTGTCACCATTATTAGAGGACATTGCTGTCTTGAGTATTAATTTTGTAAATCACAATGTTCTCTGAATTCTCTTAAAGTAATGGGAATTACTTGTACATTAAAACATTCACTGATGGTGAATGGTATGGACCTCATTCAGAGATAGTCATGGCTGGTCCACTTAAATCAATGACATGAATTAGACATGGCTATCTGAGGTATTGTCACTTTTGATGGGATAGTGTCACAACCAATTTTAGCTGGAACAGGGTGTTCTGCTAAAATATATACAAAAATAATTTTCTTCAGTTGCTTCAGGCTCAGGGCAAGTACACATTTTAAAGTGACATGTGAAGAGTGTGAAATATAACACAGCACAGCATTTATTATATGCTATATATAAAATTTAGTATTCAAGTTCTGACAATATCCAGTTATTTTCAATCGGAGAATGACTATATTGTTCCAAACAATATGAAAATAGGTACACTCTTGAGAATACAGTGTTCTCTTGCTACTTTGTGGTTCGCTTATTGAGGACTCACTGTTTTGCAGATTTCAAAAAATATTAATTTAAAATATATATCATGGTATTTTCGCTGTTTTGTAGGGTTTTGCCGCCACCACTCTCCAAGGTGCTTTCCCTCCTCAGTCCTCCCTCCCTCCAGCCTTGAAGGGTTTTTCCTTCACTTTATTTTAAGTTTATAAAGACTTAAAATAGTGTATAACTACTAAAATAATGTATAACTATTAAAATAGAGCATTCCTACATCAAGGTTTTTCACATATTGCAGGTGGTCTTGGAACATAACCTCAGCAATAAGTGAGGGAACACTGTACTTATTTGAGAACACATTATGACTTCTGCCTTCTTTTTCCATAGAGAGGCTGTCACCCACCTTAAAATGGTACAATTGGTAAAATACTGTGCTTCTTAGTAAGTTGGCTCCAGGATATCACTTGTCCCACAACATGAACTTTAAAAAAGGAACCATCACAAGACGTTTACCAGATCTTTTTTTAATCAGAAAGGCATCATATATCTAATAAAAAATGCAGCAGATGTCCAATAATGGCCAGGTTCTAAGGTGAACTGTGCAGCCATTCACTGGAAATAAGAATAGAATGGATAACAAGAGTAAGTAAGTGGCCTTTTGTGAAGTGTTTGCATTTTAAAATAGGTATTATGTATTCCTTGCTTGAGATGGTCTCTTTCTTGGGGAAATGTTTATGCTCCTTTTTCCCATTGCTTGTATCCATTGCCAAATTATCTGAATGTCTTTAGATACCAGTTTATTGAAGCTATAGAAACAGTATCAAAGATGTTAATTTCAAACAAAAAAAATGAATAAGTGGTGGAGATGGCAGATGGCAACCAGCATAGGAAGATCTGTATCATCAAATTATCTGGGCTGTTTGCCAGAATGATTTATTGAATGAATTCCATTTCTCCCTTTCACTTCAACACAACAGTAAACCATTACTTTTTAAAAGTCAATATTAATCTGTTTAATAATATACTAAAACAGGAATAAAGCAATGATGGATGAAATCTCTCCCAGCTCACTTCTTAATGGTCTGTGTTTAAAAAATGTCCCTGATTTGTAATAGGCAGTGGCAGCATGCCATTGATTTAAGTCTTATGAAGCTATTTTATGCTGACCCAGAAAATCTGGCCATCCAGTCCAATGTGGACAGGTGCTCTGGCAAGTCATTTAATGACATGGAAGTCCTCTCTGAGACTGCTTCTAGACAGTTATTTAAACTGGACCGGTTTCCTGTGGAGTACTTGAGTACAAAGGTACTCAAGGAACAAGTTGGAATCTAGGACAGTAGCCATGAAGATTCACTGACTGAGGATCTATTTGATCCAAGATATTTTCCCCCTACCTTCCCTGATAGGGGAAGGTTTCCCTGGTTTTTTCCATACTAATTAAAAACCTTATTAGATATGAGCATTCTTGAAAGGCCCCAGTCTAGTGAGGTATTGGGTATATGGGGACACAACATGGGGTCATGTTCTGTGACACTGGGGGTGAGTCCCCATAGCCATCTCACACCTTTGGGCTCCTGGAGCTCAAAGGTGTGGGAGGGCACCTAACCCATGACCTACCCCCAGCCCCAATGTATCCCTAAAACTTACTTACGTGGTATGAGAAAATGGTATGTGAAGAGACCCGATAAGCATGAGTTTTAGTGATGTGTGGAAGGGCCCATAACCTGTACCTAGAAATTAATTTATTTATTTTTACAGCATTTTTACCCTGCCCTTCTCAGGGGGGGGGGAATCAATTACCTCCCTCCCAATTATTTGACTTACTGATCGGTCAATGTGACAATTGTACCTTAACTCTTATTGAGGTTGCAGGCAAGTGTCTCTGAAGTGGCACTGGTGCTTTCCCCTCTCTACAGAATCCACAGGTCATTTCAAAATCTGTTATTTCGGTTGCAAAACCTGCCCTCGACTTATTCATGATGTCAACTTATACGTGAGTATGAATGGTACTCGAGCTCTTATAGC
The DNA here is from genome assembly GCA_030556195.1 of Anolis apletophallus. Classification (NCBI taxonomy): domain Eukaryota; kingdom Metazoa; phylum Chordata; class Lepidosauria; order Squamata; family Anolidae; genus Anolis; species Anolis apletophallus. The sequence goes on from JARBWK010000007.1 coordinate 24,191,055, forward strand.
TGCCTAGAAATGAGCATTAAGATTGGACGTATGAATATTATTATTTATTATTATTTATTGGGACTTCTCGGCCGCCGACTCCCGGGGGCTCGCGGCGGCTCACAAAGCCGATGGCCCAACGCCAAGGGTTAAAACAACAACATAAAAACAATTAAAACACATTAAATACAATTTAAACAGGCAGTACAGTTAAAATAAGCAGCAGCAGGTCCAGCAGCAAGGAGGGGATTTACACCAACCTACTCTCCGAAGGCCTGTCTGAACAAGTGGGTTTTACAGGCCCGCCTGAACGGGAGCAGGTCACGCAAAGCTCTGGCTTCGGCCGGGAGGGCGTTCCACAGCGTGGGGCTATCACTGAGAACGCCCTCCGGCGGGTCGATGTTAAGTGGGCCAGCTTTGCGGATGGAACAGCTAAAAGATTGGCCTCCTCAGACCTCAGTGATCTCGCTGGGCAATATGGGGTGAGACGGTCCCTCAGGTACGCTGGCCCCAGGCCGTGGATGGCCTTAAAGGTAAGAACCAGCACTTTGAAGGCGACCCGGTGCTCAATAGGCAGCCAGTGCAGATCCTGCAAGATTGGTGTTATATGGCCACCTGCTGGGGTCCCAGACAGGAGCCGGGCGGCAGTGTTCTGCACCAGCTTGAGCTTCCGGATCGACGACATAGGCAGGCCAACGTAAAGCGCATTACAGTAATCTAGCCTCGAGATGACCGTGGCTTGGATCACCGTGGCTAGATCGTTCCGGGATAGGTAGGGGGCAAGCCTCCTAGCCTGGCGGAGGTGAAAGAAGGCAGCCTTGCTGGCCATGGAGACCTGGGCCTCCATGGTCAGCTGGGAGTCCAGGTGGACGCCCAGGCTCTTCACTGACGGCGCTGGGTGCAGCGCCGTCCCGTCCAGGGTCGGAAGCCGGCCACCCACCCCGCCCGGGCGGCCCAGCCACAAGATCTCCGTCTTCGCGGATTCACCCTCAACCTACTGGCTCGCAGCCATCCAGTAACGGCTTCAAGGCAATGTTGGAAATTATTGGGACGGACTCCGGCCTGCCCTCCATCCTCAGAATGAGCTGGGTGTCATCAGCGTACTGATGACAGACCAGCCCATAACTCCGCACCAGCTGTGCAAGCGGCTGCATGTAGATGTTAAATAATAGAGGGGAGAGAATGGCCCCTGAGGGACTCCACACACTAATGGGGAGCTCGGAGACCACCCCGCCCTCCTCACACGCTGAGACCGCTGGTGGAGGAAGGAGGCCAGCCATTTAAGGACCGTCCCTCTCACTCCAGCCATGGCCAGGCGGTGGATCAAAAGATTGTGGTCGACCGTGTCAAACGCTGCCGTGAGGTCCAATAACACGAGCAGCGCAGACCCGCCTTGGTCGAGCTGGCAGCGGAGTTGATCTGTGATAGAGACCAGAACCGTCTCCGTCCCATGCCCCGAACGGAAGCCGGACTGGAAGGGGTCTAGCCATGCTGTGTCATCTAAGAAGGACTGCAGTTGCTCCATTACTGCCCTCTCAACCACCTTGCCCAGGTACGGAAGGTTCGACACTGGGCGGTAGTTGGAGGGAACCGCAGGGTCCAATGACGGTTTCTTCAGTAATGGAGCCACCACCGCCTCTTTTAAGCACTCTGGAAAAACCCCTTGCTCAAGGGAGCTGTTAATGATATTCAACAGAGGCCCACGTAACCCTCCCCAGGCAAGATCTAACAAGCCAGGAGGGGCACGGGTCGAGGGAGCAGGTGGTAGGGCGAGCTGCAGTCACTATCTTATCAACAGCATCTGCGTCAGTGGCCGAAACCGGTCGAGGGTGGGCCCGGCGGAGGGCCACGGAGTCTCTAGCTCTCTTACTGTGTCAACTGTGGCCGGAAGGTCCCGGCGGAGGCTCAGTATCTTGTCTGTAAAAAAGCTCTGAAAAGCACCGGCAGTGAGGGCCTGATCACTATTTTTTGGGACGGTAGGGACCGTCGTCAGCGATCGAATTACCTTAAACAGTTGGGCCGGGCGTGAGCTTGCAGACGCTATCAAGGCAGAGAAGTAGTCATTTTTGGCTGCCTTGACAGCATGCTCATAAGTCTCTTTAAATAGCTTATAAGCTGATATTGAGGCTCCGTCACGGAGTTTCCGCCACTCGCTCTAGCCGTCTCCTTTCCCGTTTCATGGTCCTAAGGTCTCCTGTATACCAGGGAGACCGATGCTTACGGGGTCGGAGAGGGCGCCTGGGAGCAATCTCGTCGAGAGCTCTTGCCAGTGAGGTGTTCCAGATCTGAGCTAGCTCTTCGACTGAGACGCTGATAGACTCCAGATCCCTCAGAGCATTCAGGAACCTTTCGGGTTCCATAAGTCTCCTTGGGCGAACTAAAATCTGTTCGGCGCCCTTGCATGGGGGAGGCGGTTGCTCAACCCGGATACTTAGAGCACAGTGGTCCGACCATGGAACCTCTATTACGGAGGCTAGGTCCACTTGAACCCCTGCGCTGAACACTAGATCGAGGGTGTGTCCGGCCGAGTGTGTGGGTCCCGACTTACATAGGGAGAGGCCCAATGTCGCCATGGTCGAGATTAGGTCCGCGGCTGCAGATGGAACAGAGGCTGCGTCGGGCGTGACATTGAAGTCCCCCAGAACAATAAGCCTGGGAAACCTCAATGCCCACTCCGACACAGTCTCTAGCAGCCGCGCCAGGCTCTCCGCTGGTGCGCTAGGGCGCACGGTACACCAGCAGGATCGCCAGGCTCTCCGGGGACTCCCACACCAGACCAGCACTTTCCAGCCCCGAGGTGACAAGCGCAGGGATCGCTCTAAGGTGTAAACCATCACGGGAGAGTATTGCCACCCCCCCCCCCGTCCCTCGTTCCTATTCTGGTGCGTGGTAACGTAGCCAGGGGGGACTACTTCATGGAGGCAGGTGGTGTCGCTCTCCTGGAGCCATGTCTCGGTGATACAGAATAGGTCCGCTTTGAGGTCTTCACAGAATTCCCTGACAGTGGCCGTTTTGTTCCGGACGGAACGCGCGTTAACCAGCACCAGAGAGGAAGGGGGGAAAGCTGGAGGTCTATCAACAGCGTGTCTGGGGATAGGACGCAGGTCAGAGCTGGATCGAGTCCGTCTTTGACTCGGTCCGGCTCTCGCAGTAGCTTTAGCATTCGGCCTGCGCCTACCGTACTCACCCCGTCCCGAGATCACTGGGATACTCAACGAGCTTGGTTGGCAGGTATTAGCCAGGGGTTCAATTTCCGGCACACCCCCTGAAAAGGGGAGGCCTGTAGGAGGTCTCGGTCCTTCACTGCAGCCGACAGGTCCCTCGGCCTGAGCCCCTTAATCCCAGAGGGGGGGGCTGGAGCCAACTCGCCGGCCGAGCGCCCATGTCCTTGAGGGGGCCCCACGGGCAGCTTAGCCGGTTGGTCATTGGAGTGACCCCTCTGGCCCATTAAAGCGTTTGCGGTCTGGTTGGCCGGGGCCGGCGCATTGGTCTGAGTCAAGTGGCTCTCCTTCTGGCAGTAGCCAGCGCCCCAGAAGGTCCGCGGTCGAATACCACAAGACTGGAAATAATCTGCTCCCCATTTTCCCCTCACCCATCATACATACCATAACAACAAAGTGTTTGAGTTCAAATTGACAGGCAGCCCAAGTTTTAGGTTTTTTAAAATGACGCTGCACATATAGGCAAGATGTTTCTACAGAATCAAAGCGAAGAAAGATATTTTCTGCAATCCCTAAACAATGGTAAAAGATTTATTTTAAGGCTGATTGGCAACACACTGTTAAAGCCTCAGGATACAATGCAATATTTTGTTGCGAATTCAGTTTTTCACAACTTGCAAAGTAGATTTCCTGTGCTATGCACCTGTTGGTCATGAAAGAAGTACTGGAGTTATCACCACAATGGCAATTAATTTTTTTATACAAATGTGTTGTCAGTGTAAGCACTTTGCAATAACATGCCACAAAGAAGAATTACAACATTTCAACACAGGGGTAACAGATTGCCAAAGAGAATAAAATTGCTGATGCTGACAAACTGCTGCTTTGAGAAATCAACACACAGTACTCCATCTCTATTGTTTACACAGATATATATAAAAATATACACAAAAACAGACTGCCACAACTACATTGCAACTATAAATTCCACTTTTCTAATATGTAGATATTTATTTATTTACCCCTTTTCTAACTTGCCCTTCTCAACCCCAGAAGGGGGGCTCAGGGCAGCTTACATTCAGCCCCATTCAGAGACTATTTCAGCAATACAATAAAATCACAACATCCACAAACATGATAAAAACAGCATAATAAAAACTATACAAATAAGCATTACACATTAAGTTTTACTCATCAGTTTTTCGCCAATCCAGTTCGCCCCTTAAGGTGCTGATTGCATTTATTGACCAAACGCCTGGTCCCACATCCATGCTTTTACTTTCTTTCGGAAAGCCAGGAGGGAAGACATCGATCATATCTCCATTGGGAATGTGTTCCATAGGCGAGGAGCCACCACCGAGAAGGCCCTGTCCCTCGTCCCCGCCAGGCGAATTTGAGCTGTAGACGGGAGCGAGAGCAGGGCCTCCCCGGACGATCTTAGATTTCAAGGTGGGATGTAGAGGTGGATGCGTTTGGACAAGTAAGCTGGGCCAGAACCGTTTAGAGCTTTATAGGTCAACACCATCACTTTAAATTGGGCTCGGAGGTGGACCGGCAGCCAATGGAGCTGACATAACAGAGGGGTGGTATGTTCCCTGTAAGCTGCCCCCGTTAGTAATCTGGCTGCCGACCGTTGTACCAGTTGGAGTCTCCGAACCATCTTCAAAGGCAGCCCCACGGAGAGCACATTGCAGTAATCTATACGGGATGTAACCAGAGCATGGACTACCGTGGCCAAGTCAGACTTCCCAAGGTACGGGTGCAACTGGCGCACAAGTCTTAGTTGTGCAAAAGCTCCTCTGGCCACTGCCGAGACCTGGGGTTCCAGACTCAACGATGAATCCAGAATCACTCCCAATCTGCGAACCTGTGTCTTCAAGGGGAGTGTAACCCAGTCCAACACAGGCTGTAACCCTATGCCCTGTTCGGCCTTTTGACTGACCAGGGGGACCTCTGTCTTGTCTGGATTCAATTTCAATTTGCTAGCCCTCATTTCAGTTCTCTCATACTGATTCAATGAATAAAAAAATAAGAACACACAAGGGCTGTATATTATGGATTTCAAAAAGTTGTTACACTCAAAATTTCTTGTTGGTAGCCAGCATCACATTTCAATTTTCCTGGCCAGGGGCTTTATTGTTGTTACAGAATTCAAAAGATCCACAGCAGTTTAATAAATACTGTAACTGCCAATACCAGGTAATATCCTATTAAGGACAAAATAATGGCATAGGTCATCTGCTTAAATCTGTCAGGTATGGATGAACCTTACCTGGTTTAGACTCACATGCTCAGCTTACTATCCCACAGACTAGGTCAAAGCTTTAGGTCAATATGCAGATGGGACTCATGTTCCTATTTTCCCAGATCTATTAGCTCTGTTAGACACATTTGATGAAGACCTGTTTATCCTCCATAAGATGCCACTAGGTGTGAGCTAGGGCCAACCATCTTCTCCTTTAATCTGTATTAGCCATGCCAACCATCAATACAGTAAGACCATGTCACAACACAAGTGATACTGTAATTTCATTGAATCTGAGCCACACTTTTCCCAATTTAAGGAGCTTCAAAGGTATTATCAATTGGTAATAGAGTGATCACACACAAACTGAAGTATGTGCGTTCATGACACTGCAATTAGTAATTTGGGGCATGATCATCCATATTTGTTTTATCCTTATGGGGTCCCAAGGATATGGCGGGCCCACTGTAGAAACAAAATTAATTTGTCATTGCTTGTTGTATGCTTCAGAAGGTTATCCTTCATACAGGAGTATTACTTTTTATCTGTCAGTTGTGCAGACATTCCTCTTAGCATGCAGTTACTCAAACATAGACAGTTATATTTCTGCAGAGTGGTTAAGTTTGAAGGGGAAAGGCAGTACGTCGTTTTTTAAATTTATCCAATTTTAAGACAATACACACAATTTACAATTCCCACCACCACCATGAGGATTGTTTTCTTTTACAAATTAATCCATTTTGAGATGATCCTTATATATTTACACACACACACACACACATACAGTATGTATGTATGTATGTATGTATGTGTATATATATATATATATATATATATATATATATATATATATATATATTTAACATACCGTATTTTTCGCTCCATAAGACGCACCTGCTGATAAGACGCACCTAGATTTTAGAGGAGGAAAATAGGAAAAAAAATATTTTCGCTCCCCCTCTAAAATCTAGGTAAATCTTATCAGCAGGTGCGTCTGGCTGACTCCTCCCCTGGCTCCCTTCCTTTCCCTCCCACCTTTCCTCGAGCGAAGAAAAGGTGGGAGGAAAGGAAAGGAGTCAGAGGGGAGTGCACCAGGTCGCGTCAGCTCTGACGACGCGGCGCTGGCTGACTCCTCCCTGGCTCCCTTCCTCTCCCTCCCACCTTTTTCTTCGCTCGAAAAAGGTGAGAGGGAAAGGAAGGGAGCCAGGGAGGAGTCAGCCAGCGTCGCGTCAGCTCTGACGCGACCCTGGTGCACCCCTCTGACTCCTTTCCTCTCCCTCCCACCTTTTTCTTCGCTCGAAAAAGGTGGGAGGGAGAGGAAGGGAGCCAGGGAGGAGTCAGCCAGCGTCGCGTCAGCTCTGACGCGACCCTGGTGCACTCCCTCTGACTCCTTTCCTCTCCCTCCCACCTTTTTCTTCGCTCGAAAAAGTGGGAGGGAGAGGAAGGGAGCCAGGGAGGAGTCAGCCAGCGTCGCGTCAGAGCTGACGCGACCCTGGTGCACTCCCTCTGGCTCCTTTCCTCCCTCCCACCTTTTTCTTCGCTCGAAAAAAGGTGAGAGGGAAAGGGAGCCAGGGAGGAGTCAGCCAGCGTCGCGTCAGAGCTGACGCGACCCTGGTGCACTCCCTCTGGCTCCTTTCCTCTCCCTCCCACCTTTTTTCTTCGCTCGAAAAAAGGTGGGAGGGAGAGGAAGGGAGCCAGGGGAGGAGTCAGCCAGCGTCGCGTCAGAGCTGACGCGACCCTGGTGCACTCCCCTCTGGCTCCTTTCCTCTCCCACCTTTTTCTTCGCTCGAAAAAAGGTGAGAGGGAAAGGAAGGGAGCCAGAGGAGGAGTCAGCCAGCGTCGCGTCAGAGCTGACGCGACCCTGGTGCACTCTGGCTGGCTCCTTTCCTCCCTCCCACCTTTTTCTTCGCTCGAAAAAGGTGGGAGGGAGAGGAAGGGAGCCAGGGGAGGAGTCAGCCAGCGTCGCGTCAGAGCTGACGCGACCCTGGTGCACTCCCCTCTGGCTCCTTTCCTCTCCCTCCCACCTTTTTCTTCGCTCGAAAAAGGTGAGAGGGAAAGGAAGGAGCCAGGGAGGAGTCAGCCAGCGTCGCGTCAGAGCTGACGCGACCCTGGTGCACTCCCTCTGGCTCCTTTCCTCTCCCTCCCACCTTTTTTTCGCGAAGAAAAAGGTGGGAGGGAGAGGAAGGGAGCCAGGGAGGAGTCAGCCAGCGTCGCGTCAGAGCTGACGCGACCTGGTGCACTCCTCTGGCTCCTTTCCTCCCTCCCACCTTTTTTCGAGCGAAGAAAAGGTGGGAGGGAAAGGAAAGGAGGCAGAGGGGAGTGCACCAGGGTCCCTCCGCCGCCGCAACGGACCACAGAAGAGGAGAGGCAGCGACAGGGTAAGTATATCGCCGCCTCCCTCTGCTCCAGCGCCTCCCCCTGCGGCCTGCGTCTTCGCTCCATAAGACGCAGCTGATTTTTCATCCCACTTTGGTAGGAAAAAAACGCGTCTTATGGTGTGAAAAATACGGTACATAGGTGAATGTCAATACCATAATGAACATTTTTTATTAAATATCTGAAGGCAAGAAGTATTATTTTGGTTAATTTTACTTCTGCACTTGTATATTATTCTATTACTTCTACGTTACTCTAATTTTATTCATTACAAAATAATTATTGTAATATACTGATGAATTACTCAACTACAATCTTTCTTGGACCTTCAGTGGTTTAGATTATCCATTGCTTTTAAACATGAAAGTAATAAATAGTTTCAGAGTTTTATCAAATAGATCTTATTTCAATTCATCTTTTGCTCATCTTAATTTATAGGTTAACTTTTCTTTTTTTAAAAAGTAATATTTAAAGGTTAACTTTTCTGATAGAGAATTGACAGCACTGTATTTTTATAATGCTATGTAAATAATGGGAGGATTGGGGGTATAAATCTGGCAAAAGAAGGCAAGATGAGACATTCATATTATGTTTCAAATGTTTAGATAAAAGTATTTTTTTACTTCTGCACCACTTGTTTTTCTCTTACTTTGATATAAACTAAAGCTTATGCTTGTTTTAGAAGCAGTAATACTTAATTGTTTCATATACTTATTATTTTCAGTTTTAAAAGCCTAAGAAAAGATATTGATCAATCAATAAGGCCAATAGCATATATTCTGCAGCTTCATATCTCTTGTGTCACTTCCAATAATGAATAAAAATTATTGAAAAATGATATCAAGCATCCAGAATCCCTCTTGTATGTAGCTCATTTATCTGCATGGCTTCCAATAATCATCTCAACCATTCTTTAATAGACTACATCTGAGATTTCACCCAAGACTTAATAGAATGTGTTCAACAAATTTCTATTTTTGCCAAATGTACGAATTGTAGTTAAATCATGGAATTTACTTAAAGGTTTCATTTCAATCATCTCAAATGATAGTGGATGTAATTGAAGCAAAGTGTGTTGTTATGATACTCAGTATCTCTATGATTCTTTTCAGAGCATATGTTCAAAGACATTTTTTCAAAATCTCTTCAGGCTGATTTTTAAAATTGCTTTGTAAATAGTTTTTAACATGCATTGTTGAAAACAGGTAGCCTTAAAGAAGCCAAGACCAGAGTGCAAAACACAAAGTTTGTTTAAAGTTCCACAAAAAACTCAAAAGTTGACCAAACGAGCCAACAAACATTCAAATTCAGTGTGAATAATGAAGTAACTCAAAATAGAGGCCAAACGGCCAAAAAAATCTAACTACTCATAAAATCTGGATTAAATCTCTGTATAGTCTGGATTAAATTTCTGTATAATCTGGATTAAACAAAAAACATGAGTTTTTCAAGGCAAAGGGCAAACAACACAAAGCACGTTGTTAAATCAACAAAAAAGGGGGAAAGACGAAGAGCGAAGATCCAGCAACGAAGTCCGTGGTCACAGGAGGAGGGCAGCAAATAGCATTGTCAGGAAACTGGTCCACATCAAAGCAGGAAGTAGCAAGTAGCGAAGAGTAAACCCAAGCCAGCAGGGAGAAACAGCAATGAAGGTCAGGCAATCCAGGATCAGCAACAGACAGGCAGCAGCATCAGTAGTAATTAGCACACGAGGATTAAACAAAGCGTAACCAGCAAAAGAGCAAGATGCAGAGTCCAACCAATACGATACCCAAGTCCATGGAAATGGTGCAGGCTCCAAACTCACGTCCAGAATGAACTCCACACAAACACAGGAACGCAGAAGGCAGGAACACAAAACACAGGGCAGCACACAGGCAGGAAGCAACACTTTGCCAACTGCAAAGAACTCCCAGCTCCAAACCTTATTTTATTCACAAATCTTCATCAGAGCTGGAAACCTTATTTTTTATTTATTTATTTTATTTATTGTTCATCAGCAGGCTGGGCGGATAACAGAAAGGTGGGCACATGTCGCAACATATCGGGCATGCGCCCTACAATTAAAACATAAAAACATAAAACCACATTAAAACTTATTACATTGTCATACACGGAATGGGAGGACATATAGCCTAGTTCATCAGCTGCTGCCACAGCAGTTTCACGTGCAGCCCTTTGCCTTGCATGACTTAGATCACTCCAAGAAGCAACCTGATTATCCACACTCCAGTTCCCATCAAATGTGAACCCCGCAAAAGTATCACTACTGGTTGGTGCTTCACATACATCACACACCTCCCTAACCTTGGTCCAGTCCATATCGCTATAAATCTCCTCCGAACCCTCATCCCCACTTCCCATAGATGGTTCTTGTTCCTCAGTCCCATCATTCCCAGAAAATCCCATGAAGGAATCCTCCTCTGAGGACTCCTCAAGTATTTACCGGATCCTCTTCCTATGTTGTTCCCCATCAGACTCCTGCTCCCGAGTAGTTCGCTTAGCTCTTCTGGCTAAAAACTCCATGCTATCAGGCTCAGCCTGAGACTCAACTCCAATATGCATTTTACAAGCAATATCTTCACCATGTTAAGTATCTTATCTTTTTAATACTTTTGGAAACAACTGCAATTAATTAAGGAGTTTCAATATTTGAAAATCTTTCACTTTTTATTTTTGAGAATAAAACAAGACCTGGTGTCTAACTTCTGGGAACTCGCATGAGAGGGATTCTATGTGTGTGCACATGTGTATGTGTATACACACACCTATATGCACACACATATTTCTACACACTTCAACTCCCAGAAAACTCACCCATATTGAGTTATGGGAAGGAATTCTGGGAAATGAAGTCCAGTATTCAAAGAAAGGACAAAAGCAGGAAACACATGCTTTATGAATTAGGAAAGGCTGTCCAAGAAGGCACAATTAAAGAACTCCCAACAGATGGCCATCCATTTTTACTTTATAGCAAGCCTTGGCTATAATATCTACAACAATTTATTTATTTATTTATTACTTCAATTTCTTAGTCTCCCCTCCCGACTGGCTCGGGGCAACTCACAATAATATCTATATATCTATAATATCTCTGTCTATAACAATAATATCTACATGTCTATAATAATATCTGTATATAATAATAATATCTATATAATATCTTTGAACTGGGTTATATGGCAGTATGGATTTAGGTAACTCAAGGCCCTTCCACACATTCATTTAACCCTTTGGCCTCGAGGAGACTTATACGTGCCTATATTAGGTTTACACTTTGCTACTTTAGTTGTGTATCGATAGCATAGAAACCAGCTCTTCTTCTTTTCTTTCATTCCCATTTCTCCACAAAGCGCCACAGCAATGCATGGCTGGGTACAGTTAGTGTGTGTGTGTGTGTGTGTGTAATGTAAGACAAATTGCAAGTTTCTAAGAACAAAAACTCACCTGTTTCTTAATGCAGTTTAAAGCCTCAATATACATCATTCAGCTTAATGATTATTTCAAGAAAGTATAAAGAGCCAACCGAATCTCCACTAGTAGTTCTTATTGTTTTTACTTGGTCAGTTAAAATACAGAAGAGTTATACCAAAATTCTAAGGTTAGCAGATTAAAGTATTTAGAATGCCAACTATTTTAAGGGCTCGGTAGAACACAACATAATTTCCGTTAAGTATGGGCTTAATCAGGATTAAAGAAAATGTAAATTTATTGTGGGGAAAAGATGAAGCTAAATACATTCCAAAGGATTAGGGTTAATCTGAACCACGTTGATATCCATATCAAAGAGATCCATAGGTCAGATTAACGAACCGTTTCAGCACTCTGGAATTTTCCAGTATCCCGATTTTCACCAAACATTTGGCTTTGTAAAACAGTTGTAAATACGTGGAGCACAGACATTTTAAATAGGGATTCATAGAAATGTTAAATTTCCCTTAGTAGAGGGAAATCAATGTTTCTAGTTTCTGTCTTAATTGGAATGATTGTAGATGTGTTGAGGGATTGTACAATCAATGCTGTATTTTTTTTACGCTGTTGATGTGGCAGCATGCTGTAAGCCAAAAAAAATCCTGAAATAAATAAAAATAAATAAATATAGTTTCTGTCTGGATTTCAAATACATCAATGCTGTATTTTTCTCAGCATACCAAAAAGAAATAATCAGTTGTCCAGATTATTTATCAGACTTTACAGCAACTTGTTTCTTTATATGTGAAAGTTTGTCCTTTAAGGGACAACACCTAAAACATGAATATTGTAAATAAGAACACCAATAAGAGATTCCAAGGAAAAAATATCTGTATTGACTGGTCAGTTGCTTATCCAAAGGCAGGTTAGGATGGGTTTAGCTCTCATTTTGATGAAACAACTGTTTTGTTTTTTGTGACTTGGGGAGTAGTCTCTGACCTCAATAAAACATTCCACTGTATTACAAGGTGCATAAATATTACATATCTGAAGAGTGTTTGTTTTTGTAGAATCAACTGTGTGCTATCCAAGCACCGAAAATTAGAAAGAAAAAGTTGGAATGAAATCAAAATAAGGTTAGATAAAGTACAACACAACAAACCCAACACAAAATGTGTGCTTATTGTTTTTCTAACAGAATTAATATATCTTAGCACACCAAAATTCACTGTATCTAAGTATTATAATAAGCAACTATTTCGCCTCATAAGAAACAAAATCAAAATTGTATTTGTAGTTAGATAGATGGTACATCAGTCAGATGTTAGCGGGGGCCTAGTTGTGTTTTTGTCTCTAATGTATAAATGCAATTCCAGCATACAAATAATGAGAAATACAAGTAAGGTTTGTCCAAATTAACATAAAAGCAATTATCTTAAATAGAAAATAATTGGAGAGATAATGAGTAGTCAGGGTTTGAGGTCAAAATGATAATTATCCAGCTGAGGGATACAAAAATAGAGGTATGCACTTGGGTATTTTGTTGAACTGATAGTCTGTTTTCTTTGTCAGTGGATCATAGTTCCTTATAATCTATAAAGATTGCATAAATTACTTTGTAGAATTAGAAGGGCACTTCCTTTGTGTTTCACTCTATTTAAATACTGTCAATGTATGGTATTGAAAATACACATCCTTACATGTGTATTCTGCTATTTAAACATAATGTAGGGCTGCATTTTATATTTTCAGTTCTGGTAAACATGGCTGGGGCAGCTGTGTTGGCCATCAATAACAACATAAAAATATCCAACATACATTGTGTGGCAATTCCTTTAGGAGGTCAACAAAAATGTAAAATATTTTATCTAAAAAGCCCGTAACAACTGATTTTGAGGCTTAACAGGCTTCTTCACCCAGCAGAGATGATAGCATTCCTTAAGGAGGAACCATGTGGCTATGTGGAGGTACCATTGTTGTTGTATTGTGCTGCAGAAGTTGTAGGAATTGCATGTGTATTTTATGCCTTTGGATTGGTCCAACAAAGATATTACCATGGGATGGATTTTGGATCTTGCCGTTTACATATTACATTGTGTGCGCGTGCACAAACACGTGTATGTGTAATTCTCCTTTGGATCAATAGCATATATGTGTTATAGTTATAATTGAAGGTAATATTTTAATGCATAATTGTGAAGCTTTTTTAAAAAAAATACAGGTATAAACATTATTATATTAATCAAATTTGTTTCACAGACATTTATTTTATATTTCAGTTCCAATCAAACAATGGAAATGGTGGAATGTATGTCAAAGCAGCAGCATTTAAAGGGTTTACAGGTGTTTGGTTAAACAGACCGAGAAGTGACAGGTCTTTTCTTCAAAGGCAAAAAAAATATCGTATTTTTTCATCAGACAGGGTGCCTTTTTAACATTGACTGACAAAGCATTTCAGATTTCCCTCATATGATACCACTGATAACATATCCTATTTATATTGTATCCTTGTAAACCAGAAGTAGGCAATCTTTTGTTCTCCAGATGTTTTGAACTATAAATCCCATAACCCCTCCTAGTAGATTCAGAAGGAATCATGGTCCAAAGCATTTACGGTTCTCCACTCCTGATGTAAACCAAACCATTTCTTGTTAAATACTAGCTGCAGTGTTCTTATAAGGCTATATCAAGGAAGCCAATTTGGGATCTGAATCTAATCAACATCCTGAAAATACCCATCCTGCCTTTTTCAGTTAATATCAACAAATTGTGGCAGTGCTAGAGCTTTACATATATACCATGATGAATTGATGTAGGTGAGCATATTTAGAACGTAATGTGAAATTAATATACATGAACAGAGATTTTGTTGATCAACAGGTATCCTGGGTTGGCAGAGTGCACAACCAGTTATGTACATGGTAGTACAAAGGAAGCATGGAAAAAACAGATAACATAGAAATTATTCCGCATGGACAAACTCATGAGTGTTTTTGTGTGTATATCTGTGTGTCTATGTATGTGTGTGCACGTGTGTATACATATTGGGACTTTATGGGGAAATAATATGCACAAGAATTGTTATTGTGAAAACAATAACCCTTTTCACAGAATTCAAAGGAACAAGAGCAAAATAATACACATTTTTGTGTGGAAGTGCTGCAGTGTTTTTGTACAAATTTACAACAACAAAAACTACCCACCGCCCAATAATCTGAGGTATATATATACTAGCTTGTGGACCTGGTGGTGCCCGGGTTTATTGAGAAAGGCATTGTGTGGCAAGGTTGGTGTTTATCAGTTGGTTATGTGGCTTGCAGTGGTCTCTGGAAGTTAGTGAGGGTACTGAGAGTCCCATTGTCCATGTTCCATCCTTCTCCAAACTGCAACAGGATGTAGAGTGGGTCATGGGGGTTATGTGTGCCAAGTTTGGTCTCAATCAGTCAATGGATGAGGGTTGCAGCGGTCTCAGGAAGTGAGTGGAGGTACTTCAAGTCCCATCATCCATGATCCACCCTCCTTCAAACTGCACCAGGATGTAGAGTGGGTCATGGGGTCTCTGTGTGCCAAGTTTGGTCTGCATTGGTCATTCGATGAGAGTTGCAGTGGTTTCAGTAAGTGAGTGAAGGTACTGCAGATCCCATCATCCATGGACCATCCTTCTTAGTACTGTAGCAGGATGTAGAGTGGGTCATGAGTATTCCGTGTGCCAAATTTGGGCCTGGTCTGTGATTTGTAGGGGCTACAGTGTTCTGTGGGAAGTGAATCGGGTGAAGGTACTGCAAATCCCATCATGCCCATCCTGCCCTAAACCACACCAGGTTGTAAAGTGGGCCACTGGACATCTGTGTGCCAAGTGTGGTCCTGATCTGTCATTGGTATGGGCCACAGTGCTCTAAGCAAGTGAGTTAAAGTACTGAAAGTCCCGCCATCCATGGTCCATCCTCTCTCAAACTACACCAGGATGTAGAGTGGGTCTTGGGGGTTCTGTGTGCCAAGCTTGGTCTTGTTCTCTCATTGTTGGGGGTCGCAAAGGGGTCGCAAAGTGTTTTGGCCTTAAACTCCCACCATGCCTGACTGCCTCAGACCTTTTTTTTACCCCCAACATTCCTGCCACTTTAGAGTGTTGGAATGTTCATGTTGGCTGGCCAATCAGAGGCATTCTGCAAATAATCCCACAGTGGCAACCAATCGGACTGCTGCCACATATCCCTCCGCACGCATACATACATACAGTACATACATACAAACATTCTTTTTTATTAGAGAGAGAGAGAGAGAGAGAGAGAGAGAGAGAGAGAGAGAGAGAGAGAGAGATTCCTCACAGAGATTGACCATTGTCTTCATCCTAGGTGTGGATGTCCTCTGATATCCATTCTCATCAAAAAGGTGAATATTTGTTAGTGCTATTTACTTCCCTAGCTAGCACTCTTTTCAAAAGGTCAAGGACAGTGTTTGAGAATGTTCTTGATTTGGCAATGCTCTTGGAATGTCATGCAATGGCAATAGCCACAGATGCCCTTGCCCAGATCAGTTTTATGCACCAGCTGTAATCTTTCCTAGGAAGAAAAAACTGACAAGAGTACTCATGCCTTAATTATAGGCCATGTAACTTCCCGTAACACATTTTATATGCTCTTGAAGAGAATTGAGAAATTCTAGTCCGTACAAAATGTGTCACAAGAATTTTGTCAGCAGTTCACATTGGGTTCAACATTACAATTCTCTTTTAAGATTATTTACAAGTAGAATTCATGGTACTGTACTGGTTTTGACCTAAAAATCCCTAAATTGTCTAGAGGAGGTTGTAACGACTCTCCAACACTCGGTAAGGATCACGCGTAGATTGAAAGCACGGTCCAACACGATTTTATTGCAGGTACGACACATGTGAAGCAAAAGCACCTGCCCGCCACCAAAACACAACTTGGGTTAAACACATCGACATAATCCCAGTATTCAGCAGGCACCCCTTGTACATCACTCTTAACCCCCTCCCTCTCATTAGGGGAACATTGTACCACCCCCGTCTTCCAATCGATCTTGGGATTAGCCTGCTCAAGCCACGGTAACCCCAATACCACCTCATGACCTTTAATGGGGGCCACTACAAAATCAATGTCCCCTTCCCAGGGTCCCACCCGACCCTTTAAATCTTTAGTCCCCACAGTGAAAGGGCCCCCCTCAATAGAGGATCCATCTAATTGCGTAAATGTTACAGGTGTTTCCAAGGGCTTTGTACTCCCACCCAAATCCCCAATCAACTTCGGGGACATTCCTCCCCGGAATCGCCCCTCCGCAACACCACGACCGGACCCTCTGGACCTCATGGGCTGAAACCGACGCCGTTGCACCTGGGCTAGAATTCCTTCGACACTGCCAGCCAACTGGATCCAGCCATCAACATCTCCAGGATCATCCCGATGTAGACACCACTCCAGGATCTCTTTACGCAGGCCGTCTTTAAATAATTCCAATAGGGTAGCTGGAGACCACTCTGCAACTTTTCCAGCTAAACCCATGAACTCCTCTGCATACTCAGTGACCGACCGGGATCCCTGAGTCAGGCAACGTAGCGCTTCCTTCGCCTGTAAGAAGGCTCCCACAGAATGCAAACACGGGTCTCGACGGTCATGGCATTGAACATACCACTCGGCTGCCCTTCCTTTGAACACCGCACCGATGGCCCGTACTCGGCTGCTGTTGCTCGGATAGAGATGACCATAGTCCTCCATATGGTCCTGCACCGCAGCGGCAAAGAAGGCTATTTTACAGGCTTCTCCTTCAAACTCAACCCGCAATGGTTCCTTCTTCATACGGGCCCCGAAATCCTGGGAAAGCGCTTCCCTTCCATGAGGGACCTCAAGCATGGTAACACCTCTTCCCATTCCGGCTTGAGGCAAGGGCCGCCGCGGACTTCCTCCTGGATGGCCACCATCGATCCTCACTCCCAAAGGAGATCTAGGACGCTCAGCTGATAGTCCGCCATCCATCCACGAATAATAAGTG
The DNA here is from genome assembly GCA_030556195.1 of Anolis apletophallus. Taxonomy (NCBI): domain Eukaryota; kingdom Metazoa; phylum Chordata; class Lepidosauria; order Squamata; family Anolidae; genus Anolis; species Anolis apletophallus. The sequence continues at coordinate 24,208,236 of JARBWK010000007.1, forward strand.
AAGTCTCCTCCGCCCGGGCACTCCACACCGACTCCATCGGCTCTCTTCGGGACATGGCTCGAGACATCCTTCTCATAGTCTGTTCCATAGCCTCCAACTTACATCTCATCACCTCCAACTCCGAGGGTGATGCCGGTTCCGTGGTTTCACTACCACATTTCCTCCTAACTGGCCTGTCCTTCGGCACAGTTTCTCTGGGGCCACGCACTTCTGGATCCATCCGAGCTGCCCAGTCCTTCGGAACAGCTTCTCCGATCCCTCCGGCCCTCCGGACCTCCACCTGAACTGGCCTGTCCTTCGGCACAGTCTCCCTGGTCCCATACACTTCTGGATCTGCTTGAACTGACCAGTCCTTCGGAACAGCTCCTCCGATCCCTTCGTTCCTCCAGACCTCAGCCTGTCTGGAGTCAAATCTCTCTCCTTCGCTGGGCAACCTCCAGGCTCACCTGAGCCTCCCACAGTCGCTCCGCTTCTTCAAATTCCTCCTCCTGGGCAACAGCACCTTCCATCATTTCACTGTGCTCGTCCGGCAACCCACTTGGTCGAGTGGTCCAATCCCACTCCATAGTGCGCCGGATTTCCTCAGGAGCCGAATCCCATCTATCGATATATTCTTCTTCTCTCCAAGCCAACCTCTCCATTGCTGGGATAGTTGAAAAGGGCTTTTGCTTCTGTAACGACTCTCCAACACTCGGTAAGGATCACGCGTGGATTGAAAGCACGGTCCAACACGATTTTATTGCAGGTACGACACATGTGAAGCAAAAGCACCTGCCCGCCACCAAAACACAACTTATATACCCCCCTCCCATCGCCCATGCAATGTCCAGGTAGGGTTGCACCATATCCGGTGATTCAGCATATCCCATAGTCCAAAGGGATGTGACCTCATGGCCCCATGAGTCAGCATTAGGGGACCAATTGTCCAATGTCCAGGCTCAGAGGAGTTACATCACTTCCCCCTGCAGCCTTGCACACATGTGGAAGTTACCTCACTTCCACATGACTCAGCACAGTCTTATATAACTGAGCCCAAGGTCACCCAAGAACTAGGGCAAAGGTCGATGCAATCTCATGCCAGGCTGGGAGCTTGAACTTCACCCAAGCTCAAGTCTCCCAATCCTGACAGAGGTATTAATATGTAGATTACATACAGACCTCTGTATCCTTCAGCCACTCCCCCATCCGTTCCCCACAATGGTGCATGGTTTATTTGCTTCTTAACTAATTAATCTTACCACAATTTCAATCCTGTTTTAAGCTTGTCAAAACCGCTTCCATTCATGAGTCAATGAGAACACTGTACCTTAACAAGTATCAAATCCAGGCAATCCCCAAGTTACAAACATCTGACTTACAAATGACTCATAGTTAAGAATGGGGATGATACAACAGGAAGTGAGAGAAATCTCCCCCTAGGAAGGAATAATAGAATAATAGAGTTGGGACTACATGGGCCATCTAGTCCAACCCCCTGCCCATGCAGGAAAAGCACAATCAAAGTACCCCCAACAGATGGCCATCCACCCTCTGTTTAAAAGATTCCAAGGAAAGAGCTTCCACCATACTCCTAGGCAGAGAGTTCCACTGTTGAACAGCTTGTACATTCAGGAAGTTCTCCCTAATGTTTAGGTGGAATCTTCTTTCACAAAATTTGAACCTATTTTTCTGAGTCCTAGTTTCAAGGGCAGCAGAAAACAAGCCTGCTCCCTCTTCCTTTTGACATCCTTTCAAATATTTATATATGGATATGTCTCATCTCAACCTTCTCTTCTGCAGTTCTTTAAGATGGTCCTCATAGGGCGTAGTCTCCAGACCTTTGATCATTTTAGTCACCCTCCTCTGGACACCTTCCAGCTTGTCAATATCTGTTTTGAACTGTAGTGCTCGGAATTGGACATGATATTCCAGGTGAAGTCTAACCAAAGTGGAATACAAAGGCACCATGACTTCCCTCGATCTAGACAGCCCAAAATCCCATTGGCTTTTTAAGCTGCTGCATCACACAGTTGGCTCATGTTCAACTCTGTGGCACTCCACTAGTCCCTTCTTTCCAGGATGAAGAGGAAGCATTGGTGAGCACCTTTTGGGTTCAGTCACTTAACTAATTACACATCCACCTAATAGTAGTATTACCTTGAAAGTTCAACCCTGGAAACTCTAGTTTGGAATTAAGATATTCCAACAGCTATTTTCTTCCAAATAAACTTGTTAATGATTTATTATCACCAAAGGCAACACAATTCTAAATGTTAGCCCCAAATGATTTAAAGATCAATTGCTTGTTCTTGCGCTCTGCTACTGAGTACGCATGCCTAGTGTGGAACACATCTCACTATGCTAAAACAGTGGGACATGTTGTGAGGCCACTTCGATTTCTCAATGAGACACGCAGAGTCCTCTGGTAGATCCAACTGAGTTTATTGAAGGAACAACACCTGTAAAGCCAGAAGTGCTTTACTCCCTCCACCATACAACTTTTATACCCTCGGACCCCCCGTGCCAACCCCTCCTCTTTCAATGTAACAAAACGGGTGTGGTCACTGTAGATCCAAGGAAGGAATCTGAACACAAAGTTTCTCAAAGTATCAATGTATTGTGTTATAACTGCGACGTAATATCAGGCAAAATAAACATATAAACCCAAGTCGGGTGCCCGACCCCCACAGCTGGGCAAACGTAAATACAAGTGTCATTAGATTATCGACACAACAGCAAGTGGGGTAACAATACAATAGTCAAGGTGCCGCCGCTGTAAGGTAAAGTAATCCACCCCGAGAAATTACACTGTTTAGCTGGTATACACAATCTGACATCCACTGGGAAGTAGTAGTTAATAATGAAAGGACCAAGGCAGTGACATCACTCTGTTCGGATATCTGCCTGCATGCCAACACCTTAAATCAGGAAATAGTATTCTAAGATCTACAGAGATACTCACAGGAACACCACAGCAAGTGAGAATCCAAAAGTGGCAGGCTAAAACCCAGAACCTCAATCCATGGCTGATACCAAATGAAAGACTTCCTCCTGGGCACACAGAAGACTGGATGATTGATCTGGCAGCATGAGATGCAGAGCCAACTTTAAGAAATGGGGCCACAAAGTGGAGTCCATGACATGTGAGCGTGGAAAAGAGCAAACCACAGACCACTTACTACAATGCGGTCTGAGCCCTGCCACATGCACAATGGAGGACCTTCTTATAGCAACACCAGAGGTCTCCAAGTGGCTAGGTACTTGTCAAAGAACATTTAATATAACACCAAGTTTCTGAACTTTGTAGTTCTTTAAAAAAAATACATTACAACTGTAACCTTGGCTCTCAATGCGATAAATAAATAAATTAGATCAATTCCATGAACTGTTAAATGGTACAACAATACCTACATACATTCTATTGATTCAAAGGATATAATTTAACTGGGACTACCAAATAGATTATGATAAATGATTTTATTTTAATGCCATATTCCAATTCTACTGTAGAGTTTCGGTTCTCTCCTCATCATATTGGTTTCATAATATGCTTTAATTACATATTTGTACCGTATCCCTGGCCACTTGGTAAGAAGAAAGGGCAATTAAAAAGTTTCATCTATACGTAAAGTTGGTCCTCAACTAATTATATGGTGTAAATTGCCAGTGGCATTAATTTTTTTTAGCAAAAACATATACAGGCAGCCCCCAAGTTACAAACATCCAACTTAGAAATGACTCATTGTTAAGAGGAAGTGAGAGAAATCTACCCCTTGGAAGGGAAATTCACTCCTGAAAGAGTTATCATAGGGAAAAGGTGTCTCCCCTGATGCTTTGTCACCAATCCTTGTTTCGACAACAAGCCACATTTTTCAAAAATAAATTATCACAGGGACATAAAGTGAAATCTTTTGAACAGGGGCACAGATAGCAAAGCAAACACCGCAGGGATGTTAACCCTTTCCTGTGATACCCAAAGCTCATATATATGGCTTGAGTTACACTTAAAATGTACCTGTTCCAACTTACACACAAATTCAGCTTAAGAATAAACCTACAGATCCTATTCGGGAGATTAGCACAGCGGTTAAAACAGCAGCTGTTAGCTGCAAGCTGTAGCTGCAAAGATCCAAACGTAACAGGTTCGAATCCCGAGCTGACCTGGGCAAGTCAGCTGTAGCCTGCCTCTGTTAACCTAAGCAGATAAATTAGGTACCGCGCAAGCGGGGGAGGAATCCTAAAGGACTTTTTAACTTCAATAAATATTTAAGATGACTACCGGAAGAAGAATTCAACTGGCTGCCTGGCAGGCTCTTCGAAAGAAAGAAAGAAAGAAAGAAAGAAAGAGAGAAAGAAAGAAAGAGAGAGAGAGAGAGAGAGAGAGAAAGGAGGAAAGGAGGAAAGAAAGAAGGGAGGAAAGAAAGAAAGAAGGGAGGAAAGAAGGGAGGAAAGAAAGAAAGAAGGGAGGAAAGAAAGAAAGAAAGAAAGAAAGAAGGAAGGGAGGGAGGAAAGAAAGAAAGAAAGAAAGAAAGGAGGTAGAAGGAGGATGGAACAACAGTGCGCCCTGTGACGGAATGGAGCAGCCATACCCAGTGACGAATATAACAACAAACGAATATAACAACAAAACGAATATAACAACATTTGCCCAGTTGGAGTCCATGGGATCTTCCTTTATATGTTACTAGCTGAGGACCCGGCGGTGCCCGGGTTATTTGAGGAAGGCATGGTGTGCCAAGGTTGGTTCCTATTAGATGTGTATGTGGCTTGCAGTGGTCTCAGGAAGTTAGTGAAGGTACTGCAAGGCCCATTGGCCATGGTCCATCCCCCTCCCAACAGCACCAGGATGTAGAGTGGGTCATGGGGGCTCTTAGTGCCACGTTTGGTGTTGATCATTCATTGGATGAGGGTCGCAGTAGTCTCAGAAGGTGAGTGAAGGTACTTCAAGTCCCGTCATCCATAGTCCATCCCCCTCCAAACAGCACCAGGATGTAGAGTGGGTCATGAGGGCTTTGTGTGCCAAGTTGGTCTTGATTAGTCATTGAATGAGGGTCGCAGCAGTCTTGGGAAGTGAGTGGAGGTACTTCAAGTCCCATCATTCGTGGTCCATCCTCCTCAATACTGCACCAGAATGTAGAATGAGTCAAGGGGGCCCTGTGTGCGAAGTTTGGTCTTGATCAGTGTTTGGATGAGGTTGGCAATGGTCTGGTGAAATGAGTGGAGGTACTTCAAGTCCCATCATCCGTGGTCCGCCCTCTGAACTGCATCAGGACGTCCATTGGGTCATGGGGGCTTTTTGTGCCAAGTGTGGTCATGATTATGCACTGGATGAGGGTCGCAGCGGGCTTGGGAAGTGAATGGAGGTACTTGAAATCCCATCCTTCATGGTCCATCCTCCTCTAAACTGCAGTAGGATGGAGTGTGGGTCATGGGGGTACTGTGAGCCAAGTTTGGTCTTGTGGTTCAGGGCCGCCTTGGTCTGTGGGGAAAGAAGAGTTTGAAAGTACTACAAATCTCATAACCTGTGATGGTACTTCAAGTCCCATCATCCATGGTCCTCCCTACTCCAAACTGCAGTAGAATGAATCATGGGTCATAGGGGCTCAGTGTGCCAAGGTTGGTTACTGTTAATTCAGGCCATACACAATGTCCCATTAACTGAGGCCTAGTCAGGGAAATGAAGTTAATGAAGCCGTACTTTAAATTTTGGGCCTGGTTTGTGATTTGTAGGGGCTACAGTGTTTTCTGGGAAGTTAGTTGGGTGAAGGTACTGCAAATCCCATCATTCGTGGCCCATCCTGTCCTAAACTCTCTTTTGGGGCCTGTAATGTTCTGGCCTGCTCTGCTGGTAATTGGTAACTTTAAAAGCCAAATGGCAGGCAGCCGTTTTCTAAAAGCTGAGGGGAGGAGAAAACAGGAATCCATTTTGTTTTCACAGAGCCAACTGGGGAGGGAATGTTGATGGTGCATTTTCCCCCTCAGTGGAAAGAAATCCTGTTGTTTGAATGTAGAGGCCTGGATTCTGGGATGCTGGCTAATCAGTGGCAATCAATGCCCTCTGTCTGGTGCCTTAGAATTTTGGAGTGGCGAGGCTGGACAATCAAAGGACTTTATGCAAATAGCTGCCACATTTTTCCCCTCAGTGGGAAGAAATCCTGTTGTTTGAATGTAGAGGCCTGGATTCTGGGATGCTGGCTAATCAGTGGCAATCAATGCCCTCTGTCTGGTGCCTTAGAATTTTGGAGTGGCGAGGCTGGCCAATCAACGGACTTTATGCAAATAGCTGCCACATTTTTCCCCTCAGTGGGAAGAAATCCTGTTGTTTGAATGTAGAGGCCTGGATTCTGGGATGCTGGCTAATAGAATTTTGGAGTGGCAAGGCTGGCCAATCAAAGGACTTTATGAAAATAGCTGTCACATTTCCGCCCTTCCGCCCTCCCGCCCTCCGCACACATACATACAAACATTCCGTTTTATTAAGGTATACAGATTGTATATCTTGTAAGTCTAATTTCGGCAGGGATTGTCTGCTGTATGCGTTCTTTAATCCGCACTGAGTCCCCTTTGGGGTGAGAAGTGCGGAATATAAATAAAGTGTATTAATTATTATTATTATTCTTGTTCATAACTTCTGGACTGTCTGTAATCAGCATGCCTAATAAATATCATAGCATGGCTTGGTGCCTAACTTTCTCTTCAGGAATAAACAAGCAAAATTTGACCACAGTTCAAGACTTTTCCATCCTCTTCAAACTGCATTTTCAGAACCTTCTGAATATACTCCTTAATGAGTTAGAGAGCCCTTAGAAATAGCATAGGGGGCTACAGAGAGAAAAGGGAATTGGAAATTGTGGCCTTTATTTAATGAATTGAAAGAGAAACAAGATTTGAGCTAATATCAGTTGGGTCCTACATACTAAGAACATCTAAAAACAAAGTATTTGATCATTCTACAGCTTTAACTCAGTTTCATTTCAAACCTCTAGCTCAGCGGGATTTTGTATGAGTGAGAAAGGATGTCACTACTTTTGTTAAAGAAAATATAATGGTCTCATTTAATACAATTTCTATTTTTGACAATATAATGATATATGGGAATGATAAAAACTGCCTTTTTCTGCCAAATGAGTACAATGACATATGAAATATCTACTGAAATTCCTGGGGTCAGTTCCATTGTATTCTTTAAAATGTGGAATATATCTAAAAAAATATTGTGTAATGAATACACTTGTTTATCCAATCTCCCCTGCCCACTTTCTGGAACAATTACTTACTCTGGTACTATCACTAAATGGCCTCCTCATATCCACCGCTTGCCAACAGAACACAAAAATCAGAGGACTTTGTAGTGTAGTCTTCCTAGTACCTACAATTTCCCTCTAAGACAAATTTCTACATATTTCTGCTTTGTATGGCCTCATTTCTCTTCCTCAAAACACATAATGAGGCACAACACAACTATCAGTATAATCAGCAGAAATATATGCTCTGGAATATCGTTTATGTGAGAGAGTGTCAGGGATCACCAGGCTACTGTCACTCTCTCTCACTCCTGCCTACAAACTAGAGAATCTGCCAGCTGCAAGGCTTGCCAATGAAAAGGAGAATGCTCAAAGCTTTGAAGATAATGAATCATCCAGCACCAGAATGATGCTAAAATGAGAGCTGGAGGTGGGATGGGGCAACACAAAGTAAAAGCTAGTGCTGTAAATGGAGGAAGTGGGAAGAAGAAGACAGAGTATGGGGAGCATACTGGATTTGTCCTGACTTTAGAATATTGCTATGAGAACAGCAAAGGGTTAAAGAATAGACAAACCACCACCAAAGAGGTAAAGGCTTTCCCAGGGAAAGAGGGGACAAGGAAGGGCTCCACAGCAGGTTTTCTGCAGGGCCTGGGTCTTAACCTCACAAGCCACACTTTGGCCAATTTCCCCAGACTTTAAAACAGTCAAAGAGATTGAGAGAGGTGGGATCTGCTGATATACCTGATGGTGCCCACCCAAGAGCTCATTTCCAGTTTATTTTGTGTTAATGTGGAAGATGAAGAAGAATACAACTGATATCACAGTTGTGTTTTAAAACAGGAGTTCCCACTTTCAATCGTATGACTCTTTCCTGCAGAATTCTAGGGCTTGTAGTTTAGGGAAGCCAATGAGAATTTCAAAGGCTGCACCCTAAACTACAAGACCCAGAATTCTGCAGTAGGCAGCCTCATGATAGGAAAGCAGGAGCCCTAGCTTTACAACACTACTTTGATATCGTAGTACATCTCCCATTCTGAAGTTGCAAAACTCACATAGATTACACTTAGAGAACGCACACATTCCTACAATAAAGGCCCATCTCTATAAAATCGTATTCTTGCAGGGAGACATAATGTCTGCTGCATTGCCAATTTGCTGAGAGTTTTAAAGTCTGGATTCCATAATAAGCATAAGACAGACACATAATGATGATAATGATGTTGATGTTGTATGTTTTCAGTTCTTTTCCAACTTATGGCGACCTGAGGACAAACCTATCATCGGGTTTTCTCAGCAAGATTTGTTCAGAGTGGGTTTGCCTTTGCCTCCCAGACACCAAAGCATAGCTGCTATTTTCACTTGTTCAAAATGTGACTCTTAGAATTAATATGTACAAATTAATAGTGATCTTTTAAATTAGCAAACTGCAGTAGAAGGGTCATTTGGTGTTGCTATGCTAACATCCCTTTAAAAATGGGTCTACAAATGTAATCAATCTATATATTTTTGAATTATAATCCAGCATCTCTCACATACTCAGGTTGGACATTTATGACATAGTGAAGCTCAAATGAAAGACCCAACTACTTCTCTGTTTACATAAATTTCACTCCATGATCACCTGAAAGTAATACCTATTAATTTAAATTGATCAGACTTGTGACAAATGCACACTGTGCGCACAAATTCAGGTAATTATGTAAATATATGTGTGACTCCATTTCCATTAAAAGTATGTGTCTACTTCAATGAGTACATATAACAGGAATGAATCTTGCTCTCCTTGCTCACATGTTCCTGATCCTGTTCAAATAATGAAGTAAACATTACTTGGAAGAAAATTTACAAAGTTTATCTCACAAAAGGAACATTCTATATTAAGAGGAATAGCCTAGCACCATGGACAGCAATAAACTTAACTGGAATCACATGCACTACAAAAAAATGTCAAAGCAAGACCTAAGCAACAGATGTTGTTTCTGCTATTCAGTTTCTCTCTTTCGCCTCTCAGTTGGTAATATAAGGAGGAGGAGTTGCTACTCTGAAATTTAGATTTGGCTCAGTCAGAAAATGCCAGATGCTAGGATCTAAATTGGCACTTTTTTGTGAGCTGCATTTCACTCACATAATCATTTCATTAGTTTAATAGCACAGCAATAATCTTGTAGGTGTACTTTTTTTTGGTAAGTTCATTCTAACAACATATTATTGATATTGAACATTATGATAGAACATCATTTGTATCTAATGTTTTGCTTTGTATTATGTATCATATTGCCTAGAGTGACATTGGCTGGGGCACAAGGCAATTAAAAAGGGGGAGGGGAACCAATTCCTCTTTTCCCCTCCTCTTTCCTGCATCACTCTGGCACTCCAGCTGATATCACTTCAGATGACAAGCGATGACCACTAGCCATGTTGCATCTAGAGGCCACCACTATAAGAATAGGAGGGGATGATAAGTTCCTTCCGGGTCCCTGGATTGTCTGAGCCTTGGGGATACAGAATAGTTGGTTGTGGCCAGTTTCATCTTGGAACCATCCCAACTGTTTGCATGGGCCCAGCCATGTTGTACACAGAGGGCATCACTATGACAAGGATGGGAGAGGGATGGGAGAGGTGATTGTCCGTTGGTGGTAAACCAGATTGGGCACCACTGAATGGTCAGGACTCCTTTCCACCTCTGGGACAGCCTAAGGGCTAGTGGTAAAAACATCCCAAACCTAATCAAGAATTCAGCACTTCAAACTAGCCCAAGGGTAAAAATGTTTGAACTATGGTAACCCAACATCTCTACCTGAAATTCATTTAACATTGTTTTATATATACAGATTGAACTATGGTAACCCAACATCTCTACCTGAAATTCATTTAACATTGTTTTTTATATAAAGAGGAGCATGGCACTTTGGATCCAGGAGAAGCCTATATGGAGACAGCAGTTTTTATTTTACAGACTTTCTATGAACCGCAAACATAATTAGATGGAGACAATTCTATCAACAGACCTCTCCTCACTGTCCAATATGCAAACATTGTTCTGAATACCAAGGGCTATAGCACATTGAAACAAGTTTTTTCATATATCTTCTTTCCTATCATGATAACACACTGGTGTTAACTGCACAAGTATTCTCCATATTATTTTCTTTTATTCACAGAGCATATATACATTTCAACCAAATGAAAAAAAGCTGAATCAGTGAATAACTACCTTTTTTCTTCTTCAGGGCACATATTCAACATATTGTTCAGGTGCATGTTTAAATAGCTTACAGATTAAAACAGAATGACATGAAGAATAAAATATTCTTAAACCTACCTTATAATGCTGAATTCAATGAAGATTCAAATATTGGTTTCAAAATGACAGTCTCTTGCCTTTGTTCCCTAGTGGTATATAGAAGTCATTGACATGGCTGTGCATTACTTCAATGGGTAATTTTACAGCAGTAAGGAAATACAACTTTTAAAGGACAGAACCTGTATCTAGAAGATAAGAGATAAATGCCCCTCCTACAGTTTCCATATTGAGTACACTGCTTTACACACACCTCCTCAAAGCTGTCTGTATAGATTGACAAATAAAGAAGTGAATTTATTAGCTTAGCTTCTTCTATAAGTTGTCTTTCTAGCGCTAGATAAATCAAATCTGAATATTCTGTAATTGTCAAAATGCTGCTCTTCTCCTAATCCCAAGGCAAGCTCATGAATAACATTGGATAATTTTCAATTTTTAACCAATTACTATATGCCTTCAAAAGCTATCTGAACCACTTTTGTGTACCATTTCATAACCCTAAGACATTATCTATTTCATATGCAGGTGTGCATGTGATAAAATTGTGTATATGCCATAGGAATTACAGACTAACCAAGCCATACAAGAATGTAATCAGTCTTACAAAAGAGCTGTCCTATAAGAAATGAAAGCAATTAAAACAACTCTTTTATATTACTTGGTAGTGATTTCTCTTACATATGAAATATACAAGCAAAGGGGACCCATGGATTGTGTTCTTAGCTGCAAATCATGACAAATTACCAAGTTTAATATTAAACAAAGTTTTTGGCACCCTCTAGAGGTTTTATCCCACCTTTATTCTAGTGATTACAGCTGTCCAATAAGTGGAAAGGAAAAATGGTTTCGCATGTCTAAAATGAAATAGATATAAGAGGAAAAACCCCTCTGTAAATATAAAGGAACAAAACTGTAAGAAATGATACCCTCATAAAAAGAAAGGAGAGGAAAAATATATTTCTTCCTCCAAAAAAAATATTATATTTTGCATACACCACTTCACCACAAAAATCCTAGAGATCATTCATCATATGTGGCAGCCAGTTCATATATCAGACTGAATTATATGATTTCAGTTGATAAAACTGACAATCCAATGCATTATTAGGATATTATAACTTCATATTCATGTCCATTAAAACACAAAATAAAAACTAGAATGTTAGAAGATTTTCCCCTTTCACCAGCTACAAACAGAATAGCAGCAAAACTACATATATTATCCTGCCACATTCTTGTACAGACTTTTAAAAAATCCTTAATCTTAGCCTCCATATAGCTAGACAAACCACATTAAACAGATTCATACCCACTTCATTTGTGCATCAAACTATTTCAGGATCTTCCTTAGAAATCAGGTCTGGTGGAATTGGGGGGGGGGGTTAGAATAAATTGATAAGGGACATAAAAACAAAGCATAATCAACCACCCAAGGAAAGAGTGGACCCTGTTTATTTTTCCTTTCCATGACTCATTGATACCATACGGTTTAGCCTTGTATAAATATACCCTGGAACAGTCTTGGGTCTAGTATATTTGTCCTGAATCTGGGACCATAGTTCAGAATTGGTGAGTGCTGGGACAGCTTGCATGTCACTGCTGCCACTACTGCTCGCCAGTCAAGGAGATTCATTTTAAAAAACCACCCTTTTCCCAAGGTTTTCTGCATTCTGGAGACTGCCAGACAGTTTTCCATTACAGGTGAGTCCAGGTTTTTGTTTTGCAAATGAAGACAAGCCTCTTATAATGCTTAAAGGAGCAGCACATATGACTGTATACTTGGCTTCCAAGGCCAAAAAGGTCAATAGGTTTGGCTAAAGTAATACTACTGTCACCAACTCACTTGCTCCTAAAACCTAAAGAGACAATTTTTTCTGACTTAACACCAGCCAGGTAGGGAGGACAACAAGAGAAGACTTCACTCACTATTCAGCAGGCAGAAACAGCAATGATCAACAGCAATGTGTCAGCAACAAAGTAGCAGGGAAGTATCAAGGCTTTAAGGAACAAACGTACAAAGTATTTCTATGGAGGTAGTTTTAATAACAACTAGCTGAGGACCCGGCGGTGCCCGGGTTATTTGAGGAAGGCATTGTGTGCCAAGGTTGGTCCGTATCAGTTGTTCATTTGGCTCGCAGTGGTTTCAGGAAGTGATTGAAGGATTATGGACCATGGACCATAATCCATGGTCCATCCTCCTCCAAATTGCACCAGGATGTAGGGGGTTCTGTGTGCAGGGGCGGTCTGAGATAATTTCGCATGGTAGGCGAAAATTATTTCAGCGCCCCCAACATAACTTGTGGGCCCTGGCCTTACCTTGCTGCGTTCCTCCCACGCGCCCGCCCTCTGCAACGCCCGTGCGTGGGGCGGCAGCGGGCACCAGGAAGCGCTAGGAGGCCTTATCTCCGCGCATGCGCTGTGCCTCTGAAGCTCCGTTGGCACAGCGCATGCGCGCGGGAGGGGGAGACGCGCGTACGCTATCCCTACGGAGCTTTCTTGAGCTCCCTAGGGACAGCGCACCTACGGAGCAAGAGGATGCGCTGTGCCTACGGAGCTCGAGAGCTCCATAGGGACAGCGCACGCGCGCCTGCCTCCGCGCATGCGCTGTGCCTACGGGCTCGAGAGCTCCATAGGGACAGCGCACGTGCGCGTCGCCCTCCCGCGCACATGCGCTGTGCCTACGGAGCTCGAGAGCTCCATAGGGACAGCGCACGCGCTGCCAAGATAAGCTCCGCCACGCGCGCATGGCGCTACTGTCACCAACTCACTTGCTCCTAAAACCTAAAGAGACAATTTTTCTGACTTAACACCAGCCAGGTAGGAGGACAACAAGAGAAGACTTCACATGCGCTGCAGGCAGAAACAGCAGAGCTCCATAGGGATGTGTCAGCAACAAAGTAGCAGGGAAGTATCAAGGCTTTAAGGAACAAACCTAAAGACCTCTCTGGAGGTCCGTTTAATAACAACTAGCTGAGGACCCGCAGCCAGGGCAGCGCAGAGGAAGGCATTGTGGCGCAAGGTTGGTCCGGGCGGCGCCATTTGGCGCCCACCCCTGCAGCGTCCAAGATGGATTGAAGGCGGACGCATGGACCATAATCCATGGTCGTCCTGGCAAATTGCACCAGGATGTGTCTGTGTGCCAAAGTTGGTCTTGATCAGTCATTGAATGAGGGTCGCAGCAGTCTCAGGAAGTGAGTGGAGGTACTTCAAGTCCCATCATCCGTGGTCCATCCAACTGAAAACTGCACCAGGGTGTAAAGTGGGTCATGGGGGCTCTATGTGCCAAGTTTGGTCTTGATCAGTCACTGGATGAGAGTCGCAGTGGTCTCAGGAAGTGAGTAAAGGTACTGCAAGTCCCATCATCCATAATCCGTCCTCCCCCAAACTGCACCAGAATGTTGAGTTGGCCATGGGGGCACTCTTTGCCAAGTTTTGTCTTTATTGGTAATTAAAGAGTGTCTCTGTGGTCTCAGGGAGTGGAGGTACTTCAAGTACCATCATCCATGGTCCATCCTACTCGAAGCTGTACCACCATGTAGTGTAGGTCATGGGAGCTCTGTGTGCCAAGTTTGGTCTTGATCAGTCATTGGATGAGGGTCGCAGCGGTCTCAGGAAGTGAGTGGAGGTACTTCAAGCCCCATCATCCATGCTCTGCTCTTCTCCAAACTGCACCAGGACATAGAGGGGGTCATGGGGGCTCTGTGTGCCAAGTTTGATATTTATCGGTTTTTGTTGTGGGCCACAGTGGTCTCTGGGAAGCAAAGCGCTTTGAAGTACTACAAATCCCATAATCCATGGTTCATCTTTCCCAAACTGCACCAGGACGTAAAGGGCATCATGGGGGTTATGTGTGCCAAATTTGGTCCAGGTCCGTCACCCGTGCTGGTCAGAGTAAGTGTGTGAAGGTACTGCAAGTCCTTCAAACTGCACCAGGATGTAGAGTGGGTCTTTGGGGGGGGGGTGTCTGTGTGCCAACTGTAGTCTTGTTCTGTCATTGTTGGGGGCCTAGTCAAGAAAATAAAGTTAAGTAAGCCTTACTGTCAATTCAGGCTGAGGCCTAGTCAGGAGAATCAAGTTGAGGAAGCCTTACTGTGAATTCAAGCTGAGGCCTAGTCTCGAAAATCAAGTTGAGGAAGCCTTACTGTCAATTCAGGCTGAGGCCTAGTTTGTAAAATCAGCTAAAGGAAGCCTTTTTGTAAAGAACTCTGTCTGGCACCTTTGAGATTTGGGATGTTGGAATGCTGGCCTATCCATGGTCCATCCTCCCTCAAACTGCACCAAGATGTAAAGTGGGTTTTGGGGGTTCTGTGTGCCAAGTTTGGTTTTGTTGTCTCATTGTTGGGGGCTGCAAAGTGTTTTGGACTGAAACTCCCACCATGCCTGACTGCCTCATGCCTTTTCCTTACCCCTCTCTGGCACTTAGAGTTTCGGAATGTTCGTGTTGGCTGGCCAATGGGAGTCGTTTATGCAAATAATGCTGCCACATATCCTTCCGCCCTCCGGATACAAACATACAAACATTCCGCTTTATAAAGGTATAGAGATAGGGAATAGGGAATAGGGAATAGGGAATAGAGAATAGAGAATAGAGAATAGATATAGAGATATAGAGATGTAAAAAAAAGTTTGGAAATAGTGTAACAGCTAGAATTAAAAAAATGATGATTCTGCCAATTCCATACATAACAAAGTACAAGTTGTCATAATAGAAAAAGACCCAACATTACAAAAAAAAGTTCAAAATGATAAAGCCCCTATTAGCCAAGGTAGATTTAATTAGTCAATTAGAGCTCTGTATTCTCACATGTCTCAGCTGCATGGGACAACAAATGCTTTTTTGTAAGAACTCAGCTGAAATACATCGATCAGGAGAAGCTTACTACCCCAAGATTCTGTATTAGAGATCTCTCTGGCATTACTTTGCGAACGAAGATTCTTAGGAAGGACTCATCCCACGCTTTCTACAAGTGTGTTGATGACTAAGGAGTTTGGATGTGTCCGCGGGGGAGAGGCTTGTGTGCCCTAATGAAGTTGTGAGCTATGCTGGCGGTGGCATAATAGCCACCGGTAGGACCTCCCATGCCAGACAGGTCACAACCGAAGGATCTGACAAATAGCGTCAATGGGTAGGATGGGCTCTCTAGCCTTTTGGCAACCATCCTAAGAGAAGGAAAACTCTAATTTCAAACCCAGGCAGATGGTGCTCGTCTAACCCTGTAAGGTCAACCATCTAGAGAAGGAAACTCAAATCAAACCTATGACTTGAGGACCTCGCTGCCACCGTCCTAAGCTTGCTAGGCCCCGGCGGACTAACATCGGATACACAGAATTCCTAACACAGATAACCTAAAATTATTACTGAGCAGGATTTCACACAATGTTTAGAATCAGTCAATGTCTACATCTATTGAATTGATCCTTTTGTGGTTGTGTAAAAAATTGGTATAACTGTGAAGGTAAGATGGGTTATTGTACGTACTTTTTCTATATTTTTCAGATATAGGTTGCTACTGTTCCTGTTTTAATCTGTGTGAAATAGGGATACAGATTTATTGAGACTGAGCCTCTTGAAATGCCTTACATACATTTAGTTGATCATGGCAAACAATACAGATATAGTATATATTGACTACAAAAATGCATTTTCAGGGTATTATATGATGAAAAGAATTGTAAAATATCACCAAGACCAGGCATGGGCAATTACCGGCCCTCCAGGTGTTTTGGACTTCAACTCCCAAAAATCCTAGCCAGTTTACCAGCTGTTAGGATTTCTGGGAGTTGAAGTCCAAAACACCCAGAGGGCCGGTAATTGCCCATCCCTGACCTAGATGATATTATTGTTTAGAACATCCACCACTTGTTAATGAACTGAACCTACTAAAGACTTTATTATTTTCCTATCCCCAGAAAGGCAATAGTGGCTAGTGTCAGATCTGGGAAATCTGAGCTTGGAAGAAGTTCAGGTTTCCAGCCTGCCATGAGATAGCTGACCTTTATTCCAGATCTCTGGGACCTTTGCCCTAGTTACTGAAGGACATGCTGAGTCAGTGGGGGAGTGATGTAACTTCCAGGTGCCTCCAGGGAAGTGAGGTAACTTCTTATGGACTTGGACATTGGACAATAATCTGACTGTGCTGACTCAGGGGGCTGTGAGGTCACATCCCTTTGGACTATGGG
This sequence comes from Anolis apletophallus, assembly GCA_030556195.1. Taxonomy (NCBI): domain Eukaryota; kingdom Metazoa; phylum Chordata; class Lepidosauria; order Squamata; family Anolidae; genus Anolis; species Anolis apletophallus. Next base: position 24,224,943 of record JARBWK010000007.1, read on the forward strand.
ATTTGCTGAATCACCCGGATATGGTGCAACCCTGCCTGGACATTGCATGGGCAAGGGAGGGGTTTAGGTATAAAAGGTGTGTTTGGGTGGCGGGCCGGTGCTTTAGCTTTACAAGTATTGTACCTGCAATAAAATCGTGTTGGACCGTGCTTCTATCTCGCGTGATCCTTACCGAAGTTGGGCGTCATTACAGAAGCTAAAGCCCCATTCAACTTTCCCAGCAATGGAGAGGTTGGCTTGGAAGGAGGAGGAGTATATCGATATGTGGAATATTGCTCCCGAAGAAGTCCGGAGAACCATGGATTGGGAGATGACGACCATTGACCAAGTGGGGTTCCCGGATGAGCCCAGAGAGGTGACGGCGTGCGGAGCGTCAGCCCAGAGGGAAGAACTCCGAGAAGCGGAGAGATTGTGGGGCAGCTCAGGTGAGCGCTTTGAGAAAAAAAGGCGGCGAGATCCAATTCAGATGGGTGTTTGGATGGCCGGAGGAACCAGAGAAGCTGTGCTGAAGGAAGGGCCAGCTCAGGTGGATCAGTGGAGGACAGGTCCAGAAAAGCTGAGAGGAAGAGTGCCTCGGCTCGGGTAGACCTGGAGGAGTGTGGTAGTGAGACCACAGAACCTGAACCGCTGTCGGAGTTGGCGGTGATAAGGTGTGATGATGGATGCGATGGAGCATACCATGAGAAGGATGTCCCAAGCGTGGCCCAGGGAATCGGCATGGAGTGCCCGGGAGGAGGATTTCACTTATTATTCGTGGATGGATGGAGAACCGTCAGCAGCTGAGCGCCTAGATCTCCCATGGGAGTGTGGGCAGACGGTGGTCATCTGGCGTCAGAGGAAGTGAATCCAGTCCGGGTGAGCAGACCCTGCAACGGCAGGGATGGGAAGGGGAGTTCCGAGGATGGAGGCCCCTCAGGGGAGGAGAATGCAATCTCAAGATTTTGGAGGGCGATTGAAAAAGGAACCTCTGAGGGTGGAATTTGAAGGAGAGGGCGTGCAAGGTGGCCTTCTTTATTGCCACCGTTAGAGACCATAGGGAGGATCAATGGAAGACGGCTTTCTCTTGCCCTCTCGGGCTATACGAATGGACCGTGATGCCATTCGGTTTGGCCGGGCTCCCGGTATTTTCATGCAGCTTATAAATGAGGTGCTGCACCCCCTTTTGTATAGGGGAGTTTTTGTGTACTTAGACGATATAGTGATTGTGGCGCATACGAGAGAAGAGCATGTTCTGTTGGTACGAGAGGTGCTGGAGATTGCGACAAGCTAGTTTGTATGTGAAGCTGAGTAAGTGTGAGTTTGGGAAGAATCAGATTGATTTTTTGGGGTATCGGATTAGTGAGAGTGGTGTGGCTATGGATCCGGCTAAAGTGGAAGATGTGTTGAGCTGGGAGGCTCCACAAACTCGGAGGCAGCTGCAGGCGTTTCTGGGCTGGCGAATTTTTATCGTACTTTTATATCTGGGTTCTCAGCCATAACTCTCCCGCTCACGAGTTGTTGAAGACGAAGGGGAAGGGAGTCTAGAAAGACCAAGTCCCTGGAGCGAGGTTAAGTTGGTCTGAGGAGTGTCAGAGGTCCTTTGACAGGTTAAGAGGGCTTTTACCCAGAGTCCTTTATTGGTGCATCCGGATGTGAGTAAGCCGTTTGTGGTACAATGCGATGCTTCTGCATGGGCGTATGGAGGGCATTGATGCAAAGGGATGAGCAAGGTAGTTTGAGGCCGTGTGCCTATTTTTCGAAGAAGTTTGGTGAGCTAGAAAGGAAGTGGCCGGTTTGGGAGAAAGAGGCGTTTGCGGTGAAGTGTGCTTTGCAAACATGGCGGCAGATTTCCCTTTCGTTGTGTTGACAGATCACCAGAACCTTCAATATTTGAAGAATCCTCAGAAGCTGTCTCCCAAATTGGTGAGATGGGCTCAATAGTTTGGCCGGTTTAATTTCTCGTTGCAGCACATAATGGGAAGTGAGAATGTGGTAGCTGATGCATTGTCTAGATATCCAGGTGTGGGGAGAATTGCTTGGAAAAGGCGGAGGAAGTGTTCACCAGAGCATTGGGGATTAGCAGTACAGACGCGATCGCAGGTGAAGAGAGAGGTGAAGGAGGAAGAGGAAATAGTGGATGAGTGGTGTTTAGAGTTGCAGAAGGGTTACAAAGGGGATGAGTGGTTACAAGGCCATAAGGATGAATGTAAGATGTTAAATGGATTGTGGGTAATGGGAAGTAAGGTGTATGTTCCTCGAGGTGTGCGGAGGAAGGTTTTGCGGCTTAACCATGATCACAAGTCTGCTGGTCATTGGGGAGTGACGAAGACGCTGTTGGCTATAAAGAAGCGGTATTGGTGGCCAGGCATGAGAGCAGAGGTGAAAGAGTATGTGGAGCATTGTGAGGAGTGTGCCAGGAATAAGGAACCTGCTGCTAGGCCGCGAGGGTTGATTCAGGTGGTGGCCTCTCCTGTGCGGCCCTGGACGCACGTCAGTACAGATTTTGTGGAGGAGTTGCCGTCTAGCCGTGGTTACAGATATATTTGGACGGTGCTGGATTTATTCTCGAAGCAGGCTCATTTTGTACCTTTGAAAGGATTGCCGTCAGCAGAGAGATTAGCTGAGTTGTATGTGCAACATGTGTACCGGTTGCATGGTTGCCCGGAACAGGTTCTCAGCGATCGAGGGGTTCAGTTTACTGCCCGATTTTGGGAGAGGTTTTTAGAGGTACTGGGAGCTCAAAGGAAACTTACGACTGCTTATCATCCTTGTTGTAATGGCGGCGTAGAAAGAACGCAAAAGTCCTTGGGGGGTTATTTGCGGATATTTAGCAATAAGGAACAGAATAATTGGTCGGACTTATTGCCTTATGCGGAAATGGCTTATAACAGCTCTGTACATTCTTCTACGGGGAAGTCCCCTTTCGAGGTAGTTTATGGTCAGGACGTGGCTCCTTTGCCGCAGCTTTTGAGTTTGGTGGGGAGGAGAAGAGTGAGTGGAAGATGCGAGCACGGGATGATTGGAGAGAGGTGACCGAGGCTTTAAGTAAGGCGCAGCGAGCGTATAAGCTATTTGGGGATCGACGGAGACAGGAAGGGGAGGAGTTTGCCGAAGGTGATCTAGTATGGTTATCCACCCGGAATTTGAAGTTGGGGGGTCCATCGAAGAAATTGAGCCCGAAGTATATTGGACCTTTCAGGGTGGAGAAGGCGGTCAATAAGGTTTCCTATACTCTCTTGTTGCCCAGGAGTTTAGGCAAAGTACACCCCACATTCCATTGCAGCCTATTGAAACGATATGTGGGGCCCCTTCCGCCTGAGGACTGAATGATGTTTTGTTTCTGCAGGGGGAGGACGTGGTGGAGAAGGACGTTATGTCAGATCTGGGAAATCTGAGCTTGGAAGAAGTTCAGGTTTCCAGCCTGCCATGAGATAGCTGACCTTTATTCCAGATCTCTGGGACCTTTGCCCTAGTTACTGAAGGACATGCTGAGTCAGTGGGGGAGTGATGTAACTTCCAGGTGCCTCCAGGGAAGTGAGGTAACTTCTTATGGACTTGGACATTGGACAATAATCTGACTGTAGCTAGATACGTGTACAATACAGTCGAACCCCCTATCAATCAGTAAATATAAGAAAAAAGAGGCAATGCGATGGGCAGTCAAACATAAATCAATATTGTATTATAAACATCAGCATTATGATACACAAGTATCCAAATATCAACAAATAATATGGTGCAATCCTCTCACTTTAAAGGAAATCAACGGCCGTTGCATGCAAGCATCCCCTTATGTATATCAAAACAAAATACAAACAGGCAATACACACCTCCTCCACCTTGGAACTACTATCTACTTGGGAACCTCTCTACGCTGCATTTGCCAGGCCGTTTGCAACGCTCACGAGCATCCTTGTTTACAGTAAACCGCGCTCCGGCCCCCACCTTTGGGAGGGCGGAGACACGTCCCGCCCGACGCGCCCGTTTGTTGCGCTCTTGCCCGGAGTTCCGGGTTGAAGGCTTTTCAGCCACAAGTCACACGGGGGGCTTGCTTATCTTTATTTTTATTGTGAGGACCTATCTAGTGTCCTGAAGCACTACTGACTATATTGCTGGGAAGTCCCAGTATTGCCTGTTTGTATTTTGTTTTGATATACATAAGGGGATGCTTGCATGCAACGGCCGTTGATTTCCTTTAAAGTGAGAGGATTGCACCATATTATTTGTTGATATTTGGATACTTGTGTATCATAATGCTGATGTTTATAATACAATATTGATTTATGTTTGACTGCCCATCGCATTGCCTCTTTTTTCTTATATTCAATAATCTGACTGTGCTGACTCAGGGGGCCGTGAGGTCACATCCCTTTGGACTATGGGATTTGCTGAATCACCCGGATATGGTGCAACCCTGCCTGGACATTGCATGGGCAAGGGCAGGGGGGGTTAGGTATAAAAGGTGTGTTTGGGTGGCGGGCCGGTGCTTTAGCTTTACAAGTATTGTACCTGCAATAAAATCGTGTTGGACCGTGCTTCTATCTACGCGTGATCCTTACCGAAGTTGGAGCGTCATTACAGCCAGCTTTCCATAATCTAGAATTGAGAACTGCCAAACAAGCAATCAGTAGAACCTTCCAAGGAGTGCCAGTACTTTTAATATATATATTTAACATACAACTAATTCAGATATTGTCAAAAACGTAATAGAGATTTTACTGGAGATGAGTGAACAAATATTGGGAAAATTAAGAACCTCTTTATTACTTTTACCTCTGTGTATTTATTATCTATATCAATGGAGGAGGCTCTCCTCTCGGTCCCACATCTGTCACAAGCTTGGTTGGTGGGAACAAAAGAGGGACCTTCTCTGTGATCACTCCCCATCTCTGGAACTCCTTCCCTAAAGAAGTAAAAATAGCCCCTACCCTCCTCTTCTTTAAGAAACATCTAAAAAGGCACTTATGCACTTTAGCATATGGAGAGGAGTAGGACTGATACTTTAACCACTTGGAATGCTGAGTAGTCCCACTTGTACTATATGGCTGCCACAATATATTTTAAATGAACACCAATGCCAGCCATTTTTAATGTAACTATATTTTAAATTGCTTTTATGGTATTTGTAGTAATGTTTATTTATGTTAACTATGTTTTATTGAGTTGTTTTATTTTTCTTTACAATACTTAATTTTTCTTTTTAAGATCACTGTTATTACCATGCTTTATTGTATACTAGCTGAGGACCCGGCGGTGCCCGGGTTATTTGAGGAAGGCATTGTGTGCCAAGGTTGGTTCCTATTAGATGTGTATGTGGCTTGCAGTGGTCTCAGGAAGTTAGTGAAGGTACTGCAAGTCCCATTGGCCATGGTCCATCCCCCTCCCAACAGCACAGGATGTAGAGTGGGTCATGAGGGCTTTGTGTGCCAAGTTTGGTCTTCATTAGTCATTGAATGAGGGTCGCAGCAGTCTTGGGAAGTGAGGGGAGGTACTTCAAGTCCCATCATTCGTGGTCCATCCTCCTCAATACTGCACCAGAATGTAGAATGAGTCATGGGGGCTCTGTGTGCCAAGTTTGGTCTTGATCAGTGTTTGGATGAGGTTGGCAATGGTCTGGTGAAATGAGTGGAGGTACTTCAAGTCCCATCATCCGTGGTCCGCCCTCCGAACTGCATCAGGACGTCCATTGGGTCATGGGGGCTTTTTGTGCCAAGTGTGGTCATGATTATGCACTGGATGAGGGTCGCAGCGGGCTTGGGAAGTGAATGGAGGTACTTGAAATCCCATCCTTCATGGTCCATCCTCCTCTAAACTGCAGTAGGATGGAGTGTGGGACATGGGGGTACTGTGTGCCAAGTTTGGTCTTGTGGTTCAGGGCCGCCTTGGTCTGTGGGGAATGAAGAGTTTGAAAGTACTACAAATCTCATAACCTGTGATGGTACTTCAAGTCCCATCATCCATGGTCCTCCCTACTCCAAACTGCAGTAGAATGAATCATGGGTCATAGGGGCTCAGTGTGCCAAGGTTGGTTACTGTTAATTCAGGCCATACACAATGTCCCATTAACTGAGGCCTAGTCAGGGAAATCAAGTTAATGAAGCCTTACTGTAAATTTTGGGCCTGGTTTGTGATTTGTAGGGGCTACAGTGTTTTCTGGGAAGTGAAGTGGGATGCAAATCCCATCATTCGTGGCCCATCCTGCCCTAAACTCTCTTTTGGGGCCTGGCTATACACAATGTCCTATTAACTGAGGCCTAGTCAGGAAAATCAAGTTAATGAAGCCTTACTGTAAATTTTGGGCCTGGTCTGTGATTTGTAGGGGCTACAGTGTTTTCTGGGAAGTGAATTGGGATGCAAATCCCATCATTCGTGGGCCATCCTGCCCTAAACTCTCTTTTGGGGCCTGTAATGTTCTGGCCTGTTCTGCTGGTAATTGGTAACTTTAAAAGGCGGAATGGCAGGCAGCCATTTTCTAAAAGCTGAGGGGAGGAGAAAACAGGATTCCATTTTGTTTTCACAGAGCCAAGTGGGGAGGGAATGTTGATGGTGCATTTTTCCCCTCAGTGGGAAGAAATCATGTTGTTTGAATGTAGAGGCCTGGATTCTGGGATGCTGGCTAATCTGTGGCTATCAATGCCCTCTATCTGGTGCCTTAGAATTTTGGAGTGCCAAGGCTGGCCAATCAAAGGACTTTATGCAAATAGCTGGCACTTAGAATTTTGGAGTGCCAAGGCTGGCCAATCAAAGGACTTTATGCAAATAGCTGGCACTTAGAATTTTGGAGTGGCGAGGCTGGCCAATCAAAGAACTTTATGCAAATAGCTGGCACTTAGAATTTTGGAGTGCCAAGGCTGGCCAATCAAAGGACTTTATGCAAACAGCTGCCACATATCGCTGTGGCCTGTGAAAGTGGCTGCCACATATCCGCCCTCCCGCCCTCCCGCCCTCCGCACACATACATACAAACATTCCGCTTTATAAAGGTATACAGATTATCTTGATTCATTTTTTTATTCACCGGAGGCATTGAATGTTAGCCTTTTTGTGTGCAAATCACCCTGAGTCCTTTCAGGGAGCAGGACAGTCTAGAAATAAAGTTGTTGTTGTTAAACCTTATTGTTTAAACCATGTTGTACCCTGTCTCAAGCTGCAAGGAGAGGTGGGTAATAAATAAATAAATGTTATGAATATATTCTTTTTCAAAGCCAAAAACAACAGTTTGATGTTCTTCTCACCCAAGTTGAACTTAAACAGTTTTATCTCTTTTGTTGATTGAGTATACAATTCAAGAACTATTTGCATACTTAAGGAAACACTCAAGCATTTCTAAAACTATATTATTAGTAAAGATAAACCACAAAGAGATTAAATCTAGTTCTGTGACTTATGCTATCAACAAAAACATCTGAAAGAAACTTGCTCTTGGGTGACAACACAGCTAATGACGCCTAAGACAAAGCTGATGACTGCTGGAAATAAAGTGTTCCCACTCAAGAGCGCTCAGCTGTGGAACAATCTACTAGAGGGGAGAAAAGATAAAGCCTGGCTCCATTTTCAAAGCATGAGAGAAATGCCATCAGCCTGGGGGAGCATTGTTGTAACTGTGGGCAAAGAACATTATTTCTGCTTCCTTGGACACTGACTATGGGATAAATCCAATGTCACTCTCGCCTTTAGTGTCCGTTCTTAAAGAAATTTGTTCCTATACTATTTATTTATTTATTTATTGTTTGGTTTTGTATTCTGCTCCTCCCTGCAGGCTCGGGACGGATTACAGCATATAAAACAGGCAAGGCCTTGAAGGTTAAAACCAGCACCTTGAAGGCAATTCGGTACTCAATAGGAAGCCAGTGCAGTTGCCGAAGGATGGGCGTGATGTGCTCCCTTACTGGCGTTCCCGCCAGCAAGCGAGCAGCGGCATTCTGCACTAGCTTGAGTTTCCGGATTGTCGACAAGGGAAGGCCGATGTAGAGGGCGTTACAGTAGTCCAGCGTCGAGATGACCGGCGCTTGGATCACCGCGGCCAGGTCGTCCCTGGACAGGTAGGGTACCAGTCGCCTAGCCTGTCGTAGGTGAAAGAACGCCATCTTGCTGACCGTGGAGACCTGAGTCTCCATGGTCAGCAAGGGGTCCAGTTGAACACCCAAGCTCTTAACAAGGGATGACGGGCTAAGTTGCTCGCCATCAAGGGTAGGCAACCGGCACTCATCCAGCCCAGGCCGACCAGGCCACAAGATCTCCGTCTTCGACGGATTCACCTTCAGCCGGCTGGCACGCAGCCAACCAGTCACGGCTTCAAGGCAGAGATGGAAACAATCGGGTACGGTGTCCGGCCTGCTGTCCATTCTCAGCAGAAGCTGGGTGTCATCAGCGTACTGATAACACTCCAGACCAAAGTCGTGAGCCAGCTGGGCCAGGGGGCGCATGTAAACGTTGAATAATAAGGGATTTAAGGTTTTTAATATTAAAACAATCTATAGAGGCAGTCACATTGAAACTATATTACAACAGTCCATCCAGTACTTCAGGAGTGCTTAGATACCTGATGCAAAATCTGTTATTTCGGGGGGGGGGGGGGATAAATAAGTAAATGAAATTAAGCTTAGGCTATAATGTATGCCTTTTCATCTTATATTATCTTTGGTCTAACTTGAAAATATATCCTGATTCCCCATCTGACCGTTACCCAAATGAATGCAGCTATCGTGCAAAAAGGAAAGAGACTATTACATTAAAGCAGCAGATGCCTCATGGAACGTAATGTCTTGCTCTATCTCCAGCCATTCTTCTAAGGCCCCTTCCACACTGCCCCTATATCCCAGGATCTGATTCCAGATTACCTGCTTATCCCAGATTATCCGGCAGTGGAGACTCATATAATCCAGTTTAAAGCAGATAATCTGGGCTCAGATTCTGAGCTATAGGTTAATGTATGAGGAGGCTAATATCCTAGTGAGTTGAATGAGATAATCTTCTATCTTTTAAATTCACTGCTAGTTTGCATAGGATAGTTCTGAGCTCTGCAAGATGAAATACCTAAAGCACCTTGAATAGCTCAAATGGATCTATATCTTAGTCCAGTTTTTAATTATTTAACTTTAATTTCATGGATATTAAATATTGATATATGCTGATATACTGAAAGACTGTCCTCGAGTCATCTTTTTACATCTTTGAAAGAAGTGTTAAGAGATGTAATTTACACTATTGGGGAACTAGTTGATTGTGTTTTAGATATGAAGCCATATTTAAGTATTGAAATTGTAGAATAGATATCCAAATTTTGTTCAGTTCCACAGAAAATTATTTTGAGCACATAACTAGATATTAAGCTATCTCTGAACCTAATGGGGAAAGTAATTAAAATACATCTAACTAAAATAGATGTAAATTTTATGGATGAGAAAATAGCGTGGATAAAAAGATCAAAGACTCCTCCTAAAACTCCCACAGAGTACCTTAAAAATAAAAATAAAGGGAGTTCTTTACGATACAGCTATACTACAGCAGCTGGGAGGGCTTGTACTACTATCACAGATATCCTCAAACAGCAGCTCTCCAGTTGTTTGGCCTCCAACTCTCAAAAGTCCAAGCCTTCTTCATTGGCCAAGAATTCTGGGAGCTGCAGGCGCAAACATCTGAAGGTCCACTGTGGCAGATCAGTCCTCCTGCCTTGACACCACATATGCTTAATGTACCTGTTTTCCTTGTCTTCCACACACAAAGGAACAGTTCTCAAATAATTGTATAGAGGCCCGTAGCCAGGATTTTGATTCGGGAAGGGGGGGCTGAGTCTGAGTGAGAGAGGGACTACCCTAGCAAACCTTTTGTATCGTTATCCCAATACCCCCATATATATGGGATATATTGAGCATGGCGATCAGATCATGATATGAATAAATATAACCATTGAAATAATGTACCAGTAAGGCATTCTCACAGGCCACCCTGAGAATACATGCCTGATTGTATAGAATGCATGTCAGTGAGCATTGGATGCAAGATTCTCATTGTGAGATTTGTGTGTATACAGATTGTTCGGTTCCCCAAGTAAACTCTTCTATGATTCCCTGTACTCGGCCAGAACAGAGTAGGCAAAAATGTAACAGTTAACAAAGGAATTTAATTATGCTAAAGAATTAGAACCCTAAGTCTCCCCAAAGTCTGACTAACAAATACTTGTTTTGCTGGAACAGATTGAAGCTTAAATGATTTCTTCTTGGATGCTTCTAAGAAGATCCACTTTACTGGCTTCCTTCTGTGTCCTCTATTTTCATTTTGTCTTATCTATAACATCTTGTATTTGAGTTTTTCCGCAATACCATAGACATGAGAAATATTACAGCTTCCTAGACCTTGGCACCATAAGAAAAGTCAACAGCAAAGATGGTTTCTTGGTAATAAAGGTTCTAAAAGCCCATCCTCCCCCCCCCCCCCTCCCCCACTTTCCTTCATGTGAAAATGAAATAAAAAACTTGTGAAGACAAAAAAGAGAAGGTTTTAGGACTACTCCTTGGGGAAGGGGTACTTATTGAGAGCACATCTAATTAAGGTTCCGTCCCACAGAAAAATATACAAAAATAACTGAGTTCATTATAAAAAGTGGACAACTGAAGCTTGACAAAGAAAACAATAAATGCCTCTGTGAGGGCATGACACAGGCAGTCCTTGAGTTACAAGCATCCGATATACGAACAACTCATAGTTATGAACATGGCTGAGACAACAGAAAGTGAGAGAAATCTACCCCTAGAAAGGAAATTCACTCCCAAAAGAGTATTTATGGGGGAAAGGTGTCTACACTTGAAGATTTCTCACCACTCCTTGTTTCCACAAGTTTTTTTTTCAAAATCCAATTATCACAAGGACAGAAAGTGAGATGAAATCTTCTGAACAGGGACACAGATAGCAAAACAAACACCATAGGGGTATTAACTTTTCGCTATACTATCCCAAACTATTTAGGGTGCCCTGTACACTCTTAGCTTGCACTTTTGGTTCTTAACAGCACTCTTAATGTATTTCATGAAATTTCTGTCTTATTCCATCATTGCTTTCTTTAATCACCAGAACAAAACCAAGTCCACAGTTTCGGTTTAAGTTGTATGATCTGAACATCAAGATACATACTAGAGTTTTGTAATATTTAAACAATTCCTCTTCAAGTAAATTGTTTTATAATGTATGTTTTCTTTTTCTAAACATTTCCAGTACTGTTCCATTTCATATACAGAAATATGGAAAATCACTGTTTTTAAATATATATCTATATTTTACAATAATCACAACTGCAATAAACTTTGAGACTGTAAGACAGTTTGTACATTTCCATTGCATTAGATTCTTGAAAATCTTGCACATCACAATCACTGTTTTCATCATCATCATCATCATCGGTTTCTCACTTGTTAATCTCCCTCCATTAAAATGCTCCAGGCCATTTACATAAAACAATTGCATAAAAACATTACACAATACCGAATAGATTGCATTAAGCATTAAAAGCTCTGCTAAAAAGCCAGGTCTTGAATGCCTGAGCAAAGGGTCGCAAGTCACGCATGGCCCTCAAGTGGGGAGGCAAGGAGTTCCACAAGACAGGGGCAGAGATAGAGAAGGCCCTACATCTTGTGCTCTCGAGACGTACTTCCCTGGGGCCTGGAACATACAGTAAGTTTAGTTGGAGGAGTCATGGCGACCACTGGCAGCGAAGAGGGGAGAGGCGGTCTCTGAGATAATCACCATACTACTGTATATTGTTATCTCTATTCTATATCTACCCAAAGGCATGTTGTTTCTACTCTGAATAGGAATGCAAGCATGTTTTTACTTTGGAAGGCAATTATACAGTAGTAGATGCTCTGCTTTGCCTCTGGCCCTTTTACAATTTTTCCAGCATTTCAGGCAGCTTCAAGAATTTCCCTAAGGCTAGTTGCATGATTGTCACCACCGACAGACCTCAGAGATAGCCTTATTATCAGCCTTATTATCATGGTCTTATCATTCCTTGACAACTGCGCTCATATGTTTGTGAAATCATCTTTGAAATATACATAGGTGTATGTGTGTGTAATCTATACAGTCCAGTAACCTCCAGATTCATGATTTTGTATGGATTTTTCACACCAGGTTTTCTCTCACACTCAAATGTGCGAAGAGCATATGAGCTATACCAGACACATCCACTAAAATAACCAGAAATTATACAGTATAAGAACATTTCATTCAAATATAAGCTCACCTTTACATCCTCAAATAAGAGAACCATTATGTCCTTCACTTTAAAAATATCTGAAACCTCCAAATCCTTAAATATGCATTGAATGATGTTCACAGTGACAATCTGAACTCTCCCACTGAATGAGATAGAAAGTCAAAGAGTGCCACTATGTGATGACAGAAATTCCTCTCAAATTACCATGGGAATGGAAAATGAGATGGAGAGGTGGCACCAGAGTCTTGTTTGCCTATCTGTACTAACTGCACAGAGCCATGTCCAAAATCCCAGGGTCAGAAAATCCTGTAGAGGACCACCTCAAGGAGAAAAATGACTAGGAAAATAACTTATGTTGGGATAATTAATGCTTCTCTCCAGCTGACTTGAGAATTAAGTAAAAAAAACCTGAATGACAGAAATGCTAATTTCACTGATCTATTTCTCAGTTTGGACCTCAATGACCTCTCATTAGTAATGCAGAAGGCTTGACAGCCTCTGCCATCTATATGAATGACCAAATCCTATCCTGAACCTTTTTCCTCCATGCAACAACCATACCAATAAAACTGTTAACACAGGTTCTCTGGGGTTGGATGTATCCTGCTTTATGTTTCAGGTCAAACTGCTTCATGTGGCAATGTAGCGCCATTCTGGGAGAACCTGAGACAGGAAGGGCTTGCTAGATATAAGAGGTCTCACCCTTATTTAAGATGTCTTTCAATAGGCTGACAACCATCATTTTCTCCTGAGATTTTCCCTAGTTTTTCTGTTGAATTGTTTATTCTTAGAAGCGTAGAATGCAACAACTCCCATGCACTTGGCTAGGAAGTGGTGCCAGTACACACTTTTAAAACATTCAGGCCAGATGAGTATGATATTTATTTTATTTATTATTTATTTATTATTTCGGCTTCTATGCCGCCGACTCCCGGGGGCTCGCGGCGGCTCACAGTAGCCACAAGGCACAGCAAAATACATACAATTAAATGCATACAGTTAAAAACAGTAAAAACAGCAAAATTAAAACAAGGGCAATTAAAACAGTAGTACGACATATCGTCTAACAAGGTGAGTGCACAGATGGCGGCATATGGACAGGGCCTACCCATCGAAGGCCTGCTTAAAGAGATGGGTTTTACAGGCCCGTCTAAATGGGAGCAGGTCCTTAATGGCCCGCGTTTCGGCCGGGAGGGCGTTCCACAGCGTAGGTGCTATGACAGAGAACGCCCTCCGGCGAGTTGATGTCAGCCTAGCAAGTTTCACCGAGGGCACCTCTAGAAGGTTGGAGTCCTCCAACCGTAGTGATCTCAAAGGGCAATATGGGGCGAGACGTTCCCTTAGATACGCTGGCCCCAGGCCGTGCAAGGCCTTGAAGGTAAGAACCAACACTTTGAAGGCGATCCAGTGCTCAATTGGTAGCCAGTGCAGATCCTGCAATATGGGTGTCATGTGGCAACCTGCTGGCGAGCCAGACAGGAGCCGGGTGGCAGTGCTCTGCACCAGCTTGAGCCTCCGGGTTGCCGACAGAGGAAGGCCAACGTAAAGTGCATTGCAGTAATCTAGCCTCGAGATGACCGTGGCTTGGATCACCGTGGCCAGGTCGTTCCGGGAAAGATAGGGGGCCAGCCTCCTTGCCTGTCTCAGATGAAAGAACGCACTCTTGCTGACCGCAGAGACCTGGGCCTCCATGGTCAGCTGGGAGTCCAAATGGACCCCCAGGCTCTTGACGGAAGACGATGGGCATAACGCCGCACCGTCCAGGGTCGGAAGCTGGACATCCCCACCACCCGGGCGACCTAGCCACAAGATCTCCGTCTTCGCCGGATTCACCCTCAACCTACTGGCTCGCAGCCATCTAGTAACGGCTTCGAGGCAGAGCTGGAAATTATCTGGGACAGATCCAGGCCTGCCCTCCATCCTCAGGATGAGCTGGGTGTCATCAGCGTACTGGTGACACTCCAGCCCATAACTCCGCACCAGCTGTGCAAGCGGCTGCATGTAGATGTTAAATAACAGAGGGGAAAGGATGGCCCCCTGCGGGACTCCACAAACTAATGGGGAGCCCTCAGAGACCACCCCACCCCTCCTCACACACTGAGACTGCTGGTGGAGGAAGGAGGTCAGCCATTTAAGAGCTGTCCCCCTCACTCCAGCCATGGCCAGGCGGTGGGTCAAAAGATTGTGGTCGACCGTGTCAAACGCTGCCGTGAGGTCCAATAACATGAGCAGCACAGACCCGCCTTGGTCGAGCTGGCAGCGGAGTTGGTCTGTGATGGAGACCAGGACCGTCTCCGTCCCGTGCCCCGAATGGAAGCCGGACTGGAAGGGGTCTAGCCATGTTGCATCATCTAAGAAGGACTGCAACTGCTCCATTACTGCCCTCTCAACTACCTTCCCCAGGTACGAAAGATTCGACACTGGTCGGTAGTTGGAGGGAACCGCTGGATCTAAAGACGTTTTTTTCAGTAATGGAGCTACCACTGCCTCTTTTAAGCACTCTGGAAAGACTCCTTGCTCAAGGGAGCTGTTTATGATGTGCAACAGAGACCCACGTAACCCCTCCAGACAAGATCTAACAAGCCAGGAGGGGCACGGGTCGAGGGAGCAGGTGGTAGGCCTGGTTGCAGCCACAATCTTATCAACAGCATCCGCGTCCAGTGGCCGAAACCGGTCAGGGTGAGGGTCCGTCGCGGAATTTCCTCCACATGCACTCTAATCGTCTCCTCTCCCGCTTCATCGACCTCAAGTCCTCTGTATACCAGGGGGATCGGTGATTGCGGGGGCGAAGAGGACGCCTAGGGGCAATCTCGTCGAGAGCTCTGGCTAGTGAGGTGTTCCAGGATTGCGCCAGCTCTCGACTGAGACGCTGGTGGACTCCAGATCCCTTAGAGCATTCAGGAACCTTTCGGGTTCCATAAGTCTCCTTGGGCGAACTAAAATCTGTTCGGCGCCCTTGCATGGGGGAGGCGGTTGCTCAACCCGGATCCTTAGAGCACAGTGTTCCGACCATGGAACCTCTATTACGGAGGCTAGGTCCACTTGAACCCCCACACTAAACACCAAGTCGAGGGTGTGCCCAGCCTGGTGAGTGGGTCCCGAGCTACAGAGGGAGAGGCCCAATGTCGCCATGGTCGAGATTAGGTCCGCGGCTGCAGATGGAGTGGAGGCTGCGTCGGCATAAGTCTGGGGAACCTCAATGCCCACTCCGACACAGTCTCTAGCAGCCGCGCCAAGCTCTCTGCCGGTGCGCTAGGCGCACGGTACACCAGCAGAAAGGCGAGGCTCTCCTGGGACTCCCACACCAGGCTGACACTTTCTAACCCCGAGGTGGTGAGCGCAGGGGTCACTCTAAGGTGCAAACCATCACGGGAAAGTATTGCCACCCCCCCATCCCCCGATCCTATTCTGGTGCGTGGCAACGAAATCAGGGGGGACCATTTCTTGGAGACAGGTGTTATTGCCCTTTTCTATCTCAGACAAGTGCCTCCTGTCAATTTCCTATCACCTGAACATTGTAGCAGGTGGAAACTGGCTGGAAATACTAATGAGAAGCAGTAAATCCAAATCCAAATCCAAATAAGATCTAAGTTCAAGCTACTCTGTGTCCTTACCATGGGAAATTCTAGCACGTTCCTGTGAGGAACTCTCACAGGAATTTTCTTTCCCTTTTTAACAGTAGACTCATGGGTCATACTGTACAGGTCTGAAACTTAGAGTAACTTAAAAAGTAATGTCTTGCCATGTGGCATAAGAGACTATAGTTTGAGGAAATATGGCTAAATCGTCCCTTGGACATAACTGCATAGTTCTCTGGATGAAGGTCTTTATGTGCTTGATCTTAATGTGACCATCTGTGTTTTGGTTATAGCTATTTTAAAAAAAAACACCAGCTGTGTCTGTTACTAGTAGCCACCACTCCCAGAGAATGCTTTAAAATGTACTTTGAAGTTACCACTCAGAGAATGTCTAATAAACACATTACAGTCTACTGTTCCTTTTTCTACACACAGTGATCACAAAAGTTCACTTATGAGCAAATCTCTGACTACTGGTATCTGAAATTCAAAACACCAAAAAAGCACTACCAGATTTACACATTACTATATCCATGGTCAAAATTATGTTTCTTTATTCTGTCTTAGGGCTCTTTTTTAAAAGGAAGAAATTGAAATGGGAAGCATGAAAATTCACCCCTTTTGGAATCTGATACTTGTAATAAGAATTTACTGTTAACTACATACTTACTATGGAATAGGCATAGAAATGGACTCGATTCCACTGCTAAGCAATGGACTGGATTGCACTGCTTCTCTGTGGTTTTAACAGTGCAAGATATGCAGTTTACTGCAAACCTCACAGAAGACATGAACGATATCCAGGAATCTGGGGGTCTCAAACACAGTCCACTTGACTTCAAAGAATTGCACTTCTCATACCATTCCTCCATCACCCATTTGTTTTATACACAAGTAAAAGTAACATTTTACACTGAATTGGAAAAAAGTGTATATGAGAGGGGGGGAAACAACAACAAAACTTTATTACGGTCACTGACCAGCACAAAGTGGGCACAAGCGCCCTAAGAAGGGAAAGACAACTTCCCAGTAAACAGTTATTTAAAATTAGATTAGAAATCAGTATAAAAAAATATTTTAAAAGACAGAAATCGAAGGGGGAGGGGAGTGGTTGATGAGAGAGGTCGAAAGCACTGGTGGGGAGCACTAAAGGGGAAGGGAGGGGCACACTGCGAGTCTAGTAGCATTTCAGCTGTAACATGTTGCTCTAACTGCATTCCCAGCAGGGTGCTGCCAACGGTATCAGTCATCAACCGTCTGATTGTAAGTGCAGCAGCACAGAACTTAGCAACACTGTACGTTATTGTAGTGTTAGAGTACGAAAGCAGCAGGGTGGAATAATATTTTTCACTGCGCCCCGGGTATTTTGAAAGCCATGGTCTAATGAGATTAGATCTAAGATCTCTGTAGAACATGCATTGAAGAAGCACGTGCTCAGTTGTTTCCACATGACCAGACTCTTTGCTTGAAAAGGGTCTTCTGATACCTCCCCTCCAATACAGCCGATGGGAGGGCATGGCATCTTGCCAGGGTAAAAGCTCTTTGGTGTTTGGGCACCTCCAGGTCTGTTAGGTATGCCATGGGGCAGTGAGGTATCTAGTGGTTTCCCTAACAATGAAGGCTGGGGAACAGGCTAGGTCAGATTGGCGCTCTATGTCCAGGATCCGTTGCTTAATGAGATCCTTGGTTTGGTCCCATCTCATGCTTAGCAATTGTCCTTGGGAGAAACGTAGCGTCGCGATCTTTGCTGCTACTGTTTTAATCCATGTGGACTGGAAGTCGTCCCTCGTGATTAGGGGGGCAAGACCACATGGGGAGAAGGATAGGTGTAGCCAATAATTGATGATTACACACATTATTATACAGCTCAGTCTTAACCAATTGTACCAATTTATTCTTTGTTAGAGATGTTTACAAAACAATATCATAGTGGTAAAATTTGAAGAACAGAAAAGAGCTAAAATGAACAAGCCATTACCAAATGTCACCGTAAGAGTCATGAGAGTTGGAAGAGACCACAACAGCTATCCAGTCCAATCCCCTGATGTGTAGAAAAATACAACCAAAATACTCTTGATAGATGACCATCCAGCCTCTGCTTAAAAACCTCCAGAGAAGGAGACCCCAACAAGCTTCGCATCATCATATGCAACTGTCAAACAGCCTTTTACCACCAGGAAGTTCTTTTTAGGCCTCTTCTACACTGCCAGATAATCCAGATTATCAAATCAGATAATCCCGATTATTTGATTAGAACTGGATTATGAATCTGCATTGCAATATAATCCATTTTAAGGCAGATAATCTAGATTTTGTATGGCAGTATAGAAGCAGCCTCATATAATCCAGTTCAAAGCATATTATCTGGATAATCTGGTTTGAAAATCTGCATTATATGGCAGTGTAGATCCAACCCAAGTCTTTAGAGCAGCAGAAGACAAGTGAGAACATGTTGCAATGATATGTCCCCCATGTTAACTACATACTATCATGAAGCTGGAACTTCAACAAAGAAGGAAAAGAAGAATTCAGCCTGTTTAGTATTTTCCTCATTCTGTGGCTTCATCTACACCTATCTGTCACAAACAATAGCCTGATCATCATCTTCACTGGCAGGATGCTCAGGTTTTTTCATTTGAAGATGGCCGCTGCTGTGGAGCTCCCTGCGGGTGAGCTCCAGCAGAGCCTAACTAATTTCTTGGACAGGACCGGCTGGTCTCGCCATTCCCTCTCTGGGGGGGGGGGCGGCGATTGATCGCCAAAACCAGGGGGTCATCCTGGGAGACCCACAGACTCCCGGCAGCCAAGTTTGGCTGGGAAAGATAGCTGGGCCACCACGGACGCCCAAAAGGGCCAGGGATGGATGGGTCATCCGACCCGTGACGGCCTCCAGTGCTCGTTTCCTGAGGATGCTCGGGAGAGGACCGTTGGGTAGAAGAGCGTCCCTACTGACCCCCTCGAAGGTGGAACACCCAGCGGACTGGAAGCCCTTGGCCCCCGAGTCCCCGAGGCCTCAAAGAAGCAGCTCTCCACGGAGACCGCGACAAGCGGCCCAGGGCCCCCACCCCCCGTGGACCAGCTTGACCCCCGGGTGTACGCCGAGCTGCTTGAGGAGTATGCTAAGCTTATGGATCACTTTAATGCCTTCAGGTCCAAATTCTGCAGCCTGATGGAGTGCATGGGGACCCCCACAATGCAGCTCCCAACCCCGAAGCAGGACCCCCCCCCCAGCCTGGAGGACCCTCCACGAGCCCTCCCCACAGACCAGGACTTCTTATGGGACCAATCATGGGACTTTCCCACTAGGACTGCAGTGATGGACCAAGCGAGGCCTTCCCCAGCAGAAGAGCCCCCTTCAACCTCCCCTCCTAGTGAAGCCCTGGGGTCGTCCCGTGAGGCCAGGAGAGAACCCAACGCCGAAGGGGAAGATGACCCGGCCGCAATGGAGGCCGATGCCCCTAAGACGACATGGCGAGCTGTGGCTCAAGCCGACTCCCAGGCCGGCCACCCACCTCCTCCAGAAGAATCGCCTGAAACATCCGGAGACCCCGCACACCAGCCGCTGGACCCGGAGGGCCCCTCGACGCTGTTGGGCCCGGTGCTCAGCGAACTAGATGTCTCGGCTGTTCTGGCCCCAACCCCAGAGGCTTATCGTCGGCGACGCCGCCCCGGGAAGAGTTGGGGGAGCATCCTCGAGGAAGCGAGGCCCAACATGGCGGTTGACCTTGGAGACGCCCAGCCAGTACATGTGCTGAGGCCCCAAGAAGAACCGCAACCTGGAAGCAGTCAGCAGCCGGAGGTCCCGCCCCTGGAGGACTTCCTGCCTGGCGCTGACCTGATGAACGACCAGCGAGTTCCCCAGACTTAACAAAAGAGAAACCATCCCCTTTTCTGTGTAGGGTGGCAAAAGGTCTTTTTGAATGCCTACGTGAGAAAATAATGGCCATGGTGAGGGACAGTTGGCCACCGGAGGTGACACTGGCACTTTCCTCTCTCCATGAAATGACCCCTCAACTTATCCACATGTCATATCAAAATCCACAGTTTCGGCTCCAAAACTTGTTCTCAACTTATACATGAGAATGACTTGTATGCAAGTACATACAATTTTTGTTCTGGTTTGGCATGATAGGCTTTAAAAATGAATGGTAAAAGGGTGAGGTCTAAGGATGCTAGTATTTACTCACGGTAATATATCTAGTCAGAATTAGATTGTAGAATATTTATTTATATTTAAAATATAACTAGTCTGGTTATTTACAATGAAATGTGTGAACTATGTACATGAAAAAGTCATAATATCTAAATATGTACTGTGCACAGGCACCTTAATAACAATGATCCAATAATGAATTTTATCTGTAGTACTAAATACTTGAAAGTCAAAAATAAAAGTCTGGCATATCTCTGAGTACTTCTTATTCATAAGCTAAACATAGTTCTGATAAGTATGCAGTAAACAAAGCACAGGATGAGATCAGTTTCCAGCTTTTTGTTCTTTATGGATTCTTGTAGTTTATTACTGTAATTGAGTTCTTGCAACAAAAACAACCAGACTATCAATCAGAAGCAAGGACTGGCAGTGAAATCATTACAAAGTATTCACCTACAGCATATTAAATATTTTATTTTATACTATAATAAAAAATCTGTTGCTTTAGCATTCAGTCAAAATAAGTGAACACAAAAATTGTGCACATCAGAAACAAACTAGTGTTACACATACCCAAAGCATATCAGATGCCGAGGAATATTTTCTTAGTTGTGGTTTGGTGCAAAGAGATAGAAATGTGTTTCTAGACTGTGAGAGGATGATGATGTAATGATGTTATACAGCCAGACCAGCTTAGGCTAGCATCCTTGAGGACAAAAAGAATTTGTGATCTTATCCTATTTCTAAGTATTGTTAGGTGAATTAATATAACAGAAGTGTGGACATGGAGTAGCAGTCTCAAGCTGATAAGCTTTCCCAAGCTAATCCAAAACATTTTACTGCCTGTAGCAAAGAACATGTAGGTATAGATGCCAACCAGATGGGCAACATCAACACTATGACATAACAGTGTCTTCTACTGTGCCTGAAGGTAACTGGCTAGCTTGCAGAATGGGCAGCATCGAACACATAGCTCTGTCAACACTTGATTGCTCAATCAAAAAGCTGTATTGCAGGAATACTGGCATCAATGTGTACCCAATGAGCAGTGAGCAACACATGCAGAGGAGACTACATGTCTGAGGGGGCATGTTTGCTCAATAGTTTTCCTACCATCATGATGGGGGAAGGTAACTATGTCAGATATCTTCTAGGTAGTGCAGACTAGTAACCAAGGTATAACCAGATGATGAGTATGGGTTCACATCCTTTGCTGCCAAAGTAGCTGTCTTACTCTGCCTAACGAAAAGGCCAATCCCATTCACTCCATTTATGGTATCCTCCTACAGAAGCACAGGATGTGCTTGGAAGGGATGGCTGCTGTGTGGACCTTGGAAAATGCAGAAATGGTCAAGCCTATCTTGACTCATGAAAAGTTCTTATCTCTAGTATGTAGCCTTATTATACTCTTCAGTTAACATAACTCTGTTTCTTCATATTGATCACAGTTTCTTTTGAGATTCACCATTCCTAAGAATGGTAGATGTTGAAATTGTCTTCTGTATTATTTTCTTTGAATTTGTAGCATTTCATTTTAGGAAGTTTGCAATTGCTTTTTTCCCCTCTAACTCTTTCAGTTTGATCTGTGATCTCTTTGTTAGGGTTATCAGCAAAATAAATAAACGATTTTACAACTACAGGCGGGGAAGAATAGAACCTGGGTGCAGAAATGAAGCCTATTTACTCAAATTTTCTCTTTCCTAAATTCGGTAATTTCCCTGACTCCCACATGTAAGATCACAGGCAGCTTTAGGCCTAAACAATTTCACTCCTAAAAGAAACCTTTGAAAAACAATACCCAGTGTTTGTGGAAGAAATATGTTCTTGATAGTGTCAGAGGAAAAGAAAATACACTTTTGAAACAAAAACAAATTAAAATACAATGTTATGTAAAGGACAAGGCCTGCTGGGTGAATAACAGTATTGTATGAAGCCCTGTTTTCATGAGAGATACATATATTATCTGTATCTCTCATGAAAGATACCAAGGGCTCTCAGTGAACCCTTGGTATCTGCTGTGGTTTGGTCCCAGGATTCCCAGTGGATGCCAAAATCCATGGATGTGCCAGTCTTGTTAAATACAAAGGCATAAATACAAAGGGGGAGGGGGCACAGAAAGACATCAGTAATCCAAATTATGGTATTCAGAGCATATTGTTTGTACATTTAGTTTTTGCAAAACCAACAAAACACAAAACACAAACTCCTCCTCAGCTAAGTTGTTTTGGAAGTAGGCTACAATTCCAATTCTTGTAATCTGAAAACATTCTATTGCTGCCAACAAACTTGCAATGTAAACTACAACTGCATTTGAACATCATAATAAACAATAGTTTATCGTGATTCACATAAGTCACAGTGAGCCTTTAGATTGCATAGTTCCTCCATCTTCATAAATTGTAATCTGAAGTTGACTTGTTTTCAATTTATGTAGATAAAACTGATCACAGTTAGTTGCATGGTCTTGTATGTATAATTAAAAAATGTTTTATGGATTTTCTTTGTGGTGGAAGATATTTGTAAGCCATGGATGCTTGAAACTATGGATAAAGCACACATGGATATGGGGAGCTGACTGTACTGAGACTGAAATTGCAACAGCTTTAAAACTTTGTATGACTAAGGGAAGATAATAAATAAAAAGAAAATGCACTATCATATGTATTAACATATGCCCATAACAGTAGGACCCTCCATTGTCTTTTCAGTGGTGTTTGGTATATTGCTTGGTGCTAATTTGAGCTTTTTCTGGGTTCTGACAAAATTGCTACAGAAACCAACCCATAAATATGGGAGGATTTACCATATTCTCAACAGCTTTCAGGTATCATTTAGCTGTAGGAAGGTAAGATAAGTTTTAAAAATTACACCAGCCACCCTACAGCTACTCAAATTCTCTGAAACTGTGCACAGGAAAACAAAGCTTCAAACAAAATGGCAAAATAGGACAAAGGGGGGAAACACTCCAATAGACATGAGCCAGTGGAATCTATTCAGAGGGGGGAAAGATTCTAACGGATTAACAAAAATGCCCCAAATTGGCCACACTGGATTCATGCATTTCATTAAAAATGTTCCCTCTAGGAATTTCTAGGTCTTCCAGTGAGACTCTATGGTCCACTTACTCCAATTATGCTGAAGAATCTAGAGATTTTTAGAGAGAACACCTCAGGTGTATTAAACTTGCAGCCCTCCAGATGTTTCAGACTCCAACTCCCAGAAACTCTAGCCAACATGTCCAATAGCCAGGAAATCTGGAAGCTGAAATCCAAAACAACTGGAGGGCCACAAATTTGACACCACAGCACGTGATTCTAGATTCAGCTTCCACAGAGCTGTGTTGGAAGATACGGACATTCCTAGTAATGAGCTCTCTAGGGTAAAAAAACAGCCATTTCTTTATTTGCTTTCCCCCCCTCTCCTGGGAGTCCTGTACAAATATGGAGGGCTGTCTAGTATATGGAAATAATTGCCTTTCTTTCAAACTGGTATGTTCAGGAATTAAATTAGGGTTAGTAAACACATGTTAAGCTCAGCTCATTATCCTTTACCCTTTAGCATTGCCTTTCACTCATTCAGTTCTGTCTACACACTGTCTCTGACAATTATAGATATCCTTACTATGTCAGAAATAACATAAGGGCCAGAATCCGAGTAACTACTCCCTGTCACATGCATGGAAAACCATTTACACAAAAATGCTTAGAGAATGTTTGCCCTATGTTCTTTCTGGTAGCTCTTTATTTTTATTTTAAAAACCCTCATCATATCAACTATAAATAGTGCCCAAGTTGTTAATCACTGCATTTCAGTAATTCAAAATGAATAATTTCAGAAGCAGAAGGGAACCAAGTCATTTTTTTTCCTGAAGTGTTTCAATATACTGTACGCATTTCCCCTCACTGTTTCTTTGGCAACGTTTGCTTCTAGCACTGCTGCAAATGTACATATTTAATTAAAATGAGCCTTCAGGAAGTTATTTCAAATAATATATTGCAGTAATCATTTTTTTAAAAACCCAGATGGAAGTATATCTGGAGTGTGGTACCCAATTTAAGTTGTATGGGGAAAGTACTCAGTTCTCTTCCCTCAACTAAATATTCTAGATCTATCATTTTAACATTGTCTGTAAAGAAATATATAATAGGTATACATTCCCTAGTGCAATTAGATATATTCCCTGTATTTCCTTTATCATAAACAAGTTGTTTTTAAAGCTTTAAGTCCCTTGTGAAATATAAGCATGCTATGAAATACATACATGCATACATACATTTGGTCGTAATAAGCATAGATAGAAATCAAGATCATGAACATAATTCAGATCAATATTGATCATCTGCAGCCATATGTAGCATAATCCAGCCATATGGATAAAAAATAAGTATTCCTAACTTCAAAAGAATATTGTGTTTGGTAAACCCCTGGCAAACTCTCCTGACAGAGCAGCTGAAAAACAAAATTCTGCTACTGGAGTAACCTACTCTTGGTAGCTTTCTTTAGTGTGTAAGTGTTTATGTGGGAAACGATAAACATTACTTTTTCTTTAAACTGAGTGCCTGAATCTTTATAGACCTTTTCCTTTAGCAGATGCAAACAACACCAACCTTTTTTTCATTTTCAAAGCCTTTCTTATATAACAGACTGCAAAAACACCCTCAAGAAGACACAATCAAGATGGAATCTCATACTTCCATACTGCAGCAGTCCAGATAGGAAATAATTTCTCAAGTATAACTGATCCAAGCCACTGATTGGGCTCATTAACTGTGTTCACTTTACACAAAGTTTATCCCAAGTGTGTAGAATGCGGAGGACTATTGACTGAAAAGCCCTAGAAAAGTGAATACCTAGAGTAGAACAGTTGCCCCAGATCTTTGAGGCATTAGGATATAATGGCTGTCAGAGTTTACCACAATACATACATTTCATGTTTTTCAAGTTAACAATGAAGATGCATAACTGTTACTTAAGCTATAAGGTGAGAAAAGGCCTAGAAATGAGCCTTATATATTATGTAAAGGCTTTACCTGATTTTCAAAGAAATGTACTGGTATTTGTCCTCAAATGCTTTCATGGCCAGAATTACTGGTTGCTGTGAGTTTTCTGGGCTGTATGGCCATGTTCCAGCATTCTCTCCTGTCTTACCTACATCTATGGCAGGCATGCTCAGAGGTTGTCAGGTCGTATTTGGCCTTCAATCCCTCACAACTGCAACTAACCACTATATGCCTGATAGAATGTAGATGGTACAGAACCGTGGGCCTTCAGTCTGACTTTTAAAAAGATCAAACAAACTGAGGTGGTTGAGTTGTTGTGAATTTTCAGGGCTGTGTTCCAGAAGCATTCTCCCCTGATGTTTCACCCACATTAATTGCAGGCATCCTCAGAGGTTGTGAGGTCTGTTGGAAACTAGGCAAGTGGGGTTTATATATCTGTGGAATGTCCAGGGTGGGAGAAATAACTCTTGTCTGCTTGAGGCAGGTGTGAATGTTGCGAATGGCCACCTTTATGGACATCGAATGGCCTTGCAGCTTCAAAGCTACCTGGGGGGATCCTTTGTTGTTAGCTGGCCCTGATTGATTCTTGTCTGGAATTCCCCTGCTTTTTGAGTGTTGCTCCTGATTTTAGAAGTTTTTTTTTAAAGGGTAGCCAGAGGTGGTTGAAATTGTCCCTTTGCTTTACAGAGATTAGTGAGCCACCAATCCCATTCAGTACACGTTTCTTTTAAATAGAAAATCCCTATAACTGTTTGTCTTTGGCAAAGAGTTAGAATTGCATCTTGCTGCATGACGTCACACACACTCTATATTTGTATGATGTTCAAAGACCACAGATGAACTCTGAAAGTTTCACTTCTCTGAACTGTCTTCCATGAAAAATTTGCTTACCAGTTTTGGGAAATGTTCATAAATGCCTCTCCTTGTCATTCATAAAAATTAATTGCTAGCAGTTGAATAACACATCTATCAATCAATAAATCTGTCTATATTGTTTCTAGGAAACTCCTGCAAAATAATTTTGCTGTGAATTTTCCGGGCTGTATGGCCATGTTTCAGAAGCATTCTTTCCTGATATTTCACTCACGTCTTTGGCAGGCATCCTCAGAGTTTGTAAGGTCAGTTGGAAACTAGGCAAGTGAGATTTAGATATCTGTGAAATGCCCAGGGTGGAAAAAAGAACTCTTGCCTGCTTGAGGCAAGTGTGAATGTTGCAATTGGCCACCTTGATGGACTTGCAGCTTCCCCTCTCAACAAAGGATCCCCCCAGGCAGTAACCAGTCAGGCTTTGAGGCTGCAAGGCCATTCAATGCTAATCAAGATGGCCAATTGCAACGTTGACACTTGCCTCAAGCAGACAAGAGTCCTTTTTCCCACCTTGGACATATAAACCTCACTTGCCTAGATTCCAGCAGACCTCACAACCTCTGAGGATGCTTGCCATAGATGTGGGTGAGACATCAGGAGAGAATGCTTCTGGAACATGGCCATACAGCCCAGAAAACTCATGGCAACCCAATGATTTGGGTCACAAAAGAATTCAACAACATACTGCAAAGTTAACTGCTAAGATTGTCCATGCCTCTCAGCCAAATGACACAGTACCCTTTGCATTCAAAGCACATTTTGAAAGGCGAAAGATGCGCAGGAGATTGATGGCCCTTATATCTGCCCTCTTTCATCCTCTTTCCCAAGGCAGGGATTTGAAAAGGCTTCCCTTGCTTCTCAAACAGTCCCTTTGGGAAAGATTTCTCCAGCATTCCCAGCACAGGCTGAAATGCGCGCCCCACCATTTATTTCATATACTTTCTCGTCTGCTGCACCTCCTCGAGGAAGCGACTTGCCTCTTACAGTGGAGGCTTCGGTTAGAAGAAGCAATCGATGCAAGCACATTACACGCCAGAAAAGAAAGAAAAAAAGGGGGGGAAGAGAGCAAAGAGGAAGGGGGAAGAGAAAATGGATCGAAGGAGAGTCATCTTTCCTTTCAGCCATTAATTATACATCAGCCAAATATCAAGAAAGCCCTTTCATAGACACTGAAACCTCCCCCCCCCCTCACGCCCCCATTGAAATTTATATAAAGGCGTGTGTATATATATGTCAGGCATGATTCATGGCTTAAAAGGCCCCCAAAATACACAGGGAGGAGGACAGGCCCCTCTCTTTTCCCAAGGAGCATCACACGCCTTCTAGTTGGTTCTATGTGTATTTTTTTCCCACCCACAGCAGGCAACCAAGGGGACAGATTGCTTTGCCTTACCTCTCCCTTCCTTCTCCGGCCTATATGCATATGTGTGCTTTTTAGGAAGCTCCTATATGCTGTCTAGAGACCATATATGCAATTGGAGTGGCTTCTTACAAGGTGGCAGGGAAGCAGAGTGGCTGCTTGGCGATGCCCTACATAACGGAGCGAGGAAGCATAGACAGGGGAGGGGAAGGAGAGGAGGGAGAGATGAAGGAGGGAAATCGCAAGCAAAGCAGCAAAAATGAGGATCCAGAGAGAGAGAGAGAGAGAGAGAGAGAGAGAGAGAGAGAGAGAGAGAGATGAGAAAGAGAGACAGGCCCCTTCTACACAGCTGAATAAAACCCCACATTATCTGCTTTGCACTGGAATGTATAGCAGTGTGGGCTCAGATAACCCAGTTCCAAGCAGATATTGTGGGATTTTCTGGTGAATATTCTGGGTTATATGACCATGTGGAAGGGCCCAGGGAGAGATCATGAAACAGCAGGAGGGGGGTCCTTCCACACAACTAAATAAAAACCCACATTTTCTGCTTTGAACAGGAATATATGGCAGTGAGGATATAAATAACCAGTTCAAAGCAGAAATTGGGGTTTTCTGGCTTGATATTCTGGGTTATAGGGCAGTGTGGAAGGGCCCAGAGAGATGTCATGAGAGAGAGAGAGAGAGAGAGAGAGAGAGGCCCCTTCCACACAGTTGAATAAAATCCCACATCTGCTTTGAACTGAAACATAAGGCTGTGAGGACTCAGATAACCCTGTTTAAAGCATATATTGGGATTTTCTGGTTTGATTTTCTGGGTTATGGGACTGTGCGGAGGGGCGCAGAGATCATGAGAGAGAAAGAGAGGCCCCTTCCACACATTTGCCTAAAATCCCACATTATTTGCTTTGAACTGGAATGTATGACCGTGAGGACTCAGATAACTCAGTTTAAAGCAGATATTGGGATTTTCTGGCTTGATTTTCTGGGTTATAGGACTGTGCGGAGGGGCCCAGAGATCATGAGAGAGAGAGAGAGAGAGGCCCCTTCCACACATTTGCCTAAAATCCCACATTATCTGCTTTGAACTGGAATGCATAGCTGTGAGGACTCAGATAACCCAGTTTAAAGCAGATATTGGGATTTTCTGGCTTGATTTTCTGGGTTATAGGACTGTGCGAAGGGGCCCAGAGAGGGAGGGGGGGAAGAGAGAGAGGCCCCTTCCACACATTTGCACAAACTCCCACATCTGCTTTGAACTGGAATGTATGGCTGTGAGGACTCAGATAACCCAGTTTAAAGCAGATATTGGGATTTTCCGGCTTGATTTTCTGGGTTATAGGACTGTGCAGAGGGGCCCAGAGATCATTGGAGAGAGGGAGGGAGAGAGAGAGAGAGAGAGAGAGAGAGAGAGACCCCTTCCACACATTTGCCTAAAATCCCACATTATCTGCTTTGAACTGCAATGTATGGCTGTGAGGACTCAGATAACCCAGTTTAAAGCAGATATTGGGATTTTCTGGGTTATAGGACTGTGCAGAGGGGCCCAGAGATCATGAGAGAGAGAGAGAGAGAGATCATGAGAGAGAGAGGGGGGGGGCCCTTCCACACATTTGCCGAAAATCCCACATTATCTGCTTTGAACTGGTATGTATGGCCGTGAGGACTCAGATAACCCAGTTTAAAGCAGATATTGGGATTTTCTGGCTTGATTTTCTGGGTTATAGGACTGTGCGGAGGGGCCCAGAGAGATCATGAGAGAGGGGGGGGGAGGGAGGGAGATAGAGGGAGGTCCCTTCCACACAGTTGAATAAAATCCCACATTATCTGCTTTGAACTGGAATATATAGCAGTGTGGGCTCAGATAACCCAGTTCCAAGCAGATATTGTGTGTGGGATTTTCTGGCTTGATGTTCTGGGTTATATGGCTGCGTGGAAGGGCCCAGAGAGAGGGGGGGGAGAGGGGGAGGGAGGGAGGGAGGGGAGAGAGGAGAGAGAGAGAGGAGAGAGAGAGAGAGAGGAAGGGAGGGGGAGAGAGAGAGAGAGAGAGAGAGAGAGGGAGGGGTAGGGAGGGAGGGAGGGAGGGAGAGAATCGGGAAAAGGGGTGCCTACTCCCGGCCCTTCGGGACCTTCCATCCAAACACAATGGGAAACAAGCAAGACAAAAATGCATTTCAATGGCGCAAGAGGGGGGGGGGCGGTGGCAGGAAGGGGGAGGGGAGTGGAGCGAAGAGAGACCTTTGCAATGCCTCCCAGAGGCATCAGGGAAAAGGAGGAAAGGGATTTTTTTTTTGGTAAAAGAAAAAGAATAGAGCATCCCCATCACGATGATGATGCGGAGACATGGCAGGACTCACCCAACGCCGCCGCCGCCGCTGTGCGCTGTTTCCCCAGCATATATATCTATACCCAGAGACAAAAGGCAAATCCTCCTCCGAAAGCGAGGCGGGAGGGAGGGAGGCAGGCAGGCAAGGCCGGGCGGGAAGCCTTCCTTCAGTGCAAGGTCCTGACCTTGCCCAACTGCAGCATCATCTTGCCGCCTCCCTCGCTCAGGGAAGGAAGAAGAGGCGGCTGCTTCATGCGCTGCTGTGCTGAGAGGCGGCCTCTCCCTCCCTTCCCTCCCTCCCCTCCCCTGCCCACCCCCCTTCTTCGCCTCCTCCTCCTCCTCTTCTCCTCCCTGGCGCTCTGTAGTAAGGCCACCTCGGCTTGGCGAACCCTTCCTCCGCTGGAGAAGACGCGGTGACAGCTGCTTTCTCCTCTCTCTCTCGCTCTCGCTCTCTTTCTCCTCCCCGGGCGCGCGCCTTGGATGCTGCTGCTGCGTTGGTTGCTCCCGAGGCCAGCGTTGAAGCAAGGCAACGCAAGGCGAAGCGAGGCGGCTGCTTCCTCTCTCTCTCTCTCTCTCTCTCTCTCTCTCTCCTCGCCTCTTTCTCTCCCTCAGCCACCTGCGCCCGGCGCGTGCGCGCGCGGGAAGAAGGGCTTGGGTTTTGGATGACGCTCGCTTGGCTGCCTGCTTGCTCGCAGCGTCAGTTGTGCCCAGCCCTTTCCCCTTTTCACTCCGAAGACGTGCACGAGCCGCACCCGAAGCTCTTCTCTTGTAAAAGGCGGGAAAGAGGTCCTCCTTGCGCGCGCCGAGAAACACCTGTTTCACCCCCTTTTGTCCCACGCCTCTTTAGGCTAATTCACCCCATCCTCGCGCGGGCTTTTCTCTTCCTACTTAGAAGGTTCCCATGTGGCTGCTCCACAATTAAAAAGGGACTGAAGGACCCCCCGAAGCTGTTGGCTCTTCAAAGTCGCCTCAGAAAGGATGCCCTTGACTGCATCAGCATCTCCATCCCGTCCCTGAGAGTTTGAGGAAAAAAGCCTTCTTCTTCGCGTCTCCTTCGTAGCTGTTTCCTTCCTTTCTGTGGAGACAAATAAACAAGCCCCCCTGCTGTACGCCTGGAGCTCAAATGGGCTCCTTCTTACAGTCACCTCTCAGCCCCAGAAGACAAGACGTGGAGGGAGATGGCGGGCGCGCCTATGTTCACTCTTTGGCTTCCCTCAAGGAAAGAGAGAGAGAGAGAGAGAGGCTTTGAAGGAGGGGACCAAACCCTGGCTGGAGCGACACCACCACACAATGCACCATCAGCCTCGACACTATTGTATAAGGCAGTTCCAAACTGCATTTTGATTCCAGCCCCTACGGTGACGCGGAATACCAGAAGATGATCCACTTCATCATATTCATTCAATACTACTCAGCCTTCTCTTCGGCTTTTCTTCGCGAACGAAGGTTCAGGAAGGACTCATCCCACCAAGGCCGTAGCCAGGATTTTGATGGGGGGGTTGAGTTTGAATCCTGGGGGGGGTCTGAGTCTGAGTTAGATAGGGTCTACCCTATTAAATCTATTGTATCGTTATCCCAATACCCCCATGCATATGGGATATATTGAGCATAGCAAGCCCGTAGCCAGGATTTTGATTGGGAGGGGGCTGAGTTTGATTCGGGGGGGGGGGGGGGCTGAGTCTGAGTGAAAGAGGGTCTACCCTAGCAAACCTTTGTATTGTTATCCCAATACCCCCATGCATATATGGGATGTATTGAGCATAGCATGCCCGTAGCTAGGATTTTGATTGGTGAGGGGCTGAGGTTGTTTCCCGGCCAAGGGGGTGAGTCTGAGTGAAAGAGGGTCTCCCCTAGCAAATCCTTTGTATCGTTATCCCAATACCCCCATGCATATGGGATATTTGAGCATAGCAGGCCAGTAGCTAGGATTTTGATTGGGGAGCGGCTGAGTTTGTTTCGGGGGGGGGGGGCTGAGTCTGAGTGAAAGAGGGTCTACCCTAGCAAACCTTTGTATTGTTATCCCAATACCCCCATGCATATATGGGATGTATTGAGCATAGCATGCCCGTAGCTAGGATTTTGATGGGTGAGGGGGCTGAGGTTGTTTCCCGGCCAAGGGGGGGGTGAGTCTGAGTGAAAGAGGGTCTCCCCTAGCAAATCCTTTGTATCGTTATCCCAATACCCCCATGCATATGGGATATATTGAGCATAGCAGGCCAGTAGCTAGGATTTTGATTGGTGAGGGGGCTGAGTTTGTTTCCGGGGCTGAGTCTGAGTGAAAGAGGGTCTACCCTAGCAAACCTTTGTATTGTTATCCCAATACCCCCATGCATATATGGGATGTATTGAGCATAGCATGCCCGTAGCTAGGATTTTGATTGGTGAGGGGCTGAGGTTGTTTCCCGGCCAAGGGGGGGTGAGTCTGAGTGAAAGAGGGTCTCCCTAGCAACTCCTTTGTATCGTTATCCCAAGACCCCCATGCATATGGGATATTTGAGCATAGCAGGCCAGTAGCTAGGATTTTGATTGGTGAGGGGGCTGAGGTTGTGTCCCGGCCAAGGGGGTGAGTCTGAGTGAAAGAGGGTCTCCCCTAGCAAATCCTTTGTATCGTTATCCCAATACCCCCATGCATATGGGATATATTGAGCATAGCAAGCCCATAGCCAGGATTTTGATGGGGGGGGGCAGAGTTTGATTCGGGGGGCGGGGCTGAGTCTGAGTGAAAGAGGGTCTTCCCTAGCAAACTTTTCTATCGTTATCCCAATACCCCCATGCATATGGGATACATTGAGCATAGCAAGCCCGTAGCCAGGATTTTGATTGGGGGTGAGTTTGAATCCTGGGGTCTGAGTTAGATAGGGTCTACCCTATTGAATCTTTCGTATCATTATCCCTATATCCCCATGCATATGGGATATTTGAGCATAGCAGGCCAGTAGCTAGGATTTTGATTGGTGAGGGGCTGAGTTTGTTTCCGGGGCTGAGTCTGAGTGAAAGAGGGTCTACCCTAGCAAACCTTTGTATCATTATCCCAATACCCCCATGCATATGAGATATATTGAGCATAGCAGGCCCGTAGCTAGGATTTTGATTGGTGAGGGGCTGAGGTTGTTTCCCGGTTGGGGGGTGAGTCTGAGTGAAAGAGGGTCTCCCCTAGCAAATCCTTTGTATCATTAATCCAATACCCCCATGCACATGGGATATATTGAGCATAGCAAGCCCGTAGCCAGGATTTTGATTGGGGGACTGAGTTAAATTCGGGGCTGAATCTGAGTGAAAGAGGGTCTTCCCTAGCAAACTTTTCTATCCTTTTCCCAATACCCCCATGCATATGGGATATATTGAGCATAGCAAGCCCGTAGCCAGGATTTTGATTGGGGGATGCTGAGTTTGATTCCGGGGACTGAGTCTGAGTGAAAGAGGGTCTACCCTAGCCAACCTTTGTATTGTTCTCCCAATACCCCCATGCATATGGGATATATTGAGCATAGCAGGCCCGTAGCTAGGATTTCGATTGGTGAGGGGGCTGAGGTTGTTTCCGGGGGCTGAGTCTGAGTGAAAGAGGATCTCCCCTAGCAAACCTTTGTATCGTTATCCCAATACCCCATGCATATCGGATATATTGAGCATAGCAAGCTCGTAGCCAGGATTTTGATTGGGGGGATGCTGAGTTTGATTCCGGGGGGACTGAGTCTGAGTGAAAGAGGGTCTACCCTAGCCAACCTTTGTATCGTTATCCCAATACCCCCATGCATATGGGATATATTGAGCATAGCAAGCCCGTAGCCAGGATTTTGATTGGGGGGCTGAGTTTGATTCCGGGGGGGCGGAGCTGAGTCTGAGTGAAAGAGGGTCTACACTAGCAAACCTTTGTATCGTTATCCCAATACCCCCATGCATATGGGATATATTGAGCATAGCAAGCCCGTAGCCAGGATTTTGATTGGGGGGCTGAGTTTGATTCCGGGGGGGACAGGGCTGAGTCTGAGTGAAAGAGGGTCTACCCTAGCAAACCTTTTGTATCGTTATCCTAATACCCCCATGCATATGGGATATTTTGAGCATAACAAGCCCGTAGCCAGGATTTTGATGGGGGGGCTGAGTTTGATTCCAGGAGGGGGGCTGAGTTTGATTCCGTGGGGGCGGGGCTGAATCTGAGTGAAAGAGGGTCTACCCTAGCAAACCTTTGCATCGTTATCCCAATACCCCCATGCATATGGGATATATTGAGCATAGCTAGCCCGTAGCCAGTATTTTGATTGGGGGTGAGTTTGAGTGAAAGAGGGTCTACCCTAGCAAACCTTTTGTATTGTTATCCTAATACCCCCATGCATATGGGATATATTGAGCATAGAAAGCCCGTAGCCAGGATTTTGATTGTAGGGGGGCTGAGTTTGATTCCGGGGGGGGGGGCTGAGTCTGAGTGAAAGAGGGTCTACCCTAGCAAACTTTTGTATCGTTATCCCAATACCCCCATGCATATCTATTATATAAAGGAGGTCCCGTCATGGAACGACCGTCCTAGGCAGAGAAACCTTACAAGGCAGAGACACCAAACTTGCCAACAAAAATAGGCCTCAGGCAAGGTAGGTTTTTAGCAAAGAAACTCCCCCCCCCCCAAAAAAAACCTAGAAGGCCCTCAAAACAACGATACAAAAAAACTACATTTCCCAGCGTCCTCTGCGGCCGCCAATGAATCTCCCAGCCTCTACATTCTGACAACATGATTGGTTGCCAATGAGGGAGTATTCGCATAACGCCTCTATTGGCCAGCCAACATGTACATTCCGACCCATAATAAACTGGCAGAGGAGGATAAGGCAAAGGCCTGAGGCAGTCGACAACACAAACACCCAATTCACTTCCCACAGAAAATTTAAACCCCTACAAATCACAGACCACGCCCAAAATTGACAGTAAGACTTCATTAACTTGATTTCCCTGACTAGGCCTCACTTAATGGGATGCTGTTTAAGCTCTGAATTGACAGTAAGGCTTCATTACCTTGATTTTCCTGACTAGGCCTCAGCTCATGGGACATTGTGTATGGCCTGAATTTACAGTAACCTACCTTGGCACACAGAGCCCCTATGACCCATGCTACATTCTACTGCAGTTTGGAGGAGGGTGGACCATGGATGATGGGATTTGATGTACCTCCATGGATTATGGGATTTGTAGTACTTTCAAACCCCTCATTCCCCACAGACCACTGTGGCCCAGAACCAAGACTGATAAAGACCCAACTTGGCACACAGTGCCCCTGTGAACCACACTCCATCCAACTGCAGTTTAGAGGAGGGCACACCATGGATGATGGGATTTCAAGTACGTCCACTCACTTCCAAAGTACCCCACCCACACAAGCATCAACCTCTACATCAACACAGCAGACGGAAAGACAAAAAACATTGTATATCCACAAGCTCTGCAGAACGCCAGCAACACCACACACCGACAACTCCACAGGACTTCAACATCCCACCCACCAGAACAACCCACAACGACACAGCCATGACCCCACCAAGACCATAATTAACATCAATTCCAACCCTTATATACTCAGACTTTCTTGCATCTCCTAAATAGGGCCCAGCAACGCATGCCGGGTACAGCTAGTGGGATATATTGAGCACAGCAACCCCTTTGCCAGGATTTTGATTGGGGGTGAGTTTGATTCCGGGGCTGAGTCTGAGTGAAAGAGGGTCTACCCTAGCAAACCTTTATCCCAATACCCCCATGTATATGGGATATATTGAGCATAGCAAGCCCGTAGCCAGGATTTTGATTGGGGGGCTGAGTGAAAGAGGGTCTACCCTAGCAAACCTTTTGTGTCATTATCCCAATACCCCTATGCATATGGGATGTGATGTATGTTTTATGTTTTTAAATTGTATGGCTGCATGACTGATACATGCCGCCTATTTTATTTGCTGTTACCCGCCCCGAGCCTGCAGGGAGGAGCGGAATACAAGACCAAACAATAAATAAATAAATAAATATATTGAGCATAGCAAGCCCGTAGCCAGGATTTTGATGGGAGGGGGGCTGAGTCTGAGTGAAAGAGGGTCTACCCTAGCAAACCTTTTGCATCATTATCCCAATACCCCCTTTCATATGGGATATATTGAGCATAGCAGGCCCGTAGCCAGGATTTTGATTGGGGGGGGGGGGGCTGAGTCTGAGTGAAAAAGGTTCTACCCTAGCAAAACTTTTGTATTGTTATCCCAATAATACCTCCATGCACACAGGATATATTGAGCATGGTGATCAGATCATGATATGAAAAACATAACAGTTTAAATAATGTACCGGTAAGGCCTTCTTGTGGACCACCCTGAGAATTTGGGTACATGCCTGGAGCATAGTGATCAAATCATGATATGAATAAACATAACAGTTTAAATAATGTACCAGTAAGACCTTCTCGCAGACCACTCCGATAATTTCGAGGAGGTGGGGCTGAAGTCCCTCAAAATGCCTGCATCCCACGCTTTCTACAAGCGCGTTGATGACTAAGGAGGTTGGGTGTGTCCTTCGAGCCTGTGCAATGGATTTTTCTGGTGGAGCGCAGTGTGCACAGAACTGGCCTCACCCTTCAAACCAAAGATTCGTCTGCCAGGGCCTAGCAAGCTTAGGACGGTGGCAGCGAGGTCCTCAGGTCATAGGTTTGATTTGAGTTTCCTTTTCTTAGATGGTTGACCTTAATGGGTTAGATGAGCACCATCTGCCCAGGTTTGAATTGAGAGTTTTCCTCCTCTTAGGATGGCTGCCAAAAGGCTAGAGAGCCCATCCTGCCCATTGACGCTCTTTGTCAGACCCTTCAGTTGTGACCTGTCGGGCATGGGAGGCCCTACCGGTGGCTATTATGCCATCGCCCGCATAGCTCACAACTTCATTAGGGTACACAAGCCTCTCCCCCACAACAAGGGGGCGCCAACAGAGAGGTACTACTGAGTCACCCACTTAAGAAAGGGCAAGTTACTGTGATCATCACATGACTTAGGCTTCAAGTGTAGGACAGAGATATATTGGTGTTAAGAAAGTAATGCAAAGGGTTATCTTTTCAGATGCTTTCTAAGT
The DNA here is from genome assembly GCA_030556195.1 of Anolis apletophallus. Taxonomy (NCBI): domain Eukaryota; kingdom Metazoa; phylum Chordata; class Lepidosauria; order Squamata; family Anolidae; genus Anolis; species Anolis apletophallus. Next base: position 24,261,500 of record JARBWK010000007.1, read on the forward strand.
TGTGGCATAGACACAAAGAATTGGAAAGCCCTGGCCCTTGAGCGCTCTAGCTGGAGGTCTGCTGTGACAAGCAGTGCTATAGAATGGAGGGTGAAAGAGAAAGCTGGCAAGCGGAAGGCACGTCAAGCCAACCCCAACTGGAACCACCTCCCACCTGGAAACCGATGCCCTTACTGCAGGAGAACATGCAGGTCAAGAATAGGGCTTCACAGTCACCTACATACCCACCACTAGTAGAAGGAACCTGGAAGACAATCTTACTTGATCAACAAGGGATTGCGTAAGTAAGCAAGCTGGTTGGCAACTTTTTTGCAAACTATCCAGCTAGAGATGGGCAAAATGGTCAGTTCTATCATGTGATGGTATTCATTGTTCTCAGCCTTAAAATGATACAGTGAGCCCCGTGGCACAGTGGGTTAAAGTGCTGAGTTGCTGAATTTGTTGACCGAAAGGTTGCAGGTTCGAGTTCGGGGAGCGGCGTGAGCTCCTGCTCTTAGCCCCAGCTTCTGAGAACCTACGAAATTTGAAAATATATAAGTTGATTAGATCAATCCAGCGGGCAGGTAACGGAGCTCCATGCAGTCATGCTAGCCACATGACCTTGGAGGTATCTATGGACAACGCCAGCTTAGAAATGGAGATGAGCACCAACCCTGAGAGTCAGACAAGACTGGACTTAATGTCAGGGGAAAACCTTTACCTTTTTATGCAATTTGTGGGAGGAGCTGAAATGCCCCTTTGAGAAAAAGCTCCATCATTACCTTTTGCTCACTGAGGAGGGAAGATCCGCAGTATGTTGTGTTCCTTTCCATCTCACACACTTACTGGGGGCCTTCCTTCTGTGTTTTGTGTGTGCTATGTGTTACCCTCTTCTCCTCTACTTCTTTCCCTCCTGGAAGTGTTTGGAAGAGTAGGTTTACCATACAGTGCAGGCATACTCAGTTTTGAAATTGAATGGATGGTTTTCCTTCCTCCATCACACACTAGCAAACTATCCATTTTATTCAAGAATTCTCAGTTGATTTGTTATCGCATTATAGAGAGTTGTCCCTCCCCCATTTTCTTTGTGAAAAGAAACACCTCCTCTCCTTAACTATGATTTTTGTTCCTGGATTATCAGTGTCATTTCCTAATTGGCTCTACCATAAACACATGGGGAAAAGTGTATTAAATTGCAAAAACGTTTTTTCAGGAGGGACATCCTGCTATTTCACATTTTGCCCTAGCTTTTCAATGATTGAATATGTTGTAGAGTTTCCACCCATTTAACATAGTTTGTTGGTACAAAGATGAAGTTTTTGGAGCACCACAACTACTTTCAAAGTAAGGACTACACAATTAAACAGGAAATAACACTTGCAAACTAATAAATATTTTCTTTATTATTATTATTATTATTATTAACACAACAAGATGAGTCCACAGCAAACCAATCACTATGCTGGCTGTTGTATTGAATCATATATCGGACACTTCCCAAGTGTCTAGGACTGTGTGATGTATTGGCGAATAATGTGTACAGATCCCAGTAAGGTGGCCTTTTGCAGCTGGCAGATGGTAATTTTGTCAGCGCCGATTGTGTTTAAGTGCAAGCCAAATTCTTTAGGCACTGCACCCAGTGTGTCAATCACCACTGGGACCACCTTTACTGGCTTGTGCCACAGTCTTTGCAGTTTGATCTTTAAACCCTATTATTTTTCAGAAGCAGGATGGTCATCTGTTGGGGGTGCTTTGATTGTGTGTTTGTTACGTGGCAAAAAGAAGGGGGTTGGACTAGATGGCCCTTGGGGTCAACCAGAGGAGGAGGAGGAAAGAAGGCATCTGGGGGCTCTCCATTTGTTGCCATTTTGGCGATTCTCTCCCCCCCCCCTCCATGTTGGAAGAAGGAGGGAAAGAAGGAGGGAAAGAAGGAGAGGAGGCGGGAGGAGTCTTCTGGGGGCTCTTCCTTTGCCACCATTCAAGTGATCCTTCCCCCCCCCCCTCACATGACAGAACTGGCCAATTTTGCCCATCTCTATCTGACTAATTTGCAAAAAAGTCACTTGTCAACCATCTTAGAAAGCATCTGAAAAGTTAATCCTTTGCAACCCTTTTTTAAATGCCAAAATATCTTTACCCTACACTTGAAGCCTATGTCATGTGATTAGCCCAGTAAGTTTCTGTTTCTTAAGTGGGTGGCTCAGTAGTATTTAATGCATGTGATGAAGTGGTAAGTGAAAATGGACTTCAACTGAACATACCCAAAACAGAATATCTGGAATGTGACCTTCAAACTGGAAAAAACAATTCAAATTAATGGATAAGCACTTAATAAGGCCACCTAATTTAAATACCTAAGGTCTCCATAGATGGCAACACAATGCCAGACATACAGTCATGAATAAATGCAGCCTGGTTGAAATGGCAGCAAACTGCTGGCATTCTGTGTGACTCAAAAATGCTTGAACCACTCAAGGCTAACATCTACACTGCAGTTGTTCATCAGTAGCCCTCTAAGGGGCAGTGTGTTGGTCAGCAACAAATAAACATGAACAATCCCTTAACACAATGGAAATGAAAATGCTGGGATGGACGTTTGGCTTTATAGTTCTTGACCATGGGCCAAATGATTGCATCCATCAAAGACTAGGAATAAAAGCCATCAGCAAGGCAATGCAGGAAGCAAGACTGGCGGTACGGCCATGCCATGAGATGAGAACTGACATCAATAGCACAAACAGCACTACATTGGCAGATTGCAGGACAACCACCTCGTGGAAGCCCAAAGAAAACATGGATGGACACCATCAACAAAGACTGCCAACCTGAGGATGCCCAAAACAAAGCCCTGTGGAGAAATGAAGCCCAGAAGAAAGACTGGAAACCTACTGGACAGTAGCCCTTTTGTAAATATTACACCATGTAACAAAATTTGAAAAATGTTCTGCTCCTGCTTTGAACATGTTATTTCCTGTTTAATTGTATGGTACTTACTGTGAAAGTAGTTGTTACACTCCAGAAACTTCATTTTTTGTGATTGACACACATTATGTTGAATTGATTGAGATTGAATGAGAGATTCGTTGAAAAACAATTGCAAAATGTGCTGCAAAATGTTTTTATGTCCCCCCCCCCATGTTTTTATAATGGAACCAATTAGGAAATTACATTTATAATCCAGAAACTAAAATTGTATTACATAGTGTTATTTATTGGAATTAGGCAGACTAGGTGTATGTGGTGTATTTCCTGGAACTGGTATCAGAAGGGTGTCAGAATTTGTGTAATTAGCAAACTCCTCCTGACTCTTTGTGAACAAACACATACCTGTGTTTCCAGAGGTTTACACAGAAAATTTAACAACCCCTTTAAATCCTCCTGAAGTTCTTTTACCCAGTTCAATCGTATTGACTACACCTTACTATATTCCCATATAATGCAGAAATCGTAATTTTAGGATCCAAATCTTCTATCTTTATTTCAAAATGTATACATAATTTCATACCAGACAGCAAACAGAGGCAATTTTTACATTGTATCTTTGAATGGATGGCGTCAGTACTTGTATCCTTGCTGCTAACATCAGATCTCAGAGAAACTCGCTACTGCCACCTTTTGCATGGTGATTTTTAGAGCTCCAAACTACATCAGTTTTATTGTTCATGTGTGTCTGTGTGCATAGTGTTGAAATAACTATATCACTGTTGTTTTTTTATTTTTAAAAAACCAGTCCTTTTGGTTTGCTTTATATTTGGTTTTATGCTTTGTTTGTTTTGTGAGAAATCCATTTCATCATGTGATGGCTTACATAGAAACACAGTATACTGAATGTAAGATTTCATGTCAGATTACATAGAAGAATAGTTGTAGTTATATAAATATAAGTAAATCCTATTGAACTCAGGGAGGTTGGGCTGAGAAAAATATGACTAAGATTGAGTTACATGAAGGCATCACTTTTCTTGGATCCATATTTTCACATTGTGTTTTATTCATCTGGATGAATTTGTTTCCATGTAATGTAATTTGGACTGGAATGTTAATTCTATTCACTACAGTCATCAGAGCAATGAAGATGGCTTCTCCTGATCTGTGCAAGTTGTGATATTTATCTTACCCACCCAAGTACAAGCTGTGGCAACTAAGGTTTCAACCCCATATCCACTTGTCTGAATTTAAACTAGTTTTAGGTCCCTCAGGAACAATGAAATACTTCTGCATTAGATATTAGAGGTAACAAATTTTATTTATTTTTTGGTAAATCTTCCATTGGTGGCACTTCTATTGGTGAACGTTTACTGTCCATGAAGACTTGATGACATTATTCCTTGTTCATCCACAAATACATTTTGTCCTAGTGAGGTTTTGGTTTTTCTCATGTTAGTAGGATGGTGAATCAACACTGGGTTTTAGGTATCCAAAGTACTGAACAATGGCACGTTGGATAGTTCTTTTAAAATCTTCATTAAAACTCAAAGTGAATTTACTATCCCAATAGCACAGAAACCATTTTCTGGCACTGCTCTGTCCAGATCTTGTAAATGTTTATATTTTAATTTATTGTATTAGGATAGACAAAAAACACTCTGTTATAGGCCCTTCCATTATGGGAAGTAATGACTATAACATTTGGGGCTAGGTAAAATGCAAGTAGTGCAAAGTGTCATAGTTTAAAAATGGGTCCTGATGTTAGTATAGTTGGGCAGGAGCAAAGCTCTGGTCAGCCATGAAAACCCTCAGGGTAAGGTTAGGCAAGTCACACTCTATGTTTCAAAGGAAGGCAAACCACCTCTGAGAAAATCTTGTCAAGGAAACCTTGTGATAGTGCTACTATTAGTTGGTAGTGACTTGAAGGCATACAACAACACAGTTAGACAGAAACAATGTACCTTATTTTCTGGTGTATAAGACGACTGGGCATATAAGACGACCTCCAACTTTTCCTATTAAAATATAGAGTTTGGGATATACTCACCATATACAGAAAGAGTACCCCTCTTCCAACACACACCAAATAAAAATTTAAAAAGCATCAGATTTGATTTCAATATGGTAATTTTCCTATTACTGTACCTCCTTCTCTGCCTCTCGGATCTTGCACATGTGCACCTGCACCACTTCACTGCAGTCTTCAGGAGTGAGATCTGAGAGGCAAAGGAGGAAGTACGGTAATAGGATACAAGGGCGGGCCAGAAAGGTAAAGTAGGTGTGTTTTTCTGGGCCCAGAGCCACTCTATCTCTTTATTCCTACCCCGGGAGCCCCGGATGCCTGCAGATTGCTCCGCCCTTCACTTATACCTTCCCAGTGAGGTGCCCCTTCACCTCATCATTGGGACCGCATTAAGTCCACGGATCCTGATGAATGGATTTTCTTCTACCATACTTGTACAGCGTCGCCCTTAATGCTTCCATACAGTTGCTGCATACAGCAGGGACGCAGCCACTGCCATTTTTGAGCTCCCCCCGCCATATGCGGCAACTACAGATTCTCTAATCCAGATTGGAAGTTTCAGCACCCGCTCTATAAGATGACTCCCAGCATATAAGATGACTCCTGGTGTATAAGTCAACTCCTGCATATAAGATGACTTTTGGTGTATAAGTCAACTCCTGCATATAAGATGACTTTTGGTGTATAAGTCAACTCCCGCATATAAGATGACTCCTAGTGTATAAGTCAACTCCTGCATATAAGATGACTTTTGGTGTGTAAGTCAACTCTCAACGTATAAGATGACTCCTAGGGTATAAGATGACTCCCATGTATAAAATGACTCCCATGTATAAGACGACCCCTGACTTTTGAGAAAATTTTCTTGGGTTAAAAAGTAGTCTTATATGCCATAAAATATGGTAATAACTATTTGCAATCATTTATGGGGGAAATCTGTCAAATATAACACATATTTCCCTCTGAATAGCTCTACTCTTTGGTACATTTACAAAGACCATACTCTAAAGATTTTAATAAAGAGAGCCACACAATGTTTTTGAATCCTCTCAACCTGCCACTTTAGAAATCTCCTTTGTTTTATTCTATAACAAATCTTTCAAAATGTATCAAGAAGTTAAAACATATACCAATAGGCATTTATATGTTACAGTATCAATATATCAATATCTCTAGTTATTGTCATCATGACATTTTTTGAAAACAAATATTTTATTGAGTTGAACCCAAGAGTAATTTTGTATTGATAGAAAGCATTTCCATATCAGATATTTTGCCCAATCCTGTCAATTAACTTAAAGCTCATCACTATGTCCATGAGCTGTTCTTAAGGGATGCAAATGAATGAGAGGAAAAAATTAGTTACACAAGTTGAGTCTCCCTTATCCACTTGGAATGGGAAGGGTTTTTTTGTATTTCATTTTATAAAAAATCCTTGTACTTGCATATAGATAGTGAATGGGGGATAGGAGGGAAAGGAGGCTAGTCACACATGGAGAGGCTGCTGCATTTTCTTCAAGGAGTCCTGACAAGGAAAAAGGAAGAAGAGGAAACAAGAGAAGACTCTATTTACATAAGATCTCTTGGCTGTCAGCACACTTTTTGCCCTTTTAGCAAAGTAGCCAGAAAGGATTTCCAGAGTATTTCAGATTTCAGGATAAAGGAGACTTGATCAGTAAAAGGACAGTCATGCAATAGTAGGGAAGTAAGAGGCTGATTTCATCCATTGAATCAAATTGTGTTATGGGCAAAGTGAATATGCTGCAAAAAGTGATCTCAGTTTCAAATAATTAATTTTTGATTAACTGCCTTCTAGGACCAACCTTTAAAAATGCAATAAAAAGATAATCTACTGTTCAAGAAAATATGGAACTGTCTTAAATAATTAAGATTAGGATTATATTTCTCTGGAACAATTAAATACTTCTGCATTGGATATTACAGACAACTTATATGCCAACTGAAAATAAGAGTCCCTTTAACATTATTAATCTTGCTCCAGTGACCTAATGATAATAACTGAGGACCTTACAAGATGGCGACTGCTGTGGAGCTCCCTTCGGGTGAGCTCCGGCTCAGCCTCTCAGATTTCCTAGATATGACTGGCCGGTCCCACCTCTCCCCTTTGAGGGAGTCGTCGGTTGATAGGCAGCTTCAGGGGGTCGTTCTTGGAGACCCACAGACCCTGAGCAGCTTGGTTTGGCTCGGGAAAGCTGCAGAGCTACCCCAGAGGACACCTAAGACGCCGAAGACGCTCAGAGACGGATGGGTCATTTGACCGGTGACTGCCTCCGGGGCCCGCTTCTTGAGATCGTTCAGTAGAAGACGCTCCTTAAGATCGATCCCACCAACCCCTCTGAGGGTTGAGGGGGAGCGGGCAGCCGATCAGGGACCTCGGCTAGTTAAGGCACCGGTGACCCAAAAGAGCAGCTCGCCACTAAGGCCGCGGCAAGCGACTCAGGACCTTCCCTCCGACCAGCTTGACCCCCAAGCGTACGCCGAGCTGGTTGAGGAGTACACCAAACTTATGGCCCACTTCACGGAGTTTGGGAAGAGATTCGGGGGCTTACTAGGGACATTGGGGATCCCTACATTGCAGGTCCCACTTCCAAACCAGAAACCTGATAACTGGGGCAACCCCTTTGGAAAACCCCATCGACCAGGACTTCGATTGGGACCAATCTTGGGATTTCCCCACCAGAGCCCCAGAGCCGGATCTAGAGAGGCCTGCCTCCAGTGCTGGAGGTGCCCTAGAGGACCTAGGCTCAAACCGGGAGAGGCCGGTCCCTAGCCTCGGAGACATGCCGACCATGATGGGCGACAAGGCCCCTGAGTTAACAGAAGTGCCCGGAGGAGCCATGGCGGAGACTAGCTGGATGCAGAGCCCTGACGCCCAGGATGATTCCCCGACCATCCACCTACCTCCTACGGAGGAGCCATCCAGGGGCTCCGGAGACCCCTCGGTGAGTCCTGGAGGCCTGCTGGTGTCTACAGGCTCGCCACTGGCCTTCTTCGACATTTCGGCTGTTTTGCCCCCCCCCCCCTCGGGATGCCTGCTTCCGTCCGCGCCGCGCTGGGAGGAATTGGGGGAGCATACTTGAAGAAGAGAGGCCCAACATGGCGAGCGGCCTTGAAGATGCCCAGCCTTGCCATGTGTCCAGATCCTGGGAAGAAGCGGGACCCGGAAGCAGTCAACCGCCAGAGGTCCCGCCCTTGGAGGACCCTGCACCCGGATGCAGCCATCCACCGGAGGTCCCACCCTTGGAGGACCCTGCACCCGGATGCAGCCATCCACTGGAGGTCCCGCCCTTGGAGGACCCTGCACCCGGATGCAGCCAACCATCGGAGGACCCGCCCTCGGAGAACTTCGCTCCTGACACGGACCCCGCTCGGAAGCAGCGGAGCCCTCGGAGGAGGAGGAGGCGGAGAGAAGGGAACTGTGTCTCTTCCCAGCCCATGGACCGGGGGACAGGGTCGACCCTCCTCCAAGAAGGCCGGGTTTGCAGAGCCAGGCCCCCTGCTGGTCCACTGGCTGAAGGACGGCCTGGACAGAGGACGATGAGGACCCAGAGGACATTTCCCACTAGGACCATCTGGAGCTCCTGCTATAGGCAGTTGAAGCTCCGAGGGACATGCCCTACCACCACGAGGGACGATAAGGACACTCGGCGGGTGGGCCGGAACTGCCAGCGCAGGCTACCATTTGGGAGCTTGCCGGCCCTGCCTTCCACCCACTCTCGGGTGCCAGCGATCCTGCTGAGGCCTCCCTGCCTGCCCTCTTTTGATGGCGGGATGGCACCTTAGCGGGCTATCGCTGGCTGGCTGACCTTCCCTACTCCCTCCTTCCCCCCCTCCCCCCTTCCTCCTCCCTATTGTGTCGTGTATTCTTGCTTCTGTTGTGTTACTTGAACTTCTGTAAACCTCTCCGAGCCTTCGGGGAGTGGCGGTATACAAGTTTGAAGTAATAAATAAATAAATAAATAAACTGGAAAAAGCCAGAATCAAAACATAAATGTGAAGATCTATTTTGTGAAAAACGATGGAAGCATGAGCACTCAGCAACACGTTATAAGACCAATTTATACATGGAAAGGATATGCTGATGACAATCAGCTCTTTTTATCGGTCACTTGGGGTTGTGCAGGTGCTGAACCACTGCCTTGGGGATGTCATGAGATGCGGGAGAGCCAGGAAACTGAATGCTGATGAATGCGGAAGGTGGGCCCTTTGTGTATTGGTGGTTCTTGCATCCCATAAGCAACGTGCCCTGGATGGAGTCTTTCATTCCTAATGGATTTTCCCCCCCAAAATATTCAAATGCCGTTTAAATTGTTTTTAACTTTTTCACTGATTTTCATTGTCTTGTCTTAACTTGTTAGTGTATTTGATTTTAATACACTTTTAATGTATTTAAATTATCTCCTACTGTATTTATTGATTAAATCATTTATTATATGTCACTCTGTCAGCATATGATTATTTATTTATTTATTTACCACACTTGTACCCAGCTCTTCTCACTCCGAAGGGGATTCAGAGTGGCCTTACAAGGCAACAATTCGATGCCACACACACACACACACACACAAATAAACAACTGCATTAAAATCCATAACAATTAAAACATCAAACCTTAAAACATAATTTAAAATCACACAATCCAAGCCATACTCCAAGGCCATTCCAAGCTGTCATCATGTTATTTTATAATCTCTTATTACATTGTTCCAATTTACTGACCAAAAGCTTGCTCACAAAGCCATATTATTAGTTTTTTCCTGAAGGTCAGGAGGGAGTGGGACAATGTAATTTCACTGGCGAGGGAGTTCCATAGATGAGGGGTCACCACTGAGAAGGCCCTGTCTCTCATCCTCACTAACCTCACCTGGGAAGGTGGGAATGAGAACAGATAGAAAGCAATGAGCATATGGGATATGATATAAGTATTTTAATAAAATAAAACATGAACCAAGCCTACAGGAAATTAAGGGACTAGACAGTAAAAGAGGGTCACAGCTCACGTGTTACCACTAGTAATATTTAGCAAGATCAACTAATTTATTTATTTATTTATTTATTGTTCGATTTTATATACTGCTCATCCCTGCAGGCTCAGGGCGGTTCACACAGCAATCAGATTGAAACAACCAGATTGGACACACATAAAACAGCAATATACATAAAAGTTAAAATTACATAAGATTCATAAAACGATAGACAGGCAGGTTACAGTAACCGGCTTCAGTTGAAGGCAAGCCTAAATAGGGTGGTTTTGCATGCCCTCCGGAAGGGAATGAGCTCTGTAATAGCGCGCACATCGTCCGGTAGTGTATTCCACAGTGCCGGGGCCACTGCTGAAAAGGCTCGTTGCTTTGTTGTGGAGAAGTGACAGGAGCGAACTGATGGTACAGTTAGCAGATTTTGCTCTTCTGAGCGTAGTGAACTCGGGGGAATGTATGGGGTGAGGCGGTCCCTCATGTACGCTGGCCCTAGACCGTGCAAGGCCTTGAAGGTTAAAACTAGCATCTTGAAGACAATTCGGTACTCAATTGGTAGCCAGTGCAAATGCTGCAGAATGGGAGTGATATGCTCTCTCACCGGTGCTGCCACCAGTAATTGAGCAGCAGCATTTTGCACCAGCTTGAGTTTCCGGATTGTCAACAAGGGAAGACCAACGTAGAGGGCGTTACAGTAGTCTAGCCTCGAGATGACAGTTGCTTGGATTACCGTGGCCAGGTCGTCCCTGGATAGGTAGGGAGCCAGTCGCCTAGCCTGTCGCAGATGGAAGAATGCGATCTTGCTGACCGTGGAGACCTGGGTCTCCATGGACAGCAATGGGTCCAACTGGACCCCCAGGCTTTTTACCAAAGGTGACAGACTTAGCTGCCCACCATCCAGGGTAGGCAACCGGCACCCGCCCAGCCCAGGGCAACCCGGCCAAAGGATCTCCGTCTTCGATGGATTCACCCCCAGCCGGCTGGAACACAGCCAACCAGTCAGAGCTTCAAGGCATTGATGGAAACAATCGGGTATGGTGTCCCATCCATTCTCAGCACTAGCTGGGTGTCATCAGCGTACTGATAACACTCCAGACCAAAGTCACGGACCAGCTGGGCCAGGGGGTGCATATAGATGTTGAACAATAAAGGAGAGAGGATTGCTCCCTGGGGAACCCCGCAACTTAATGGGAGTCTCCCAGAGACCTCCTCCCCGCTCTCCACACGTTGTCCCCGGTCTTGAAGAAAGGAGGCCACCTATTTAAGGGCAGTCCCCCTAACTCCCGTCGCAGCTAAACGGTGGGTTTAGCCGCAACGGTGGGTTTAGCTGCGACACATGGTCTACAGCGGGCCTGTCCAACAGGCGGCCCATGGGCCGCACCCAACCCACCAGCCCCTTGGATGCGGCCCTCCTACTCTCCTGAAAAAAATTATTTTAAAAAATATAAAACAATTCCAGAAAAAAATTCCCCCCAAAAAGTGCGCATGCACGCGGTTTCGCTTGCTTCTGAGACTGGCGTGATGCTTTGGGAGGGAGGGCAGAGCCATGGGGAGCCCCGTGTGGCTCCGCCCTCTCTCCAAAAGCATCACGCCAGCCTCGGAAGTGGCGGTTTCGCCCGCTTCTGAGGCTGGTGTGACGCTTTGGGAGGGAGGGCGGAGCCATGGGGAGCCCCCCGTGGCTCCGCCCTCTCTCCCAAAGCGTCACGCCAGCCTTGGAAGCGGCAGTTTCGCCCGCTTCCGAGGCTGGCGTGATGCTTTGGGAGGGAGGGTGGAGCCATGAGGAGCCGCCCGTGGCTCTACCCTCTCTCCCAAAGTGTCATGCCAGCCTGGGTAGCGGCGGTTTCACCCACTTCTGAGGCTGGCATGATGCTTTGGGAGGGAGAGCGGAGCTATGGGGAGCCGCCCGTGGCTCCGCCCTCTCTCCCAAAGTGTCACGCCAGCCTCGGAAGCGGGCAAAACCGGAGGAGGAGGGGGTGGGGCGTGGCCGGTGGCGTGGCCGGGGGTGGGGCAGAGTGGCCCCCCAGGTGATCAGTAACCAGAATTCCAGCCCTTGGGCCGGTAGAAGTTGGACAGCCCTGGTCTACAGTATCAAACGCTGCTGTGAGATCTAACAACACAAGCAGGGCTGATCCACCCTGGTCCAGCTGGCGGCGAAGTTGGTTTGTAATGGCGACAAGCACGGTCTCCGTCCCATGCCCAATACGGAAGCTGGACTGGAAGGGATCAAGTCTTATTACAGAAAAAACAGCTTCAAAGCTCGTTTTGGATGTAGGGGGCACTGGCGCCTCGTACCTGATAGAGTTCCGAAGTTTTCAGAAGTTTTTTTCGAAATTGATTTGGATGTACTTCCAAAATTCGGAATGGCTTCGTTAATGGCGTCCACGATTGTGCAATGTGCAGAAACCTGCAGAAGGGACAGTCAAAATTTGGGGGATTCCCTTTCCCTCCGTTTTTGACCACTACTACTGACAAAACTAGCCACACTGGTATGAAATATTGAACACATTTAACACATTAATAAACATTTAAAACATTTTAAATGCAATGGTACAAAAATAGAGAAGGGCGGAAATGACATACGAGCCCTATCCGAATATGGCGACGGAGACTTCGAAATGGCGAATCCACTTCCTGTTTCCTTAACTCTCTTTGGAATCGCTTCAAAAGTCAAAAACATCCGAATTTTGGATCTATCTGATAAACCTAAACAGGCCTGCTATCTATCTATCTATCTATCTATCTATCTATCTATCTATCTGGTCTGGGCGATTTTCTCGTATTTCCTCATATTAAGTTGTATGAATTGTAATTTTGTGACAATTTGAGCGAGTACGAGCACAGGAAGGTAAACCAGAAGTAGGCGTTCAATTTTGAAGCTTCCGGCCGCCATCGTCGGAAAGTATTGGAACTGGATCAGAACTGTTAAGCAAATGCGGCTTGGAAGCGATTTTCTCCCTTCCCACATCAGACTGATGTGGGAAGGGAGAAAGCCGCTTCCAAGCCGGGATAATAATAATAATAATAATAATAATAACTTTATTATTTGTGAGTCGCCCTCCACCACTGGTGCTCCGGGCGACTTACATCATTAAAAAACCAAAAAATACAACGGTTTAAAACATAGGTACACACGCCAGAAAGGCTCAGTCTCCCACGCGTCGATCAAACCCCAAATGCCTGGCAAAGAGCCAGGTTTTCAGGTCCGATAGGAATCTGATTTGGGCCGATGTGGCCCTGAGGGCAGGCGGGAGGTGTTCCAGATCGTGGGAGCCACCACGGAGAAGGCTCTTCGTCGGGTCTCCATCAGCCGAGCCTCTCTCACCCCAGGGATGGCTATACGATCACCATTTATGGCACGCGCTGGCCTCTCGGTGCGTTGGACTGTCAGCCGATCGCCCAAATAGGCTGGCCCAATATTATGCCGTGCTTTAAAGGTGAGCGCCATAAGTTTGTAAATCACTCTGAACTCTGTGGGCAGCCAATGAAGATCTTTTAAAATTGGAGAGATATGGTTTCTGACAGATGCCCCAGAGATGAGTCTGGCCGCTGCGTTCTGAATGAGCCTCAGCCTCCGAGTTGTGGACAGAGGTAGGCCCGCATATAGGGCATTGCAATAGTCAAGACGCGAGATGACGGTGGCATGTATCACAGTTCTCAACGCCTCTGATGGTAGATAGGGGGCCAACCGTCGGGCCCTGCGAAGATGGAAAAAGGCGCCCTTAGCTGCGGCCTGGATCTGGGCTTCCATCGACAGTCTCTCGTCAGAATCACTCCCAAGCTCTTCACCGCGGAGCCGGGGATAGGGGCTCGCCTTCAAAGAGTGGTAGTGGTGAGTGAGGGTCGGGTCGGCCAGGCCAGAGAATCTCCGTTTTGCCGGGTTGATTTTGAGTCTGTATGCTCTGAGCCAGCTTGTCACCGCTCTCAGCCCTTGACTGAAACTGTCTGGCACTGATGATGTCCCTGGGTCGAGCTTCAGTAGCAGCTGTGTGTCGTCGGCGTATTGGTAGCAACAGAAGCCATGGCTCCTAGCAATACTGGCCAGGGGCTGGACATAGATGTTGAAAATGGTGGGAGACAGGATGGCACCCTGGGGAACTCCACACTCCAACCCGCATTTCCTAGAGACCTGGCCCTGCCACTCGACCCGCTGCGAGCGGCCCCGTAGGAACGATCCCAGCCAGATCAGAGCCTTGTCCTGGATCCCGGAGGCAGCCAGGCGGTGGAGCAGTAAATCATGATCAACGGTGTCAAAGGCCGCAGTTAGATCCAGGAGGACCAGGACTGCCGAGCCCCCGTCCAGCTGGCGGCGGATGTCATCTGTAATCGCCACCAGGACGGATTCCACTCCATGACCGCGGAAACCTGACTGGGACGGGTCCAGGCCCCGGATCGATTTAGGAAGTCACGCAGTTGGCTTTCCCCGCCCGCTCAGGAGTTTACCCAGGAAGGGTAGATTGGCAACAGGGCGGTAGTTTGCTGGGTCGTCAGGGTCAAGGCTCGTCTTTTTCAGGAGGGGGCTGACTCTGGCCTCTTTCAGGGAGTCAGGGAAAACGCCTGTATCCAGGGTTTGGGCCCAGATCCCTCTCTCCTGCGAGGACCTGGGCCAGAAGCCCTGTAAAACCGAGTTTCCCCCAGGTCTGATTGGAAGGGGTCTTATCCCACGTCCAATCTGGGTGTTCACACCCAGATTGGAAGCGGGATAACATTCCTCCTCAGTAGACCTGGGGGAAACCCGAGCTGGAGGGAAAAGAGAAGCCTTGATCCCGGGTAAAGTCCCGTGATCGAGGCCTCTTTCCTTCCATCCTTGGAGGGAAGGAGAGAGACCTCGATCAAGGGTAAAATTCCTGTGACTGAGGCCTCTTTCCTTCCATCCTTGGAGGGAAGGAGAGAAGCATTGATCCCGGGTTACAGTCCCGCAATTGAGGCCTCCTTACTTCCTTCCTTGGAGGGAAGGTAGAGAGGCTTCGATCCTGGGTTACAGTCTCACGATCGAGGCCTCCTTCCTTCCTTCCTTCCTTGGAGGGAAGGAGAGAGGCCTCGATCCCGGTTTACAGTCCCGTGATCGAGGCCTCGATCCCGGTTTACAGTCCCGTGATCGAGGCCTCGATAGCGGGTTAAAGTCCCGCTATTGAGGCCGCTTTCCTTCCAGCCTTGGAGGGAAGGAAAGCCGCCTCCACAGCGGGTTAAAAACCCCAGTTTAGAGCAGATGCATCCACCATTAACGAGGCCATTACAAAGTTTAGAAATACATACCATTGGATTTTGAAGAAATCAGAAATCAATCAAATACGAAGTGCCAGAGCCCCCTACATACGAAGCGAGTTTTAAAGATTTTTTTCAATTGATTGCCCAGCCCTACTATCTATATATCTACCAGCTCTTCCACCAACCAATGTCCCTCCAACAAAACTTAACAGGCCTAATATTTAGCCAATGTTTTAGGACGTGGATGGGCTCAGTTAGCCCCCAAAGAGCTGGCTGAATATGCTTCTTTTCTCTTTATCTTCCCAGTGTAAGAAATGGCCGTTCCAGACATTTGAAAGTCCTGAGAGGAACTGCGATATAAAATCTCAATTCCTCTCAGGACTTTGTCCCCACTCAGATCCCTAACACCAGGCTTTTCCTTGAGAGTTGGCTAGAGAGGTGGCACAGGGCCTTCGCTTGTACAGCTCCAGACCTTAGCTTAAAGTTTGGATCTTTACAGGTGTTTTTAAAACCTGGATTAAACCAAGTAAATTCAGTTTACTCCAATTTGAAATGGATTAGGCTGAAATGTCATCTGGACACCTCAGACTAATCTGTTTTTTTGTAGCCTGAGTTTTAGGGCTGTGTAGGAGACCCCTGACTCTGCAATTCCTGGCTGATTGCACTCCAGCACTCATTGTGTTTTCCCCATGGAAAGTGAGGAGGGGGGATGCATGGCCTGTTCCCCAGCCACAGAGACTTCCACCTCATTCTTAATGCTCTCTGTTCCTTGTTCCTCCCAGGAAACCTCCCTATATTAGATCAGGAATCTCAGTAATCTGAGGATTCCCTGCATGTTGTGTAGGGCTTTAAAGTTTAATAGTACCCTTCCCTTTTCATAGTTTAACAGCCATATTCAACTCCAATGAAAATATCTGAATTGGAAGGTTGGAAGGTTAGCCTCTCTCCCATCAATATTTCAGATTGATTGAATCATATCCAATGTACTATTTAAGTATTGAACTGCCAGACGACGTGTTTGAACTCTGAGAATATTTTGAGCTGAATATATGAGTGTAATTAATGCTGAAGGTACAGATTCATTTTGGAGTTTTTAAGGCTTGATTCTCATTACTTGATTTTCAAATGATAATCTGGATTGTCTTCACATGACCAGCCTTGTGAGCAGTATGATGTCAACTATGCTGAATTAAACTCAAAAATTTCGCTTCACAGTTCAAAACACATTTATCCCTATTAGTGTCAACTGAAATTCCTCAGTGCCAAAACCATTCTAAAAAATGTATTCGTTAATACATTTAGAGTAAGAGAAGCATTTAGGATTAAGGTATAATGGCTGCAGAAATTGCATTACACATTTTCATAGGCCTTCTTCTTTCTATGGTACTTATGTACATTAGGAAAATCTCTGAATATCCTTTCTGAAAAGACTAGCATCATGTTGGTTGTGTCCTTGACAAGCTGAATTCTTGTGGAGGAAAAAAGTATCACTAATCCTTGTGTATACCTTTAACCGAAACCATATTAGGTGTTAGGTGGATTTGTAATTGGTTAAGCGACCGAATCCAAAGGATTCTTACCGATGATTCCTCTTCAACTTGGAAAGAAGTGACTAGTGGGGTGCCACAGGTTTCTGTCCTAGGCCCAGTCCTGTTCAACATCTTTATTAATGACTTGGATGAAGTTTTAGAGGGTGTGCTGATCAAGTTTGCAGATGACACCAAATTGAGAGGGATAGCAAATACTCCAGAGGACAGGATCAGAATTCAAAAAGACCTGAACAGTTTAGAGAACTGGGCCAAAACTAACAAAATGAATTTCAACAAGGAGAAATGTAATAAACTTTACTTAGGTAGAAAAAAATAGAATGTACAGACACAGGATGGGTGACTACAAGCTGAACAACAATCCATGTTGAAAAAATATTGGAGTATTAGAAGACAACAAATTGAACGTGAGCAAACAGTGTGATGCAGCAGTGTGATTTTGGGCTGCATCAAAAGGAGTATAGTGTCTAGATTAAGGGAAATAATGGTGCTTCTCTATTCTGCTTTTGTCAGACCTCACCTGGAATCTAAATCTAAAATTTAAAAGAGATATTGACAAGTTGAAAGGTGTCCAGAGGAGGGCAACTAAAATGATCAAAGGCCTGGAAACCATGGTCTATGAGGAGTGGCTTAAAGAGCTGGGGATGTTGAGCCTGCAAAAGAGAAGGCTGAGAGGAGACATGACAGCCATGTTTAAATATTTGAATGCATGCCAAAAGGAAGAGGAAGCAGGCTTGTTTTTTTGCTGCCCTGGAGACTTGGACTCCGGGAAATGGGTTCAAATTACAGGGAAGGAGGTTTCAACAAAACATTGGGAAGAACTTCTTGAGTGTAAGAGCTGTCCAACAGTGGAAGTCTGTTTCTTGGTGGTGAGAGATCATTCTTTGGCGGCTTTTAAACAGAGGCTTGATGGTCGTCTGTTGGGGGATATTTTTATTGTGCTTTTCCTGCATGACAGAGAGTTACTGAATGTCCCATGTGGTTTCTTCCAACTTTTTGATTCTATGATTCTATGATATGTAAGCCATAATATTGCATGAAAGACTATTCTCTGGATTAATAATTGATACCTATCTGGAAGGCAATGTGGTGCAGTTGGCTGGGAGTCAGCTGCATTAAGATCGGAAGGTCATGGGTTCGAAGCCTGCCCAGGTCGAGGTGAGCTCTCAACCAAATTGTGTAGCTTGTTGTCGGCCTTTGCAACCCGAAAGACAGTTGCATCTGTCAAGTAGGAAATTTAGGTACCACTTTGTGGGGAGGCTAATTTAACTGATTTACAAGGCCATAAAATCTCCAGGAAGTATGCAAAGAATGAAGGAATGAGACTTCTCTCCCTCGTGGCCAGAAGCTGGAATGTTAAATAAGTCTCTGAGTGTCTGTCTATATATGTTGTGTGTCTATAGCATTGAATGTTTGCCTGTATATGTATATTGTAATCCGCCCTGAGTCCCCTGCGAGGTGAGAAGGGCGGAATATAAATGATGTAAATAAATAAATATATTCTAAACTTTAATTTACTGTACATTTGCTCAAGAAAATGCTCCACTTCACATTGTTCAATTGCAGTCATAGAGTTGAAAGGGTCCCACAGGCCATCAGGTCCAACCCATGTTTATGATCTGCAGCATCCCCATCAGGTAGCTGTCCTTCTTCTTTTTCAGATCATTAGTTATATTGCTGAATTGTTCTTACTGCCAAGAAGTTCCTCCTAAGCTCAATCAAAATTGACTTTCTTGTAACTTCAACCCATTAGATATAATCATACCCTCTGGGGCAGCAAAGACCAAGTGTGTCATCTCCTCTCTGTAACAGGTGTCAAGATACCTAAGACCACCTTCTAATTTGAAGTTCAGCCACTGATGATGACTCTCTGAGCACAGTTCTCCAACCATTTATGGTCCTTCTTCTGGAGGCAGCTGTTGTTCAGAGATGCTCATCATCTTCTGAAGTACTCTGTTGTCTTCAACTATATTGAAGGATCAAATATTTATCAAACAGTCCAGTAAGCCTTTGTATATGCATATGGGATAGCTTGACCACAATTTTGTTGCTTTTGTCATAGCTCTGGTTGGCTCTCATGATCAGGGGCGGATCTTAGTGGAGGCAAAGTAAGCGGCTGCTTCAGGGCACCAAGTAGCCAAGGGCACATCTGGCCGCAGCTGCCAGGTTCGGCGAATCTGGCCGTGCCATTGCTGCGGCCGGCCGGCGCACAGGCGGGAGGATCTGCCCCAGCTGCAAAATGTTCCATGGCTTGTCCTTTTCATCCTCTTGGGAGTGCGTTTAGCAACTCCCTCCACCAGAAGCGCTCCGACCCGAAGACACATGCATGAAAGTTTCGTGCATGCGCTATTGGGACCAAGCGCTTCTGATGGAGGGAGTTGCTAAATGCACTTCCAAGAGGATAAAAAGGATGGAGAAACATTTTGCAGCCGGGGCAGAGCCTCCCGCCTCCGGCTGCAAAATGTTCCTGGCTTGTCCTTTTTGGCCTCTTGGGGGTGCGTTTAGCAACTCCCTCTACCAGAAGTGCTCTGTTTTAATAGCACATGTGCGAAACTTTCACGCATGCGCCATCGGGTCGGAGCACTTCTGGGGGAGTGAGTTGCTAAATGCCCTCCCAAGAGGCTGAAAAGGACAAGCCAGGGAACATTTTGCTGCCGGAGGTGGGAGGCTCCGCCCCGGCTGCAAAATGTCCCCCCGTCCTTTTATCCTCTTGGGAATGCCTTCCGCTACTGCCTCCACCAGAAGCCCTCGGTCCCAATAGTGCATGCGCGAAACTAGCTGTTTGCATGCATGCATGCTCCGGCATGCGCGCATGCGGCACCATCTCCACGCTGAAGACCCAGGGGGCGCCAAAAAAGGTTTGCTTACTACTATTTTTTTTACCTTCGTCCGGTCCTGCTCATGATATCCTTAATCTTGTATGTATGAATGCTATATTACATTCAGATGTGGAACAGAGATTGAGTGCTTATTTCTTCCCAAATGTGATAGGTGAATAGGGAAAATGCCAAAAGGATTTCTAATATTTTTAAAAAATAGTTGGTTATCTTATTTGATACTCAGCAGGTCTTTCATTTCTCAAGGGAAATTGCTTTAATGTTTAAACAGAATGTAGATGGAACTCAGATAATTTTGCTGCTATTGTCCTTTAGATGTTCAATATGATTAAAATCAGAAATAATTTCTGAAGGTAACTGTACACAAGGTATAACTGAATTGAGAAAAGAATCAAAATTGGCTCTTTATAGAGGCTATTATGTGCACTTATTAGAATCTGAAGCGAGTTGTGCTCCTCTGTACAATACACTAATTTCAGTATACACTTCCATGCTAATAGAACAAATAGCCACTAGGCATGAGAAAAAAGTTATGAAAATTAAATGAAATCGGAAGGGATTCGTATGTAATGGGACTTTCTAGTTTATACGCATCGCGCGCGATCCCGGAAGTACCCTTTCTTTTACGACACTTTGCGGCGTCATTTTTGTATCTGGTGCGTAAGTGTCGTAAGGACGTCGGATGGCTTCTTTGCCCTTACCCGACGTGGTTTCTGATTGGCTAATGGAGAACAGGTGGTACCATGAAACCACCTTCTTTCCTTTATTTATTTATATTTATTTATTATTCGGGCTTCTATGCCACCAACTCCCTGAGGCTCGCGGCAGCTTACAGGAGCCGAAGGGCACAGTAAAATACAGGCAATAAGCAGTTAAAAACAATTAAAAACAACAGCAGTACAGTAATTAATAACACAGTTAAAACAATGAACAGCACATCATCCTCAGAAGAACGAATAGATGGCGGGGCATGGGCAGGACTTACTCACCAAAGGCCTGCTTACATGTTTTACAGGCCCGTCTAAATGGGAGCAAGTCCTTCATAGCCTGAGTTCCGGCCGGGAGGGCGTTCCACAGCGTAGGTGCTATGACAGAGAACGCCCTCCGGCGGGTAGCAGTCAGCCTTGCGAGTTTAGCTGAAGGTATCTCCAGGAGATTGGAGTCCTCAGACCGAAGTGATCTCGGAGGGCAATATGGGGTGAGACGGTCCCTCAAATACGCTGGCCCCAGGCCGTGTAAGGCCTTAAAGGTGAGGACCAACACTTTGAAGGTGATCCGGTGCTCAATTGGCAGCCAGTGCAGATCCTGCAAAACAGGTGTTATGTGGGCGCCAGCTGGCGTGCCAGACAGGAGCCGGGCGGCAGTGTTCTGCACTAGCCTGAGCTTCCGGGTCACCGACAGAGGAAGGCCAACGTAGAGCGCGTTGCAGTAATCCAGCCTTGAGATGACTGTGGCTTGGATCACCGTGGCCAGATTGTTCCGGGAGAGATAGGGGGCCAGCCTCCTTGCCTGTCGCAGATGAAAAAAAGCGATCTTGCTGACCGCAGAGACCTGGGCCTCCATGGTCAGCTGGGAGTCCAAATGGACCCCCAGGCTCTTTGCGGAAGGCGATGGGCATAACACCGCACCGTCCAGGCTAGGAAGCTGGACATTAACATCACCCGGCGACCCAGCCACAAGATCTCCGTCTTCGCCGGATTCACCCTCAACCTACTGGCTCACAGCCATCCAGTAACGGCTTCGAGGCAGTGTTGGAAATTATCGGGGACAGAACCCGGCCTGCCCTCCATCCTCAGAATGAGCTGGGTGTCGTCAGCGTACTGGTGACACTCCAGCCCATAACTCTGCACCAGCTGTGCAAGCGGCTGCATTTAGCCAATCAGACACAAACAAACTCCTGGCAGTGAGGAGGGGCAGGGAGGGCCCGTCTGCTCCTCCTCTGCCAGGATCTAAAGCGCATCAAGGCTTGGTGCGCTTTAGATCCTGGCAGGGAGGAGGGGCAGGGAGGGCCCCGTCTGCTCCTCCTCCTCTGCCAGGATCTAAAGCGCATCAAGGCTTGGTGCACTTTAGATCCTGGCAGGGAGGAGGGGCAGGAGGGCCCCTCTGCTCCTCCTCCTCTGCCAGGATCTAAAGCGCATCAAGGCTTGGTGCACTTTAGATCCTGGCAGGGAGGAGGGGCAGGGAGGGCCCCCTCTGCTCCTCCTCCTCTGCCAGGATCTAAAGCGCATTAAGGCTTGGTGCACTTTAGATCCTGGCGGGGAGGAGGGGCAAGGAGGGCCTTCCCTGCCCCTCCTCTGCCAGGAATCTAAAGCGCATCAAGGCTTGGCGCTTTAGATCCTGGCAGGGGAAGAGGCCCCTCCTGCCTGCCAGAATCTATAGGCCAAGCCTCAGCTTCCTCCAACTTCAGCCCTGTTTTGGACTTCAACTCACTCCTCCCTCTCCCCCTCTCTCTCCTTCTCTCTCTCTCTCCTCGTGGCTTCCCCCTCCCTTCTCTTCTGCCTCCTCTCTTCCCCCACCGCACGGGCCAACTTCAGCCCTCCAGGTGTTTTGGACTTCAACTCTCACCATTCCTCTCAGCCTCAGGCCTCTTCCTTTTCCCCTCAGCCTGGGCAAACTTGGGCCCTCACTCCTTCAGGATCGGGGTGAGAGAGAGGCAGTGAGGAGCGAGGGGGGCTCCTCCTTTTTTTTGCTGCTTCCAAGAATAGAATACCCCCCTCCCTCCCTCCTTCCCTCCTCCTTCCCTCCCTCCTTCAGTTTACCAGCTGTTTGGATTTTTGGGAGTTGTAGGCCAAAACCATCAGGAATGCGCACGTTAGTAATGCGTATTTCGTTAGTAATTACGTTACATTTTAGAAATTTTTGGAAATTTTTTTGTAAGTCTTTCTATTACTAATAAAAAAATGCCCCCCCCCCCCCATTAGATTTTCGAATCCCGATTTTTGGGTTCTAAACCAAGCCTAAAAGCCACCAAAGTGCACACACAAAAACCTATCATAATACTCTGTTAATACATAAGATACAATGAAGCTCAGTAAGTAATTTTATCTATCTAATTACTATTATATTTTTAAACATTGAATAGTTGCTACATTTATTTATTTATTGTTCAATTTTATATACCGCCACTCCCCGAGGGCTCGGAGCAGTTTACAAAGATCAATACAGTGACTAATAACAGTTAAGACCAAATTTAAAATCAAATTAAGACCAAGTTACAATACAAGTCAAAGGCCTTCCGAAACAGATGTTTTGCATGCCCTTCGGAAGGCAGGCAATTCCCGCATGGCTCTGACTTCTGCGGGCAATGCATTCCAGAGTGTGGGGGCCACGATCGAAAAGGCTCTACGCCTAGTGGCAGTCAGACGGAAGATTGGGAACCTCCAACAGTTTTTTATCTTCAGATCTGAGTGATCTCTGGGGTTGATAGAGGGAAAGGCGGTCCCTCAGATACACAGGCCTCGGACCATACAAGGCCTTGAAAGTGAGAACCATCACTTTGAAGGTGATTCGGTGTTCGATCAGAAGCCAGTACAGTTGCTGGAGGATGAGAGTTATATGGCATCTCACTTGCTCCACAGCAAGAAGTCTAGCCGCAGCATTCTGCACCAGCTTGAGTTTCCAAGTCACTGCCAAAGTTAGG
This sequence comes from Anolis apletophallus, assembly GCA_030556195.1. Lineage (NCBI taxonomy): Eukaryota > Metazoa > Chordata > Lepidosauria > Squamata > Anolidae > Anolis > Anolis apletophallus. The sequence continues at coordinate 24,284,656 of JARBWK010000007.1, forward strand.
CCAATGTAGAAGGCGTTACAGTAGTCTAATCTTGAGAGGACCGTGGCCTGGATCACCATAGCCAGGTCGCTCCTAGACAGATAGGGAGCCAGTCACCTCGCCTGATGCAGATGGAAGAATGCGATTCTACTCACAGTGGAGATCTGAGTCTCCATTGTCAGTAGTGAGTCCAAATGGACTCCTAAGCTCTTTACTGATGATGATGAACATAATGTCACACCATTCAGGGTAGGCAATTGGATATCCCTACTGCCTGGGCAGCCCAGCCATAGGATCTCCGTCTTCGCTGGATTCACCCTCAATCTGCTGGCACGCAGCCATCCAACCACGGCTTCAGGGCATAAATGGAAATTATCGGGTACAGAGTCGGAGCGGCCTTCCATTCTCAGAACAAGCTGAGCGTCATCTGCATATTGATAACACTCAAGCCCGAAACCTTGTACCAGTTGAGCAAGTGGTCGCAGGTAGATGTTAAACAACAGAGGGGAGAGAATAGCCCCATGGGGGACCCTGCACGTAAGTGGGGAACTCCCAGAGACCGTCCCTCCCCACATCACTCGCTGCCCATGGTTGTGGAGGAAAGAGAACAGCCATTTCAAGGCCGCCCCCCCCCTAACTCCAACAGCCGCGAGGCGGTGGGTCAAAAGATTGTAATCAAACATATCAAATGCTGCTGTGAGGTCCAATAACATGAGCAGCGCCGACCCGCCCTCGTCAAGCTGGCAGCGAAGCTGATCTGTGATGGAGACCAGCACCTTCTCTGTCCCGTGCCCTAAATTGGGGGGGAGGCCTCCAGCACCCGAGCCCAGGCCGAGACGAATTTTTCGTGCAAGGACCTTTTGGGGCCCGGGCGCCAGGCATAACCTCCGGCTATCCTCGAAGCCGCGGAACACTACTGATTTACCATGCTTGTCCCCATCGGCTGGGCCACGGGACGTAGGAGGCCGGCCTACACTCTTTCTCCTTGGCCGGCAGGGGTGCCTCTCTTCGCGCCCCCTTCCTCCCCCTTCCTTGATGGTCCGATGGATCCAGTTTAGGCCCCAACCATCTGTTGCCGCCTGAACCTTGACTTTGTCCCATCCCCCCCATCCCCTATGTTGTGTCTGTCTAGTCTGTCCTTTAATTTGTATTGTGTTTTCCTGATTCTGTAAGCCGCTGCGAGCCGTATGGAGTTGGCGACATATAAGTCTAAGGAAATAAATAAATAAATAAATAAATAAATGGAAGCTGGACTGGAAGGGATCTAATCCGGCTGTGTTGTCAAGGAACTGCTGCAGCTGCTGCGCTACTGCCCTCCCAATCACCTTACCTAGGAACAGAAGGTTCGAAACAGGACGGTAACTGAAGGGAGCCGAACGATCTAAGTCCGGCTTCTTCAGTAGCGGAGAAACCATAGCCTCTTTCAACCCCTCTGGAAAGACTCCTTGCTCAAGGGAGCTGTTTATTAAATTCAACAGAGGGCCATGTAGCCCCTCCACTGAAACTCTGAACACACCTCCACTTCAAAGAAACACAGAGCTATATCTGGAATACAAGTTGTTTGTATTGATTTATTTCATACATTTTTAAGTTGCCATAACAAGGGAAACCAATAAAAACATTTTTTAAAAAAAATTATTAATCTATAGTTATTTAACTAAATATCAGATTAAGGGGCAGGGAGACATAGCTGTCATACGATCACTTACTTATTTAGAGATGCACTCCCATGGCACCTGACTTTGTGTAGAGTTCTTTTTAACATATTTTGGGAGCAACTATCTACGTGATGGGAGCTGGGAAGTTTAATGCCATTGGTCATAATTCTCAGCTGGTTAAAAAAAAAAGTGAACATGCCCTAACCATCCAGAACACAAAGACCTGGAAAATATTGTTCTGTATTGAGATCTGTATTGGGAGTATCCAGGGCCCATGAACACATATATTTGGTATGGGTTAATCTATTAAGGAAGCTTAGATGTGTAGGAAGCCAAATCACACCAGCCCAGGGACAGATGGTTCTGTCTCACTTCAAAGTGGCAAGGTTTTGGGTATCTGCATTTTTGGCATTACCCAAAAGGTTTACTGGCAGAATGGCCTTTCATTAGCTGGCAGATAGGTTGATTAATGAATGAGTTCCATTGAACCAATGCCTTGATCAAGATCCATGCTGTTAGCCAAGTCTATTCACTTGTAACCAATAAAATGGTGGACCTTTCCCACAAAATGTGTTTTGTCTTCACTCTTGCTGAACTTGAACTACCTCATTTGCCACTGGGTCCATAAACAGCCATGTTTTAATGAATTAAGTATTGTTTGAATGGGGGAGAAGGGAGTTCAAGCCATTCCATAATGGCATCCATGCTAGCCATGATTGAGCTTACTGTATAGGTCTATCCTGAACTCTTTGGGGATGGCTGCCAGGATTCAAAATATTTAAATAATGGTAATATATTTCACTTTATAAAGTAATTTTATAAAGCTTCAATTTATTCTTGGTTGGATTTTCCTCTCTGCACAACTCTTGTCGTTAATTCCCTTCCTTGCCTTTCCAGAGAAGGCAGGTGTTAATTTTGCAAATTACAGATACTAATAATTTTAAGTCTTTTCAATGGCACCTGATTTTTCCTTCTCCTTATAACTCTGTTACACAAATCTCAATTTAGTTAAATGTGTTTGAACTGAATAGTTCAAATCATACTAAAACATTTCTTTTGGTAAGTTAATGAGAATGTATATTTTATTTATTTATTTATTTATTATTGGGACTTCTCGACCGCCGACTCCCAGGGGCTCGCGGCGGCTCACAAGAACCAATGGCACAGTGCCATGAGTTAAAAGCATAGAACAATTAAAAACAAATTAAAACAAGCAGTACAATTAAAACAGGCAGCAGCAATACATACAGCCGAGTGAGTATCAACATGGCCTACTCTCCGAAGGCCTGCCTAAACAGATAAGTTTTGCAGGCCCGTCTAAACGGGAGTAGGTCACTCAAGGCTCTGACTTCGGCCGGGAGGGCGTTCCATAGCGTAGGAGCTATCACTGAAAAACGCCCTCCGGCGGGTAGATGTTAGATGGGCTGACCTCACGGATGGAACTACTAAGAGGTTGGCCTCTTCGACCGCAGTGATCTCGCTGGGCAATATGGGGTAAGACGGTCCCTCAGGTACGCTGGCCCCAGGCCGTGAATGGCCTTGAAGGTAAGAACCAGCACTTTGAAGGCGACCCGGTGCTCAATAGGCAGCCAGTGCAGATCCTGCAAGATTGGTGTTATTCGGCAACCTGCTGGAGCCCCAGACAGGAGCCGGGCGGCAGTGTTCTGCACCAGCTTGAGCTTCCGGATCGACGACATAGGCAGGCCAACGTAGAGCGCATTACAGTAATCTAGCCTCGAGATGACCGTGGCTTGGATCACCGTGGCTAGGTCGCTCCGGGAGAGGTAGGGGGGCGAGCCTCCTTGCCTGGCGGAGGTGGAAAAAGCAGCCTTGCTAGCCATGGAGACCTGGGCCTCCATGGTTAGCTGGGAGTCCAAGTGGACACCCAGGCTCTTCACTGACGGGCGCTGGATGCAGCGCCGCACCGTCCAGGGTCGGAAGCCAGCCCCCACCCCGCCCCGGGCGGCCCAGCCACAAGATCTCCGTCTTCGCCGGATTCACCCTCAACCTACTGGCTCGCAGCCATCCAGTAACGGCCTCGCGGCAATGTTGGAAATTATCGGGGACGGACTCCGGCCTGCCCTCCATCCTCAGAATGAGCTGGGTGTCATCAGCATACTGGTGGCAGACCAGCCCATAACTCCGCACCAGCTGTGCAAGCGGCTGCATGTAGATGTTAAATAATAGAGGGGAGAGAATGGCCCCTGAGGGACTCCGCACACTAATGGGGAGCCTCGGAGACCACCCCCCCTCCTCACACGCTGAGACCGCTGGTGGAGGAAGGAGGCCAGCCATTTAAGGGCCGTCCCCTCACTCCAGCCATGGCCAGGCGGTGGATCAAAAGATTGTGGTCGACCGTGTCAAACGCTGCCGTGAAGTCCAATAACACGAGCAGCGCAGACCCGCCTTGGTCGAGCTGGCAGCGGAGTTGGTCTGTGATGGAGACCAGGACCGTCTCCGTCCCATGCCCTGAACGGAAGCCGGACTGGAAGGGGTCTAACCATGCCGTGTCATCTAAGAACGACTGCAGCTGCTCATTACTGCCCTCTCAACCACCTTGCCCAGGTACGGAAGGTTCGACACCGGGCGGTAGTTGGAGGGAACCGCAGGGTCCAATGATGGTTTCTTCAGTAATGGAGCTACCACCGCCTCTTTTAAGCACTCTGGAAAGACTCCTTGCTCAAGGGAGCTGTTAATGACATTCAACAGAGGCCACGTAACCCCTCCAGGCAAGATCTAACAAGCCAGGAGGGGCACGGGTCGAGGGAGCAGGTGGTAGGGCGGGCTGCAGTCACAATCTTATCAACGGCATCTGCGTCCAGTGGCCGAAACCGGTCGAGGGTGGGCCCGGCGGAGGGCCACGGAGTCTCTAGCTCTCTTACTGTATCAACTGTGGCCGGAGACTAGGAACAAAAAACCCAGAAATGTATATGCTTTGCAACAATAACAGAATGCATATGATTACCAGCCTGGTTTAGCCCTCCTAAACATGCATGAAATAAGCTTGGATAAAACTTTCAGGAGGTATGAAGAAACCAATCAACCAACCAAGCTCTGAATTGTTAACATATTGGTATGTGAACTGCTGCATCAACATAACACAGCCTGCTATTGTAATGTAAAATGAGAATCTGTACACCATTCGATCAATTTAGAATCCCCATAACTTTGCACTGCAGTGTTGTATTTTTCTCATTTCATTTTAATTGGGGCCTTTTAGTGGTCTTTTTTCAAATTAAAAACAACACTGTCACAAAGGGAGGATATTGTGTAACCACATAGCAACTAATATGACTATTGCTTATTATGGTCAAATTTATATAGGGGGCAATGGCACATGCCTTGGTTAGATCCTTGATTATTCTAAGCTAAGGTAATGTTCACTACAATTGTATACCTTTGATACATGTTCAGAAACCTTTAATCAACTGTTTGAATCAAGAGGGGGTTTTGTGACCACTTAATTAGTATTCTTTGTTGCTTTGAGGGAGGCTGGATTTGAACAAAGTATTTGAACAAACCAAGAAATGACTCACATTAGAAAAAGTTGTTTTCTTTATTTTTGTAGATATATAGAAGGTTAAAATGCTATCTAAAGCCAAAAAGATTGCTTAACCTTTTATTTGATTTCAGTGGAACTTCCTTGAAGACATGACTTTTAAAGAAGTATCTTATTGTCTCATTTATAAGAGACAAAAAAAGTTTTGTGTAGGGACTTCTGATTAAAGGTCCGGGCAGTAGCCTCAAATGTAATTTGCTTGGCAAAATTAAACTGCTGTTGAATTGCTTTGTTAACAGAAGTGCATGCATGGTAATTGTTTTGAGCATCTGATTAATCTCTATTCTGGACTGCAGGACTTAAAACACATTATGTAAGTTATGGTTCTACTTAGCCAAATTGTAATGAAATACAGAGAAGAACATCCTCATTATTGTTTAATTGTTGGTGCAGAAGACACTGAAAAATTGGCATTTTGTTTCCTTTACAATGTTTTGTGTACTAAATAGATTTTTTTATGCTGGTCACATAAATAACTTCAAAATTGTCACATCACGTAAGGTTTTTGAGAAACTGCCAATTTTGTTTTACAATTATTGTAAAATTGCAAAACATTTTCTTTATCGACAGTAATTTTCATGATTTTTAGATTGCTCAAATCTTTCTCAGCCAAAACCAATAATAATAATAAGAATACACTTTATTTATATTCCGCTCTTCTTAATCCGAAGGGGACTCAGAGCGGATTACAGGTACACACACTTAGCAGACAGTCCCTGCCGTTTCCACAAACACACATATAGATGAACAGAGGCAAACTCTGGCTACCAGGGGGAGCTGACGCACTCCTCATCTCTCAGTATTCCCAGCGTCCCTTGCTGTTCCTTCCACATTCCTTCAGCATTCCTGGAGTTCTTTAATGGCCTCATAATTCAGTCAAAATATGCCTCCCCACTTAATGTGGTACCTTTATCACCTATTTGACAGATGCAACTGTCTTTTGGGCTGCAAAGGTTGACAGCAGGCTAAATGTCAAGCACCCACCTTGACCCGGGCGGGCCTCGAACTCATGATCTACTGGTCAGAGAGATCTTATGCAGCTGACACTTAGCTAGCTGTGCCACATTCCCGGTGCTCATTATGTAACATGTAACAGTCTGTTAAAATACCACAAAAATACATTTCCGATCATGTAGGAACTTGCTTGGGCATGCCAGCGGTATGGAAACTAGAGGATGAGGATGTAGGCAATGATGGCAATCAGATGAAGATGGAAGCGGATGCTGATCCTGACTTTGTGCCTTCAACTTCCAGTGATCCTCATTTAATATTTCACACAAAGCTGAATTATCTGGTTAGAGATTTGGGTTTATCAAAGAGTCAGGCAGAGCCGCTTGGAAACTTAGCCAAATCTGATTATTTTTTTAAGTTGAAGGTGATACCATTTCCCATTATATTGTCAGTTGTGCCACTGTACAGTAATCAAAGACTGAAGATAGAATGTCTATTGTCACCTTGTCCAAAAGATATCTTAATGGATTGTCCATTCCTGTACCTGATGCATATATATAAACTAAAATCATCAATGGGATATGGTCCCGATATTTTCTCAACACTGTTATAGTGCTGATTTATACAGGCATGCCTGGATGGACAAGTGGGAAAATCTATATAGGAGCATCTTCTTTCTTATTTAGAGCTGTCAGTATAACCCATGAATTATATAATTAATTATAATTAATCTGAGGGAATTCATAAGTAATCGCACCAGCCAAAGATGGTGACTCCAGTCATGCTGCTATTGCAAAATTGCCTCTTACTGTTTACATGATTACATTAGAAATTTGAGCGCTCAAGGCCTGCTCTTCAATTATGTCTTGCTCTGTAAGGTGCCAACATAGGTGAATAATTTACGCCAAAGATTATTTTTTTTATAAAAACAGTGAAAAGAAAAGGCAATGCGGCTATACACAATAGTAATCTCTTATCAAAAATAATATCTGAGTGAAACAATTTTGTCCTCAAGTTATTCCTGCTTGATATGACATGTGTATCTCTCCACAATAGCGAAATAAAATATATCTGTAGTTAATTTATTCCAGTACGGCTCTCCACTAAGAACCATTGTGGTGGTGTGGTTTGACTCCTGGACTACAACTTTGGAGACCAATTCAAATGGCCACCCAGCTATTGAACTCCTCGATGACCTTGGGCATCACATTTTTTTCAGCATCAGAAGAAGGCAAAGGCAAACCCCATCTGAAAAATCCTGCTAAGAAAACACCATAATAGGTACGTTCACTTTAAGGTTATGATAAGCCAGAAAATAGTTGGAGGTACATAACAACAATGGCTTTCTAGCAGTAGCTTGCCATGCTCCTCTCCTAAATCCTCAACATCAGTGAGGCATTTCTAGGTATATAAGGTCATCATTGTGGAAATGAATGATTGAGCCTTAGCTGGATCCCAAAACATTTCCCCAAATTACTCCTTGTCTGTGAACTAATATAACATGACACTTGTCCACATAGAATGATAAGATTTCTTGTGAATTTGGTAATCAGTTGCAAGAAGTGTAAATGCCATAGTGAAACAATACATAGAGTATTTTAAGATGTTGAAGATGTCGTTATCATTCTGCTTCCCTGCCCACATGTTGTCTTTTCAGCTCCACTGAATGCTGAGTTCAGGTCCTTGATGTGAAATGAGACACACAGGGTGAAGGCAAGGACCAGAGGTTTTATTCACTTCAGCCAAAAGTAGATGCCGGAGAGAGCTTAGTCTCAAGCATTTGCAAAGACCCAACAAGAATTTGAATCCTGCTGCCACAATTGGGGCTGCACAAATAAAGCACTTCACATAAGTAAACAAGCAAGGGAGTATGAAACAGACATGGGTCCAGTCTTGAATTGAGGTATTTTAAGATACTCTGCACAATGCCGGAGTCACCCAGTCTTTGCCACCATAATTTATTTCTTTATGACTTATGATTAACAATACAACATACGAGTCTCTAAATAACAAAATTATTAAATAGATTGGGTCGCTGTGAGCTTTCCGGGCTGTATGGCCATGTTCCAGAAGCATTTTTCCTGACATTTCTCACAGGTTGTGAAGTTTGTGGGAAATAAGACAAGTGGAGCATACCACCCCCCTGCTGTGTCAGCTCCACTGGCTGCCTGTCCACTTCCGAGCTCAATTCAAAGTGCTGGTTTTGACCTTTAAAGCTCTATACAGTTCTGGCCCAGCTTACTTGTTCGAACGCATCAACCGCTACCTCCCACCTCGTACCTTAAGATCATCCGGGGAGGCCCTGCTCTCGTTCCCACCTACATCTCAAATGCGGTTGGTGGGGACGAGGGATAGGGCCTTCTCGGTAGTGGCTCCCCGTCTGTGGAACGCACTCCCTATTGATATTCAATCAGCTTCATCCCTCCTGGCATTCAGAAAAAGAGTGAAATCCTGCTTATGGGACCAAGCATTTGCACTTTAGCACGATACAGCACCTGAGATTGGGTAGATGGCAAACTGGTGGATAAGACCTAATGCTTATGGATGGAATACTGTTTTAACTGTGGTGAATGTTCATGATGCATTTTAATGTTAATTGTGTTTTAATGGATTTTAACTCTAGTTGTATTTTAATGTATTTTAATCTTAACTGTTGTTTTTATTATATGTATATTGTGTGGCATCGAATCGTTGCCGTTGTGAGGTCGCTCTGAGTCCCCCCTCGGGGGTTGAGAAGAAGCGGGGTATAAATGGTGGAAATAAATAAATAAATAATATGTCTGTGGAATGTCCAGGGTGGGAGAAAGAACTTTTGTCTGTTTGAGGCACGCGTGAATGCTGCAGTTGATCACCTTGATTAGCATTGAAAAGCCTTGCAGCTTCAAGACTTGGCTGCCTGGGGTAATCCTTTGTTGGGAGGTGATTAGCTGGCCTGGATTCCCCTGTTTTTGAGTGTTGTTCTTTCTTTACTGTTCTGATTTCAGAGGTTTTTTTTAACACTGGTAGGCAGATGTTGTTCCTTTTCATTGTTTCTTCCTTTCTGTTGAAATTGTTGACATGCGTGTGGATTTCAATGGCTTCTCTGTGTAGTCTGACATCAGCGTTGCCTCCAAAAATCCTGCAAATCTTTTGGGAAGACAGGTGGACAAATGTTAGTGTGCTGGAAGAAGCAAAGACCACCAGAACTGAAATGATGCTCCTCCACCATCAACTCCGCTGGACCAGCCACAGTGTCTGAATGCCCAATCACCATCTCCCAAAGCAGTTGCTCTGCTCTGAATTCAAGGATGGAAAACAGAATGCTGGGGGACAGGAAAAGAGATTTAAAGATGGGCTCAAAGCCAACTTTAAAAACTGTGGCATAGACACCGAGAAGGGAAGCCCTGGCCTTCTAGTACTCTAATTGGAGGTCAGCTGTGACCAGCAGTGCTGTAGAATTTGGAGAGGCATGGATGGAAGGCAAAAGAGAGAAACGTGCCAAGAGGAATGTGCATCAAGCCAACCCCAACCAGTACCACCTTCCACTTGGAAACTGATGCCCTCACTGCGGTAGAACATGCAGGCTCTACAATCAGCTATGTACCCACTGCCAGGACACCGCACTTGGAGGACAATCTTACTCGGACAACAATATATCACCTAAGTAAGTAAGTAAGTAGTCTGACACTTACAAACAGGGGAATTCCATACAAGAAACACTCAGGACTATCTAATCACCTCCCAACAAAGGATTCCCCCGGGCAGGAAGCAGTCAAGCCTTGAACCTGCAAGACTATTAAATGCTAATCAAGGTGGCAAACTTGTGTCTTCAGTGGGAGTATAACCCCAGTTGAAACTCTATTCCCTGATCAACCTTTTGACTTACCAGGAGCACCTCTCTTTTGCCTGGAGTAAGCTTCAATGTACGTATTCACCCTCACCCAGTCTATTAGTGCTGGCAGGTACTGTTTGAGAGAAGCAGGACAGTGTCCTTGGATTGAAGTGGATAGGAGAGATAAAATGATGTATAAGTGTTGACATACTGATGACAACTGATGCCGAAACTGTGGGCAGTCCCTCCTAGTTGCTTTATGTATATGTTTTATGTATATGTTAAATAGCATAGAGGATTAAACAAAATTGAGCTAACAGGCATGTTATATGCTCCTTCTAAGTATAATTTTAAGCATAAAAACTAATTATTTTCCTCTTAGATAGAACATATAACAAGGATGCATCTTTTTACAAATGAAACTATTTTGCATATGTTGCTAATTCCTGTTCGCTTGAAATCAGATTATAAGACGTTAGTTTTTTAAATTTTTTATTCTTGCAGTTTTAAAAATGTTGCATATTTATTGCAGCAGCTATTCAACATGCCAATATAAGTTACCAAAGTTTTTATGCATGTTAAACATGGTATAAAGAAGGGGGGGGGGTTTAAAATGTTTGACAAATCCCCTGAGCTGACACCACTTTAATAAATCAAGGGCTGGAACCCTTAGCTGCCACCAAAATATAACAAGTAGGGGAGATTGTATATTCAGAATTTAAAACTGCACTGAGCTGGATCGCTCTTCAGGCCGGAACACCTTTTGAAAACCCACTGGCCACCACCAGACTTATATTCACTTTTAAGCCTTTGGCTTACTGGAGGTCTTTCAGGCAAGAATGCTCTGGACTTGCATTCAGGCCCATGCCCTGAGGTAAAAGTGAAGTGATTTCTCCTTCAAAATGTATGCTGCCACCATTAGACTTTTGTGATTGCTCCAGGAAACTGTTTTTAGACTTCTTTAACAGAGGCACATGTGAGACAGTTGCTTGAACAACAAAGCACTGAAGTTTATTTGAGAGAACTTGAAACCAAGGATAAATTTAGGGGGGTTCTGCCTTATGGACATAGACCCTACACCCCTAAAACCAAGGATTCTTGATGGTAAAAGACCTTGGCAAGCGATCCAAAAGCACCTAGGAACAGCCCCCAGTGCCCCAGAGCAATATTCTCACCAAGATCCGGAAGTGTGTGAGAAGGTTCGTTTTCAAACGCCGCCGAAGGCTAGCGTCGAAACCCCTTGTAGATTTAAACTGACCACTGACCACTTCGTGGAGATGCAGCCTAAAACGTGCATCCCACTGTGAGAGGATCTATTTACAATTACGCTGCCACCATATTCACTCTGGCTACCAATGTGAGGGCTTTGATAATAAACGACTTCCACAGATGTTGTGTTGAAAGTCTTTAACAATTTATTTAACATGGGTAAAAGACTGGGTGCTATTATCAAAAAGTTCAACTTTAACTCTTGAGGGTTTTGACCTGCGAAAAGGCTGGCACTCATACCTGTGGTATGGAGGGGCCAAAATTGAAAAAAACTTTGGAAATCATTTTATCAGATCCGCCCTGCTTAAAATCTGGCTAAAATATAAAGATTACATGTATACTAAGACACCATTATGGCTGTCACCTCTAGAAGCTAATCAAAGAAGGTCATTAGGTTGGACAGAGTGGCCAAAGTACCAGAATATCGTTACACAAAAGGAAGGTACATTAGAGATGAAAACCCATGAAGAAATTGCTGGAATGTACCGCAATGTGTTATGGTTACATTATTTTCAAATGAGAGAAAGTTTTAATAAAGATAGGGTTAAAGGATTCAGTACTGCGGAAGGACCTTGGGATAAAATTTTAAAAAGTGAAAAAAAAATCATATCTAAAACATATTTGATGCTCTTGAACTGGGCAACAGAGGAGGAAGTAGTCAAGCAATCTATGCTAAAATGGGCTCGAAACATTGGAAGACCTATCCAATTAAGAGAATGGGAAAGGCTATGGACAAAACAGCTTAAAATTACCTATGCAACTGATTTAAAAGAAAATTGGCTTAAAATGATACATCGATGGTACATCACACCTAAGAAATTAAATATAATGTACAAAAACGTAGACAATAAGTGTTGGAAATGTGGCAAGCAAGAAGGTTCCTTCTTCCACATGTGGTGGACCTGTCCTAAAACTAATGAATATTGGAAATTAATTCACAAGGAGTGTAAAGAAATCCTAAAGGTCGAATTCCAAATGAAGCCAGATCTATACTTATTGGGCATCATAGATAATGGAACCTTTGAAAATGAGAATACTGAAAAACTCTTTATCTTCCTGTCAACGGCGGCAAGGATTGTATTTGCTAGAACTTGGAAGACGAACCTTTTACCAACAAAGGACCAATGGGAAGAGAAGATTTATGAGATTAAAGACATGGACGAACTGACCTTTTGGTTGAGACAGAATAATGGTAAAGGAAATATCAGAACAGACTGGACACAGGTTGCTGAATATATTAAGATACAAGATTGAATTATAGATTGAAGAGAATAAGGTGATAAAAGTGGTTATCACGACGTAAAAATAAGAGCATCTGGGATGCTCCAGGTTAATAGACTCTGTTTTTGGAAAATTGTTATTGTTAATGGTGTGGAAGGAGAGCGGAAGTCATTTTTATTCCCCTTTATATGTTTACCTTTCCCTGTTCCCCATGTATGTTACTTCCCTATGTTTACTTGTTGTGTGTATAAAATATGAAACTTTTAAATAAAACTTTATTTAAAATTAAAAAAAAACAATTTATTCCACAAACGGGTACAATGCTTGGTTGGTTACAAAGAGGCTCCGAAGAGGTACACACTTGAACTAATTTAACACTGGGGTTTTAACTTCCCCTGATATAGTTACACAGGTACCAGCAGTTCTATTACTTAACTTCTTACCCCAGTAAATAACCGACTGTGGCTTTACCTACTGGGTTACTTTCACCCCAACTAGGACAAAACCTGTCCTACCCCTGGGTTTCTCTAAACCCACACACAGAGCTGAGACTCTAACAGCTCTAACAGACAGCTGGCTATCCCACCAATCGCCAAAACCAACTGACTTTTCCAACTAACTCAAATTCAAACCTCTTCAGCATTCTAAGGTAGCCTCCTGGCTGGCTCCGCCCACTGTTACTATGGCAACACATTCCCCTAGGAGGGAAATGCCTCCATTATCATAGTTAACCCTTTAGGGTCTGTCTAACACTTAAACCCCATATTCCAACAATAACAACACACACATTTTGACTTCATTACACACCTCCATATTCCCAAGGATTATTTTTAATTTTCTCTAACGAGAGTGAATTAAAAATAATAGGATATATGATACATTATCTCAATCATCTTATTACCTCCTAAAAACAGTTTATCATACACAGCAAACAAAAGCAGTGTAAATATATAATACATCAATACTGTAATCATTTTATCACAGTTACATATTTACCTACATTGTATACAAAACATAAACCATGTCCATTTTTATCTGGACAACTACATTTTGACAGACCAAGTTTGTAAAACCATTTTTATATTCCTTAATGGTCCCTACAATCTGGACAACATTCACTTTTTATTAACATGCAACTGGGGGCTTTTGGGTAATGTCTTTTATCTGTTTTTGATGTTTTTATTGATTTTATTCTGTAAACCGCTCTGGGCTCCAGAGAGAGCGGTCTACCAAGTCGAATTTATAAATAAATAAAATAAATAAACTGTCCAATGTCCCATTGTTCAGCCACAATCTTGGTCGCACTGGAACCACTGTCCATGAACAACAAAACACTGAAGTTTATTTGAGAGAACTTGAAACCGAGGAGAAATTTAGGGGGGTCCTGCCTTATGGACATAGACCCTACACCCCTAAAACCAAGGATTCTTGATGGTAAAAGACCTTGGCAAGTGATCCAAAAGCACCTAGGAACAGCCCCCAGTGCCCCAGAGCAATATTCTCACCAAGATCCGGAAGTGTGCCAACAAGAGAGATTTTGTCTCAGCTGAGAAAGGATGACAAGCCGCAATTTCCTGTTCTGCAAAGCTTGCATGTTTATTGAGCAAAATACAATATATTTTATACTTTTCCATTCCATACAGATTCAGATTTTCAGCCCGCCCTCATTCTTGCGCTGCGTTCTGATTGGATGGAACTTTCGCAATGGCTGGGATGTGGGATGCCGGCCGGCTCGCCTTAGCCAATCATGGGCCTGTGCTGCCTCAGTTTGAGCCAATCAGAGAGTTTCCTCGCTTTGCTGTTTGGGCCAACGAGGAGTGGGGAGCAGGAGGAATGTTGAAACAATGAGGTCGGAACTTTAGTAATGAGCTTATGATTATGCAGATGAGGATTTGGGTGGCGAGAGAGGTTCCCTGGTGTGCTCGATCTCGCCACCTATTGTCAATGAACTAGTTTCCTGATTGTCTTTTGCTAGTGTCCGGAATCTGTAATTTGGTGAGCTTGGGTGTTTCATTATGGGTCTGTGAAGGAGATATAGTTTGCATAGCCAGTTTTGGGCCTCGGGGGGAGATTCTTTTGTGATAAGTGGCAAAGAGATGCCAAGTGGCTTATGGGTTTCCTGGTAGATGAATCTCAGAAATCAGGTTTCCATAGCCAAGTGATTATCGATCTGGGTGCCCTGGGATAGCCAGGAAAAGAACCAATCTCACTTATTGTTCATGCAGGAAGAGTTTTGACATTTTAAAGTATACAGTCTGGTGAGCAATTTGCGACTTTGCTATTTTTAAAGGTACATTTCATGAGGGAAAGGAGGGACATGCGGGGGGGGGGGGAATACATTGAAGTTCCAAGGGAAAAGGGGTATCATTTTCAACTATATTCATCATTTTATTAGCCCATATCATTCAGTTAAATTCATAAGGAAACCCAGGAGAGTATTGGGGAAAAGGTCCAGTTTTGGAGGTCTATGAGAACGCTCTTTTGGGATGCAAGCAGGGGCTAGGGGCTTGGGAAACCTGGGGAAAACACAGGCCTTCTTCCTGGGAAGGTTTACTTTATAGTTTATTGTTAGGAGGCATGCAAAGGGACACTATGTGTCACTATGGAGGGAACGATGTTGCAATTTCCAGGGTTTCTCTTGGGGGGATGGGTTACAATGTTTAAGTTTCAGGGATAGCAACTGAAGGAGGAAGGAACCAGTCAGGCAGCTGTAGTTTTGTCACATTTTCCTTCTCATCTGACCCAAGGGGGTATGCAGCAACTGCGGAACTCGCTGCCTCTTGAACCCCAGCTTTTTTGGGAGCTAGAGCAGGGGTCTTTTCTGCTCGACTACAAAATCACAAAAATAGTTAATAAGCTTAATAGTTTCGAGATTCTGGCATGAAAGCGTGTGGTTTCTTTAAACAGTACAAATCTTCGTTACAAAGTACAACTCCTCCCTCCCTCCAAGAGATTACTGACAGGATCTCCTCTCTGCCTAATAAACCTTAACACTGCTAGAGATAGTCCTAGTCTGGATTTATCTATCTACACCTCTACACACTATCCTCTCGAATAGCTCTAGATTCTATTCACCAGGTCAGGGCTGTCCAACTTCTACTGGACCTGTGGCCGGAATTCCGGTTACTGATGACCTGGAGGGCCGAAGGGTCTGCCTCCGCCCCCGGCTCCGCCCCTCCCCAGCTCCACCCCTCCCCCGCCCCTCCCCAGCTCCGCCCCCTCCCCGGCTCCACCCCTGCTCCGCCCCCAGCTCCGCCCTTCCCCAGCTCCGCCCCCTCCCCGGCTCCACCCTCTCCCCGCCTTGGAGGTGTCTGTGGAGGACACTGGGGGCTTTGACTTGGAGATAGAGATGAACACCAAAATCCCAGTCTCAAGTCCCAGTCCCTGCTTGGAACTGGATTATATTGCAGTGTGGACTCAGGGCCCTTCACACAGCCATATAACTCAGAATATCCAGGCAGGAAACCCCACAAAACCTGCTTTGAACTGGATTATTTTGCAGTGTGGACTCAGGGCCCTTCCACACAGCCATATAATCCAGAATACCTGCTTTGAACTGGATTATCGGAGTCCACACTCATATAATCTGGTTTAAAGCAAATAACATGGGATTTTATTCAGATGTGTGGAAAGGAAGTCAAATAAGAAGCCAGGGCCCTTCCACACAGGCCTATAACCCTGAATGATAACGCATAATATTCATTCTGCCTCTGCTAATAATAATAACAACAACAACAGGTTCCTGGAGTAGGAGACCTCCAAGGGCCATCCAGGGCCATCCAGTCCAATCTCCTTCTGCCATAAGGGGAAAACACAATCAAAGCATTCCTCACAGATGACCATTCAGCCTCTGATGATAATAATAATAATAATAATAATAATAATAATTACAATGGGTTCCTAGAATAGGAGACATCCAAGGGCCATCCAGTCCAATCTCCTTCTGCCATAAGGGGAAAATACAATCAAAGCATTCCTCACAGATGGCCATTCAGCCTCTGATGATGATGATGATGATGATGATCATAATAATAATAATAATTACAATGGGTTCCTAGAATAGGAGGAGACCTCCAAGGGCCATCCAGTCCAATCTCCTTCTCCCATAAGGGGAAAATACAATTAAAGCATTCCTCAGCCATGTTGAATCAAACCTAAATTCTCATAAGAGCAACAGAAAGTACTGAACCTTGAGTTTGGCAGTTGTAGTTCTCCTCCATCCAGAGAGCACTGTGGACTCAAATAATGATGGATCAGGACCAAACTTGGCAGGAATCCTCAGAAGAGGAGGAAGCCAGAAAGGGAATGGATGAGCACCCCCCAGCACGCTCTGAACTCGGCCCCGCCCCTTTTTTGCTCTGGCCACGCCCCCTCTCGCTCTGTGCACTCTCTCTCCTTCCCTGTTTCTATCAGGTGGTGGAAGGGGGATGGAATGAAAGGGGGAAAGAGAGAGAGAAGGAGGGGGGAGGGGGGGAGGGAGTAGGAGAAGGAGGAAGGGAGCCTGCTCCTCCCCCCCCGCCCCTCACCCCATCACAAAAAATAAATAAAAAATATTCAAAAAAATATTCAAAAAAAATATTCAAATTTTTTTAATTTTAAAAAGCAGATATCTTGCAGGAGGGTAGGGGGCCATGGGGAAGGGGCTGGGGGTCGTATACGGCCCGCGGGCCGCCAGTTGGACAGCCCTGCGCCAGGTAACTCTGCTAACCACTTGACCACTTTCAGGTTTCTTCGTACTAACACTAACTAACCATAACTTTTCTCTTCTCCTGCTTCTCCTCTGAGACCCAAACATCAGACTACTGTCTGATTTCAAAACTCCTCCTCTTCAGGGCATTTTTTTCTTTTTCTAAGTTAGGCTCCACCCCCTTCTCTATCAGCCAATCCTAACTCCCCTCATTTCCCTCCAGGCTGCTCCTTAGGAGCGGCCCCTTTTGGAAATGAGAATCCTAAGATGGATGCCTCCATACACCCTATCTAAAATGGCTGCCAATGTTTTGGGCCTATTTATTTCAGGCTTCTCCTTGCCTCCGAGGTAGGGAATTCATTACACATGGTATCAAAGAACATAAGAACATAAGAACATAAGAAGAGCCATGCTGAATCGGACCTCAGCCCATCTAGTCCAGCATTCTGTATCACACAGTGGCCCACCAGTTGTACACGGGGATCTCGAGCAGAAGGGAGGGCAAAACCCTGACCTGCTCCCGACCCCCCACAACCAGTACCCAGGGAAATCCTGCCTACCTCAACCAACTCCGAGGTGGCACTTGAATGTCCTTTTCAGTAACTACCGATACACTTGGTATCCATGAATCTGTCTAATCAAACTTTGGATGTATCTCTACATATGCCAGACTGTGTGACATCCAAATCCCAATATTATAAAACTTCTAGACATGTTTCTCCTGTTTCAGCAGCACATTTGGCTCTTTGTGTTCTAAAGATCTTTCTAAAGATCTCAATTTATTTATTTCTTATCTTCTTATTATTCTTATCTTCTGATCCCCAATACATCATTTTGCTTTCTTCTTCTTTTAAAAATGCCAACCCTATGACTTCATAGTAGCTGCTTTGTACTTCCATTAGCCCATGTGAGTCATATACAGTGCTGGATCTATGGATAACCTATTTCTCCATAGCAGTTTCCCCTTATATTTATTTATTTCAATTTTTTTAAAACTTGCAGGCAGTAAGAATTCTAGGAAAGGGGAATATCCCACCCTGGAGTCAGGGGGACTGCCCTTAAATGGGTGGCCTCCTTTCTCCAGGATCGGGGAGAGCGTGTGGAGAGGGGAGAGGAGGTCTCCGGGAGGCTCCCATTAAGTTGTGGGGTCCCCAAGGGGGCCATCCTCTCGCCCTTATTATTTAACATCTACATGCGCCCCCTGGCCCAGCTGGCCGCGACTTTGGTCTGGAGTGTTATCAGTACGCTGATGACACCCAGCTTTTGCTGAGAATGGACGGCAGGCCGGATACCGTACCCAATTGTTTCCATCTATGCCTGGAGGCCGTGACTGGATGGCTGCGTGCCAGCCGGCTGAAGGTGAACCCGTCGAAGACGGAGATCTTGTGGCCTGGTCGACCTGGGCTGGATGAGTGCCCTGGATGGCGAGCAACTTAGCCCGTCATCCTTGGTTAAGAGCTTGGGTGTCAAATTGGACTCCTTGCTGACATGGAATAAGAGACTGATGAACCACCAGTCCAGAAGCTTCTAAATTCATAGTCTCTGAGTATGAACCAACATCTGCCCCACATGGACTTAGTTTAAAAATTGAACCAGGATGTCCAAATAGGTTTACAAGGCTATGCAGTCTGTAGAGATGCTGTTGCACTTCAGACAGACAGAATCCCCCTAGTTCACACACACATCAGACAGTCTCTGAATAATAGACTTTTATTGAAACAAAATATAGTGTCCAACAAAAGGATTAAAGAATATAAAACATAAGATATATCCAAGGTAAGCACACAGTTCAAAAATACCAGGATCCAAAAGGCAAAAGTTAAAAGCTCGATACTAGATTCTAGAACAGTTCAATGCAGCAATTTATTTATTTAAAACTTTTGTACCCCGACCTTGAATGGTTTAACATCGAGGGACTCAGACCGGCATAACAGCAAAGATTCAATGCTATACAATGTAAAAACAACTAGAACAACATATTAAAATACATATACATACAAACCCAGCATAAAACCACATCGCCATTAAAACAATAGAAACAATCCATGAAAAGGCATAGGCAAAAACATGAACTTGGAGACAAGGAAATCGTAACGCGGTCTATATTAAACGAAGGCTGGAAACTGAAGCTTGGGTCTTTCTTACAATCTTAAGTACAGAAAACCCAGTTTTTTCTTCGTGGGCCCTGTGAATCCACACTTATGAAGTCTGCGCACCAAGTGCAGGCCCAACGGAAACTTTCCAGTTTGAATTTTTTCAAGTTTTGGCGGTAGCTCCGCCCAGCCCTCCCCGAGGGCATAAAAGGCACCCTCTGCGCGCCAACCGCATTCCTTTGTTTTCCACCACTAGGCCAACATCGAAACATCATAGCGATCTGTGGTATGTCCACAACTAGTTTTAAACTTTGCACTTCTTGCAAAAGGAAGATTCCTGACTGCGACAGGCATTCGCAGTGCCTCCGCTGCCTCGGCGATACCCACATAGTCTCGACGTGCCGGTTTTGCCAATCCTTTTCGGCCCAGACCAGAAGGAGCAGGGCGCGGAGGCTCCGGGCCTACCTCATGGAGATGGCTCTTGCTCCCCCGGAGTTGGCGGCGGCTGCCCCAACTCCCGTGGTGACCGCGGCGACCTCTCTCCCTTCGGCAACCTCTCTCCCGGCCGGGAAGAAACGGTCGACGAAGGTGAAGCACACAGCTCCATCGAAGTCGACGACATCGAAGACTTCGACAAGACCCTGCACGGTGACCACCGAGACCATGCAGCTGGTCTGGTCCCGACAGCCGTCGGCGACGTCGGTGACCTCTGGCTTCTCCCAGAGATCGGCTGTTTCAGTGGCTCCCTCTTCGAAGGCCATGCAAATCGCTTTCAAGAGGTCGAGCGAGGAGGCGCAGCGTGTGAAAACCCAGGCAATCCCGCCAACTCCAGGGAAGACACTCGAATTGGCTGCCTCACGAACACCCTCTCCAAAGAGAAGAAGGGTCGTATCCTCCTCAGCCTCTTCCAGAGCTGCCACGTCGGGCACCTCTTAAAGGTCTACTTCCCCCGCTAGTCCCCTCGCTGTGGAGAGGAACGATGCCCGTCTCCAGGGGACTCTGTACAAACTGTGGTCCAGATCCCCCAGGGCAGTCGTTGGTGCAACAGCTGTTCATAGCAGCCACACCGGAGAAGGGATGACAGACCATGAGGCTGGCACAAGCACCGGCGACAAAGCGACCCGCCCTGTCAACGGTGTCCATCGCCCCTCCACCAACAACCGTCTCGGCGACCACCGCCGTAATGGCCCCACTTCCTGCTTCGACCGAAGTGGCCGAGCCATCCTGTTCGGAAGGCGAAATCGAGGATGACGACCCTCCCAGATCGGTCGTTTCTGGGTCTGTCCTCTCCCTGGGCATGGACCGTACCCCCTCGATTGAGGCTTGCGATCCCGACCCTTCTTCTCCGACCGACAACCTAAGGGCGTTCGGTGACCAGATGACGAGAATGGCAGTCGCCCTGGGCATACCGATCAAGAAGACCGTTAAGGCCTCTACCTGCCCGGTCTTTAGCAGGGTCCAGCCACAGGAGTCTCAGACACCTCAACTCCCACTGCTGGAGACCCTGGAAGAAGTTCTCCGAGCTTCGTGGAAAACACCATCTTCCATTCCACCAACGGCCAAAGCATTGAGGCTTGGTACCGTACGGATGAGGAGGAAAAGGAATGGCTCCTAACTCCCTCATAGTCAAGTCGGCGTAGTCGTCCGGGAGAGAGGCGTCCACGCCAGCCGACCAGGAGGGAAAGCGCTTTGATACAGTGGGCCGCAAGATCTATTCTAGCGGCCTCTTGCTCACCAAGATGGCCAATTACGGGGCCTGCATGGGCGCCTACCAAGAGGTGCTCTGGGAAAACTCGGCACCGTTCTTCCGATCCCTCTCGGCGGAGCAGCAGTCGGCCCTTTCGACCTTCATGCAGGAAGCAATCTCTTTGGCGCACCACCAAATTCTGATGGCCAGACACGCAGCCGATACAGCGGGAAAACTCCTCGCTCATGCCATCGCCATTCGCCGCCACGCCTGGCTAAAGTCATCGGGACTCTCTTCAACTTCTCGTCAGGTCATCGAAGACCTCCCCTTCGATGCACAGGGCCTCTTCAACGCCGGCACCGGCGAGAAGTTAAAGACTAACCATGACTTTAAACTGCTGACGGCCAAGCTGGACAACCCTCAACAGTCCAGACCTAGGTGGTCTCATCAACGACCCCGTTATCAACAACGATCCTTCCCTTATAGGCAAGGACCACGGCCTTATGTTCCACCGCAGCAGTCTCAACAACCTCATCAGCAGCATCAACAACAACAGCAACCTAACCGCCCGAGGAACCGGCGCTCCCGCTCTCGTCAGACACCTGGCAACGGGCAATCCCGGCGTCGGGTTTGATGGGGCGCTGGACGCCACCGTCTCCTCGCAAGATACCACTGCCGTCTACATGCCATCCTCCCTGCGTTGACCTCAACCATCCAACCCGCCATTTGGAGGCCGCCTGGTGAATTTCATCGATGCCTGGCGACGCGGTTGCTCAAAGTTGTGGAAGACGGTTATGCCTTAGAATTCGATGAGCTGCCTCCAACGGGGTGAATCGTCGAGACAGAGCCATCCCAAGCAATCTTGAAAGAGGTCGACATACTATTACAGAAGGGAGCAATTTCTCCATCCCCGGTATGTCAGGACGACCGGGCTTTCTTCTCCAGGTACTTCACGGTACCAAAGCCCGACGGTACTCGGCGACCCATCCTGGACCTAAGGGACTTAAACTAGTTCATTTTGCCTCGGAAGTTCAGGATGGTGACGGTGTCTTCCATCCTCCCACTTCTACAGGCCCACGACCATTTTGTGTCCATAGACTTGAAGGATGCGTATTTCCACGTATCGGTGAGACCGACGCATCGACGCTTCCTCGCTTTCAAGGTCAATGGACAGACATACCACTTCAACGTCCTCCCGTTCGGATTCGGAACCGCACCCAGGACGTTCTCAAAGTGTATGTTGGTGGTGGCCGCACACCTCCGGAGACAGAAAATCCGGATTTTTCCATACCTGGACGACTGGCTGCTGGCAGCTCAGTCGCCGGACCTCCTACTACACCAGTTGTCGACTACGCTACACCTGCTCTCCTCCCTCGGTCTCTGCCTCAACACGGAGAAATCGAGCCGACAACGTGTATCAAGTTCATCGGGACGATGTTCGACTCGAGGGACCAGATCGCCTTTCTACCAGACATTCAGTTGCAGGCGCTCCGGAAGGAGATTGTGACTTGTCAAGGATGACCGGTGGTTACAGCGAAAGAGGTCCAAGTTCTCTTGGGTCATATGGCCTCGACGGTTGCAGTGACGCCATTTGCCCGACTGCGCTTCCGCCCCCTTCAAAGATAGTTTCTCGACCACTTCAATCCGGCTCAGGACCACCACGCGAAGCTCCTCTCCATGTCGACATCGGTCCGGGACTCCCTAGCCTGGTGGATGGACCACCACAATGTATGTGTCGGGGTTCCGTTTCACTCACAGACCCCATCCATCACTCTCACGACAGATGCCTCGCTGTCTGCCTGGGGAGCCCACACCGGGACCTTCTCGATACATGATCAGTGGTCGGACGTCGAGAAACTTCACCATATCAACTATCTGGAGTTGCTGGCGATTTTCAAGGCTCTACAATCCTTCGCCCCTCTGGTTTCCAACAGGACAGTACTGGTCAGGACGGACAACATAGTGGCCATGTACTATGTGAACAAGCAGGGAGGCACCGGGTCGAGGAAGCTTCTCGCTCTCTCCCTGGCCTTATGGGAGTGGTGCATTCTCCACCAAACCCTCCTCAAAGCAATCCATCTTCCGGGAGACCACAACACCCAGGCGGACACGCTGAGCCGGACGCGCTGGTCGTCACACGAATTGGTGATCCACCCGGACGAGCTTCACCGTCATTTTCTGGTGTGGGGAGTTCCGGATGTCGACCTCTTCGCATCACCGGAGAACAACCAGCTCCCTCGATACGGGGCCCGACTGGACCCGGAGTCCCATCCCGGGTGCCTCGGGGATGCCTTTCTGATCGACTGGACGGGCGGCTTCTTCTACATCTTCCCGCCGATCCCGCTCCTGCTGCGAATCATCGAACGGATACAGCTGTCCCAAGTCAACTGCATCTTGATCGCCCCGTACTGGCCGAGGCAGGTCTGGTTCCCCACCCTCCTACTCATATCGGAGGGTCGCTGTCGCCATCTCCCGCGCCGACCGGACCTGCTGACGAGAGAGAACGGCCTGCTCTTACATCCAGACCTGCTGTCCCTGCACCTCACGGCCTGGAGGATCCATCCTTAGCCGGTCTCTCCCCGGGAGTGGTGTCCATTCTGGCAGCCGCACACAAGTATCCCATCGACAGCTGCCTTAGACGAGATCGCCCCCAGATGCTCTCTCACCCTCCGTAGGAATCCCTCACCTTGGTTTACTGAGGAGCTACGAGCGATGAAACGGAGGAAGAGACAGCTAGAGGACGTGTGGCGGGATTGTCGCGACGGAGCATGGAGATTAGCTTATAAACAGTTCAAAGAGGTTTATGAGCAACCTATCAAGGATGCTAAAAAAGTCCACTACTCTTCCTTGATAGAGTCGGCTATTTCACGCCCAGCTCAACTGTTTAGAATAATTCGGTCCTTGACTACAATTCTGGCTGTCCCAAATGATAGGGGTTTGGCACCAACAGCTGAGGTTTTTCAGAACTTTTTCGCCGACAAAATCTCGACCCTCCGCCGGGATATCCCAGCTACCCTTGATACAGTGAGTGAACTCGAGACTCCGCCGCCACTCGGCGGGCCCACCTTCACCCATTTCCAACTGCTGGACGCAGCAGCTGTCGATGGGATACTAGCTGCAGCTAGGCCAACTACCTGCTCCCTCGACCTGTGCCCCTCCTGGCTGATTAGATCTTGCCGGGAGGGGCTACGTGGCCCCCTGGGAAAGATTATCAACAGCTCCCTTGAGCAAGGAGTGTTCCCAGGGGGGTTGAAAGAGGCAATGGTAAGACCGCTGCTGAAGAAGCCGAATTTAGACCCTTCGGCTCCCTCCAATTACCGACCTGTGTCTAATTTGCCTTTTTTTAGGTAAGGTAATTGAGAGGGCAGCAGCGGATCAGCTGCAGCGGTTCCTAGACGACACAACTGGGCTCGACCCCTTCCAGTCCGGCTTCCGTATTGGGCATGGGACGGAGA
Organism: Anolis apletophallus; assembly: GCA_030556195.1. Lineage (NCBI taxonomy): Eukaryota > Metazoa > Chordata > Lepidosauria > Squamata > Anolidae > Anolis > Anolis apletophallus. The sequence goes on from JARBWK010000007.1 coordinate 24,309,026, forward strand.
CTGTGCTTGTCGCCATTACAGACCAACTTCGCCGCCAGCTGGACCAGGGTGGATCAGCACTGCTTGTTCTGTTAGATCTAACAGCAGTGTTCGATACAGTAGATCACACCTTGCTGACCCACCGTTTAGCCGTGACTGGGTTTAGGGGGACCGCCCTTAAGTGGGTGACCTCCTTCCTCCAGGATCGGGGACAACGTGTGGAGAGGGGCGAGGAGGTCCCTGGGAGACTCCCATTAAGTTGTGGGGTCCCCCAGGGGGCCATCCTCTCCCCCTTATTATTCAACGTGTACATGCGCCCCCTGGCACAGCTGGTTCACGACTTTGGTCTGGAGTGTTATCAGTATGCGGATGACACCCAGCTCCTGCTGAGAATGGACGGCAAGCTGGATACCATACCCGATTGTTTCCATCGATGCCTTGAAGCCGTGACTGGTTGGCTGTGTTCCAGCCGGCTGAAGGTGAATCCGTCGAAGACGGAGATCTTGTGGCCTGGTCGCCCTGGGCTGGGTGGGTGCCAGTTGCCTGCCTTGGATGGCGAGCAATTGAGCTCGTCATCCCTTGTTAAGAGCTTGGGTGTCCAATTGGACCCTTTGCTGACCATGGAGACTCAGGTCTCCATGGTCAGCAAAACAGCATTCTACCATCTCCGCCAGGCTAGGCGACTGGCACCCTACCTGTCCAGGGATGATCTGGCCACGGTGATCCAAGCGACGGTCATCTCGAGACTGGACTACTGTAACGCCCTCTACGTTGGCCTTCCCTTGTCGACAATCCAGAGACTCAAGCTGGTGCAGAATGCCACTGCTCGCTTGCTAGTGGGAGCCCCAGTGAGGGAGCACATTACTCCCATCCTCCGGCAACTGCACTGGCTTCCTATAGAGTACCGAATTGCCTTCAAGGTGTTGGTACTTACCTTTAAGGCCTTGCACGGTCTAGGGCCTGTGTACCTGAGGGACTGCCTTGCCCCGTACATTCCCCCGAGATCACTACGTTCAGAAGAGCAAAATTTGCTTTTGGTTCCATCGATCTGCTCCTGCCATCTATCCACAACTAGGCAGAGGGCCTTCTCTGTGGTGGCCCCAGTATGGTGGAACTTGCTGCCTGACACTACCCGAGTGATTTCAGAGCTCGGCCCTTTTCGAAGAACTTGCAAGACTGTCCTCTTTAAACTGGCCTTCGACTAATTGATCCGCCCTGAGGGGTTCATGCCTGGAGTTTTTAGAAACCGAATTTTTCTGATTTTACTGTATATTGGTTTTATGTGTTATGTTTTATGCTATGTATGGCTGCAAGTTGTATGCGCAGCATGTTTTTATTGTATGTTGTGATCCACCCCGAGCCTACAGGGAGGAGTGGAATATAAGATCGAATAATAAATAAATAAATATAAATAAAACCCGCCACAACAAAGGCATATGCAGCATGCTTCACCCGCTTTGCGAACTTCCAGGCTCAGCGGGGAATCGACACCTTCCCACCTGCGATTCCGGTGGTCTTGGATTTCCTCACCGAGCTGGCCCAGCACAAGCTGTCGATGTCCTCCTTGAAAACGCATCTCGCTGCACTGTCCTGGTACAGCCAACAACGGGGCGGTCCATCGATGTTCCAATCCCCGCTGGTGAAGAGGTTCCTCAAGGGTTATACCAACCTCCGCCCCCTGGTGCATCCACCAACCCCGGGATGGAGCCTCGACCTGGTACTGAAAGGGCCTAATGTCGACGCCCTTTGAACCTTTGTGTACGATCGACCTTTGTCTCCTGTCTTGGATGGTGGCCTTCTTGGTCGCCATCACATCGGCATGTCGCCCATCAGAACTGGCGGCACTGCGAGTTGACGAATCCTATCTACTGTTCCTAGCAGATAGGGCTGTGCTGAGACCCGATGTCACCTTCCTGCCCAAGGTGGTCTCATCGTTCCATATCAACGAGGACATCGTGCTGCCCTCTCTTGCCCAGTCACCGGTGTCACCGGCGAGACAAGACTTACACACCCTCGACGTTAGGAGGGCGTTGATGATCTACAAAGACAGGACAGCCGACCTTCGTAGGTCGACACGGCTTTTCGTTTCGTATGCATCCGACAAGCGGGGCTTACCAATCTCGGCGCAGAGGCTCTCGAACTGGGTTGCCTCCTTACTCGAGCTCTGTTACCAGATCGTTCGACAACCGCCTCCGCCCCATGTCAAAGGACGGTCGACAAGGGCCATGGCAGCGTCCACAGCTTTTTTGCAGGGCATTCCCTTAGATGCCATCTGCAGGGCTGCCATTTGGGCGAACCCGCTCACCTTTGTGTCCCACTATAGAATGGACACCAGGAACAACAAGGGCACGGCCTTTGGGAAGGCAGTTCTAACCTCGGGTTCCACGTAGGCTGAGTTGAAGCATACCCTCAAGTGCCCTTCCTCCTTTTGCACTTAACACTATGAGGTGAGGCCTGCGTGCCTGTCATGAATGGTGCTTGTTGCACTACACTGATCATTTCCTTGGTAGATTGATTGAATGTGAGGCCTGCATGCCTGACATGAATGGTGCTTGTTGCACCTTGCTCCCTACGTGCCTTATTTTGTTGACAGAATGTGAGGCCTGCATGCCTGACATGAATGGTGCTTGTTGCACTGCACTTTCTGTGTGTTATTTCTGTTTACAGACTGTGAGGCCTGCGTGCCTGACATGAATGGTGCTTGTTGCACCGCACTTTCTATGCATTACTCTGTTTACATATGGTGAGGCCCTTGTGCCCACAATGATTGGTGCGTGTTGCACCCCCTGTTTCTCAGGTTGGGAGTTTTTCTCCCCTTGTTCCCCTCAGGGTTATTGCAATAAATTGTCTTTGGTCCTTACTATTGGTGAGTCTGTTGATTCCCTCCTCTGTGACCTTAGCTTGCTAACTCTTCATAAGTGTGGATTCACAGGGCCCATGAAGAAAAATGGTAGGTTACATACCTGTGACCATCTTTCTTCGAGTGGAGCCCTGTGAATACACACTAACCCGCCCGGCCTTCCCCACTTCAACAGCCTCCCCTTTCTCGTTGCCCTAGTGACGAAGGAATGCGGTTGGCGCGCAGAGGGCACCTTTTATGCCCTCAGGGAGGGCTGGGTGGAGCTACCGCCAAAACTTGAAAAAATTCAAACTGGAAAGTTTCCGTTGGGCCTGCATTTGGCGCGCAGACTTCATAAGTGTGTATTCACAGGGCTCCACTCGAAGAAAGATGGTCACAGGTATGTAACCTACCATTCACTTTGTATCCCCTGAACGGAGCCTGTAGCTGCGGCGAAGGTCATGGGAGGCCTGTCTATACTCCTGAATGCTTGCCCTACGATCAAACATAATCTCTTGGTCATTAACATTCTCAGGTGCAGCACGGTCTTCTGAGCCCTTTACGAAGGAATGTTTTATCTAACAGTGCCCTGGGAACTAAACTGTTCTCAGGAACAGAAGTCTCATCTGAAACTGCACTTTGCACATCAGTATGCTCACTGTCAATCTCAGCATCCCCATCAGGCACAGGAACACCAATCCTATCATTCCCATCATGTACATGAACACCAGGCTGAAACACCACAGATGGTGTGACAAAACCAGTAGTGAATTCAACATGAGATCTTAGATAGACAGAGGAATGCTATGGAACAATCTCAGAAATGTTCAAAGGTTCTGTTCCTGATACCATACTGTAAGGCAAGACTGGGCAGATGTGTCAGGTCTGGAGTGCAATTTTCTAATTCTGGTACTCTATGGGGACAACTGAGATAGCCAGACAAGAAACAACACCCACCCTTCAAGGCCAGGAGTCCACTTGGGAAATTGGTGTTATCTGATGTTAAACCATTCAAAGCTAATGGTCATTCACATTCATTGCCATTCACATTAGTTGTATTCACATTTCCTAGGAGGTATGCAATTTATTTTGATATTTTTTTGAATAGAAAAGGAGGAATATCTGTATTACAAGAGTATCATGAGGCTACAGGACCTTGCCCACTTCTTGCTGTACATTAATAAAATTAAAAGAAAAAGGCCTACTGACATTCCAGATATTCACATTGTAAAATTCATGGAGTATCTCAGTTTTTTACTCACCAAACACAGTTTCATCGTATTTGAGTTGACAAGGGATATTTGACCCTCCAGAAGTTTTGGACCACAACTTTTAACATTGGTCATTCTGGCTGGTTCTTTTGGGAGCTAAAATCCAAAACATTGACAAGGCTATTTCTTCCTCACACTGGTGTAGGCATACCATGTTTTTTAACCCTTTACTATAATTCATAATCACAAAAGTAGGAATATGCTGCTTTAGTGTAGTCTACAATGACTTTAGATTACACTAAAGACTTTAGAGTTAGCTCTAACTTGATTTTAATTAGTCTATGTACCAACAATCTTTTAAAATTGCATACCATGATGGTATATCAATAAAAGACAGATAGGGTCAAATAATCTTGAAAAAGATTTTTTTAAAAAAAAAACTCTACATTTCTCCTCATATTGAGAAATGTGGAATGCACATGTTTCTGGACCGTGGATTTTATTAATAAAAATGCACAATCCATCACCCAGAAATAAAATTAAAGAAAACTTTTTTAATGCACATATGCATTAAAAAGGGGGGGGGGGATTCTCAATCTCAACTAGAAACACAGTGTCAGCATCCTTCGATACAAGAATAAATTATTTCCCCACTCCTCAGTAGTTTACTCAACCTCCTCAAAATGTAGTCTGATAGTTTCCTCTGTTTCTTTTTAATGTAGAATTCATTCTTGGTAACTTGTCTGGTACGAGAAAGGACAGATGAGCTCAGTGAGTCCATTCCTGCAATGCCCTGAGATAAAGTACCACTGATTTCAGCTTCTGAGTTCATAATGAAAATCAATATTTTGCTCCATTTGTTCTGACATATCACCCCACCTTCCATTTATTCTGAACCTCAACACCCTAAGGAGATTCAGTTACATGATCTTTATGTTCCTGGTGTAATGAAAAATTAATTCAAGCTGGCTTAGGAATCAACAGTACTCGTATAACATGGATGAAATTTGCACAATGGATCCTAAACAAAGTAATAAGATAGAGTTCAAGCTTTATTTTAAAAAGGCATGATTTTATACAAGGGACATGAAGTTGGGATGTGATTCGAATGAACAACAACAACAACAACAAAACTTTATTACGGTCACTGACCAGCACAGATTCGAATGAAATATGCTCTGTCAATGGACTTTCATGAATATTGTTGTGTTGTTTCAGAACAGCACTGCCCTTATATATTAATAAAATTACATTGATATTATATAAAAACACACAAAACATTAGAAAACACCCTGTTTCTGAGACTGCTTGAGAATGATTTCTAATGGGATCCATCACATGACATTTGCCCCATCCCATCAGTATTCAATTGGAATCCATCTGCAAAGTATTGAAGAAACTGCTTATTTTCAGCCTGAATTCTAATTGTGGTTTTTAAAAATGGATTCTTCCATTGCTGAAGTGTTGTTTTTGTGTGTGATAGGAAAATCTGTATCCATCCCATCAGCAATGATACTTTTAAAGGTCCTAGAGTGATGTATGGGGTGTTTTGAATAGGTGGGAGGCCTTCCATGGTGTCAAAGCGCAGTATTTTCAAATCATAAGAATCATAATAATCAAGTGTGATAAGGAAAGTATGCATCCCATCTCAATGCAGTATTTATTTATTTATTTATTTATTCATCCATTCCTTAAAAATGCGATGCATACTGATATAAACAGATTATATCCCAATGTGATAAGGTCCTAAGAGTTATCCTCTACCCTAACTATAATGTAAACACAAGTGGACAAAATTATATTTCGTGTCAATAAATCTGGACACAGCACGTAATAATATTTTTGTTCTCCCATTTTGATCTTTACAACAGAATATAACGTTCTGTAGATCTTGGCTTTACATATGGACCTTTCTGCAAACAGAAGCTGTGTGACTTCTCTTCAATACCATGATTCTAGATATAAAATGAGTGGAACTTGGAAAGTTAATTTTAAGGAGAATGAATATAATGGCACCAACACTAAACAGTAGTAAGATGATGCTCTGCAACCCATATGGACAAGTTGAATTTTGGAAGAAGAATGCAGATTTTATATTTATTTATTTATTTATTTATGTTCGGCACCAACACTAAACAGTAGTAAAATATCATGCTACAATGCATAAAAGCCACATTTAAAACCAGTTACATAGTCACATCGGTGAGGAGGTATGCAGCATCTAATTGTCTGGCCCTAATTGAAGAAGAAGACTGAGGTGCAGATTTTGACAGTAATACATCACTAATCAGATCAGGATACCTCTGAAACTGAATTAAGTATTTGTTGCATGATTTGTAGACAACAGACTAGTTATTTGCTCAGCAATATGAGATAAAGAAACAGACACACAAAACATATGGAAAAACTAAGGGACACTTTATTAACTATTAAACATTGATTTGCAGCAAGACTGCTTTGTGTGGCGTATTATGTACACCAAAGCAGGTGTAATCTTATCTTATCACCATAATAACAAGGGCAAACCATCTCTGATCCTAGAGATATTATTTATTTATTTATTTATTTATATGATTTTATGTAAAATAAATCAATGCATGCCAAGTAGTATCCACAAAGTAATATCATTACATCTACTATTAATTTTGCTCTCATATCTCTCCCAACATTCACCTCAGTGCTCCCCCCCCCCCCAATCACTCGTGTTTATATCCTCAGTACAGAAATTCATTTTCTCTTGTGGAGGTAATTTTCCATCTCTCTTATTTACTCCTATTTCAATAATTTCCCCACAAACTTCATCAAAATCATTTTCCCCCATATCCCTTGTTTAACTTTTAGCCTCCATGTCAACTTATCATTTATTGCCAATTTCCATAGTTCCTTGTACCAATCTGCAATTTGTGTATTTATTTACCTTTTCCAATTTTTTGTTATAAGTAATCTTGCTAGCACTAATAAGTTGGCTATTGCGTCTTGTTCTTCTTTTTTCAACTGTTTACTGTTATACAATGATAATAAGGCAGCACTAGGACTTTTATTTTCATAATATCCTCTATTTCTCTAAATACTTCTCAGAACTTACTTATGTATTTACAATGCCACCACATATATATATATATATATGTTCCCACTTCTTCGCATCCCCTCCAGCAGTGTTTTAAGTGATTTTTTTTGTTAATATTAGCTATTTTTACTGGTGTTAAATACCATTTCCATATTAATTTGTAATAGTTTTTTTAAAACATGTATTGACAATTTTTGAAAAATGTCTTTGTTCCCATAGTTTTGTCCATTCCATATCACTTATTTTAATCCATAAATCCCATATCTCCTTGAGAGTATTGTTCTTTGTTTTTCCTATTTCATTTTCACTATTATCTTATACATTTTGCTAGTTATTCCTTTCAGATTTTTATGTTCTTCCAAATCTCTTCCATTTTGTACTATTTGCTCAAATTGGTAGGTTTACTTCCATGATAATTTTATTTCCCTAAATTCCCCCATCATAGTTTCCTTCTTAATTCCAACATTGATCCAGTCCCCTATTTTATCTAATTTTCCCCTTTAATTTTTCATCCAATAAATGTTTCATTTTGGTCGGGAATTTCCTTTCCATTATAACTGGAGTTATTACTGCACCTTCTGTCAATAATATTTTCCTATATCTATTCCATAAAATTATTTCAATGTACTTTTTAATTCTATTTTAATATTTATTTAAGTGTACATTGTGTTTTAAGGCATCAAATAGTTGCCTGTATGTAAAGCCGCCTTGAGTCCCCCCTCAAGGGTAAAAAAGGCAGAGTACAAATGCTGTAAATAAATAAATAAATAACACGTTACTCAACATTGGGTTTTCAATTACTCTCCTTTTCTTGTTGAAATATATTTCTTTTTCCTCCAAAGGCATTCGGTTCTTGGTTCTCGGTTCTTGAGAGAAAAGCATATTATTATTATTATTATTATTATTACTTTAGACTATGGGGAATCAAGACAAGAGAGGCAAAACATGTTTTGTTCTGTGAAGGTCAAGGGAGAAGCAGAATTCCTACCTAGCCCCAAAAGGGAACTAGCCAAATCCTGAAATAACTTGCTGCGTGGGTCGCCCCCACCCGAAGAAACAATAATGTAGATCAGTGTCTCTCAACTTTCTTAATGCCATGACCCCTGGATACAGTTCCTCATGTTGTGGTGACCCCCAACCATAAAATTATTTTAGTTGCTACTTCAAAATTGTAATTTTGCTACTGTTATGGCTCGTTGTGTAAGTATTTGATATGCAGGATGCATTTCCATTCACTGGACCAAATTTGGCACAAATATCTGATATGCCCAAATTTGAATACTGGTGAGGCTGGGGGTGGGGGTATATTGATTTTGTCATTTGGGAGTTGTAGTTCCTAGGATTTACATTTAGCCTACAATCAAAGAGTAGTCTGAACTCCACCAACGATGGAATTGATCTAAACTTGGCACACTGAAATCCCATGATCAACAGAAAATTCAAGAAGAGTTTGGTGGACATTGACCTTGAGTTGTAGTTCACCTATGTCCAGAGAGCACTGTGGACTCAAACAATGATGGCTCTGGACCAAACCTGGCACAGATACTCAATATTTTCAAATGTGAACACTCTTGGAGTTTGGGAGAAATAGAGCTTGACATCTGGGAGTTGCTGGGACTTATAGTTCACCTACAATCAAAGAGCATTCTGAACATCACCAATGATAGAATTGGGTTAAACTTTCCACACAGATCCCCCATGACCAACAGAAAATACTGTGTTTTCTGATGGTCTTTGGCGACCCCTCTGACACCCCTTTGCGACCCCTCTAGGGGTCCCGACCCCCAGCTTGAGAATTGCTGGTGTAGATGGAACAGAGCAGTGATTTGGAAACCCCATCACACTGTCCCTCTCTAACCTCATGCATCAACAAAAGCATAGAAATCCTTTATTTGTTCTCCTTCTGAGAGGGCAAATGATACTGCTCCCCTTCCCAAAGTGTTCACCATTGAGGCAATGCAAGGGGAGGGACTGTATTATTGGTATTGAGCTCTGTGAAAGGCAACCCCTAAAAACCTTGGTCCCACAGAGCAGGCAACAGAATCAAGAGAAACAAGCAGTCTCCTTGAGTGGAGCAAAACCTTTTATTTCAGCGTGGCCACGCGGAGACGGAACAGCTGAAAGACCAATGTGTGTTCCAAGAAAGAGCTGCCCATGCTGTTATAATCTTTCTGTTATCTTTTGTACAATTATTATTAGGCCATAGTGTAACCTCTCGCCCATACCTCTTGTCCAATCAGGTTCCTAAAAACACGCTTTTCTCATTATCTTGCCATCTCTACATATGCAGCACCAGCTTAGATAAACATTATATTATTTGTATATAGATAAGCATTGAATTGTCAGGTCACCCTGTGTCTTCAAGATACATAATCTGCCCTTGGCCTTCCATCTTCCGTTTCCCTTTTGCCGAGAGGGGCACTTCATTTTAAGCTAACATTTCAGCATTTTGTGCTATTAAGCTCATTAACCCCTTCATCTGTAATACATTTATTTGCATTCTAAAATAGAACAGATTCACTGACTGATTGTTTTTAAGTTATCTTTATTATCTTCTTAAAATTCCAAAACATAAGCACAGTATAAAATGCTTACTGCCATAGATTGTTTGAGATCTATCTAACATGAAATGTTGGTATTCTCCCTCCCTCCCTTTTTCCCTCCCTCCCTCCCTTTTTCCCTCCCTCCCTCCCCCTCCCTCCCTTTTTCCCTCCCTCTTTCTCATGGGCTTGTTCCTCCATCACTTATTCAAGCAAAACCTCTATGAAAGAGAGTTTTTACAACTCAGCAGAAGGCTTGCCAGGGCAAAGACTGCAGAGTCAGGCTAGTTCTTAGTGTTAATTATATAAGGAGAGAATTTTTGAGATTCATTGCTTTGCTCGAAAGAACTTACACAAATGTAAGGAACAATGTGCTTTTGGGGGCCATGCCACATGCTAATCTAATTCAATTCCAGCAGTACATTTCCATTTTTCTTTTTCTCCTTACCTGCCAAGATTTAATCCAAGATTTAAAAACAAAAGCAAAATCACCCCAAAATACACTGGAAAGAAGACTCATTTTATTCAAGAATTCATAATCAAGATGATGATAATTAAAATATATATCACACCTTTGTAACAAAATGGGAACAAAATGAAACAAGAGGTAATAATAAGATGGCAGAACAAATAGGAAAATAACAATCACAGCACGGTGGTGGCTGGGAGAGCCTTCGCACAGTTAAAACCCGTGTGCCAACTGTGACCATACCTCGTGAAGTCTGACTTGACTATGGTGGTCCACGCCTTGGTTACCTCTAGATTGGATTACTGCAATGCGCTCTACCTGGGGCTTCCCTTGAAGACGGCCTGGAAACTTCAGCTTGTCCAACGCTCGGCTGCCAGATTAATACCGGGTTGGGTACAGGGAGTGGTTGACCCCCCTGTTTAAAGAGCTCCACTGGCTGCCGTTTTCCGGGCCCAATTCAAGGTTGATTCGGGCCCAATTCAAGGTGCAGGTGATTTCACTGGTCTCCAGACCAAAGTGAACTCTAAATGGTTTGACAGAATGTACTGATTGAATTGCGCTGTGAGTACTACATTGACTGATTGAATACACAAGAATATTGGTGTTTCAGATCTAAACAGTTTTGATTATTGCCCCCACTTGTGCCTTATTGAACCACCTATATTTCTTGCCTACAAAGCCCTAAATGGTTTGGGACCCGCCTACCTTGCGGGATGGCCGAGCCCTCGCTCCTCGGGAGGCCCTCCTTTCGCCTCCACCAGTTTCACAGACCCGGTTTGTGAATACTAGGGAGAAAGCTTTCTCCTCTGTGGCCCCCCGACTTTGGAACTCCCTTCCGGGAGAGATCAGGAATGCCCCTTCACTGGAAGCCTTTAAGAGACAACTGAAAACTTGGTTTTTCCGCCTAGCCTTTGGAGACTAGATCCCTCAATGCCTGTTTTTTTGGATTTCCTTCCCCTTTGCGACTCTTCACATTTTGGCCCTACTCCATTTATCTCCCCCAGTTTTTAAACATTTTATATGTACATGTGGCCCACCCTCTCATCTTTTTTTCCCTTCTGTTTTGGATGCATTTGTTATAGTGTTTTGTTAGATGTATTCATTTTATTGTGTTTACTGTTTTTATTGTGTTTATTGTTTTTTGATGTCTGATATTTTGTGATTTGTGGTTTGGGCACGGCCCCATGTAAGCCGCTCCAAGTCCCCTTTGGGGAGAGGGAAGCGACTTATAAATAAAGATTATTATTATTATTATGTTGATAACTAAGATAAAATTGCTAGCTCACATTCATCTTGTAATGAAAACCTGATGGAATGAGCAGGAAATGTCTCTCTTAATCCAATATACATTTTCTTTCTGTCCTTATTTTGTATCAGGTTGTGATACTTTTTGGGGATGTGTTCCACAGACATTTGTGTGCTTTTTTTGTATTTGCTTGCCATAATGTAGGCATTTCAATGACCTTTTCTTTATGTATGCTGAAGTGAGCCTGTGTGCATTTTAGAAAGGTAAGCATTTTGAATTATGCACATTTGTTTGCATAAAATTTGAAAAAAGAAAAAGATAATCTGTCACTTGTGATTTCTTTCCAGTGACAGGAGAATGAGAGATATATACATAGTTTCACAAATTGAGGGACCTGCTCCAACAGACATCTGTTCAAGTTTGGCGACTTCCATAAGTTGTTGTTCCTACTTTAAACTGTTTTTATTGTTTTAATTGTTGTTATTGTTTTGTTTTTACTGGTTTGGCTGATAGCCAAGTTTGCAAAAGCCTAATAAATAAATAAATAAATAAAAAATAAATAAATCAATAGCTCCAACAGACACAAGAGTTGTTGTCTACTTTAAAGGTGCTCATGGTGCTGATACAACCTAATTCCTCAAATAACAGCTCAAGACACTTTGTGTCATTTTCCTCAATATAGTCATTTTGTGATAAAAGTCATTATAAAAATATATAAAATAATTACATTGTAGCCAGTGACACGGCTGCTTTTCTGCTGAGTTTAATTTAATCTCTAATGCCATTTTTGTCACTGCAATGGAGTGGAACTGATAGGGCAAACTGGATTTGGGTTCCTGGTTAGGCATGTTAACTGAAGCAAAATAGTTGGTTTGCCCACTTATATTTTCTCATTCATAGGGGCCTCGGATGGTGCAATGGGTTAAACCCTTGTGTTGCTGAATTGCTGACTTAGCAGTTCGAAAACATGCAAATGTGAGTAGATCAATAGGTATCGCTTTGGTGGGAAGGCAAAAGACACTCCATGCAGTCATGCCAGCCACATGACCATGCAGGCTTCTTCTTATTTATTTATTTATTTAGCGCATTTGTATACCGCTCCTTCTCAGCCCGAAGGCGACTCAGGGCGGTTCACAAGGCAACAAATTGAATGCCAACAACATCATAAAAACAGCATTTAAAACATTAGCAAATAAATTAGAAACATGACAATAATAATAACATTAAGTCTCCAAGATAAAAACATAATCCAGTGTAATGGTCTGTCGATTAGAGCTGGGATTGCTCTTATCTCATACCCTTCCAGCAAGATAATCTCCACCAGGTGGTGGCCTTGGAGACAGGCACAGAGCTGGAAATGTGCCTTAGGTCACACCACACCAACATGAGTAGCATTGACTTGTATATTGCTGACTCAGGCAGGATATGATGCAACCTTACCTGGACATTGGGGTTGCTGAGTCAGGGGGGATATGATGCCTCTGCTGGGCATTGCATGCCATGGGGGTTGGGCCTTTGAGATGATGGACAGATGATGGGGGTGTGTTTTGTATATAAGGTGTGTTTGTTCCTTGTGATGCCAGTTCTGGCATCAAAAGCGTTATACCTTCAATAAATCTAGTGGGATCGAAAGGCCGTCTGCGTGGGTCCTTACAGAGAATTAAAGCGTTCTCACAGTATGCCAGAACTCCTATAAAGCCTATCGTGGAAGGATCCACTGAGGGTTGGTGAGCCTCGTCGTTGGAAAATGTCTGCAATGTTGAGACCCTTTTCAAGCGTGGAATGGGTGAGTCCCGAAGATTTCTGGGACAGTGATGCAGATGATGATGAAGACGGTGCCGAGGAGGTAGTATTCCCCGTTTGGGATTGGAAGACGGGTAGATGGAGCATCCCTTCCCTATGGGGAGAGGTGGAGGCTTCGGAGATGACTGCCTACAAGCTCTGCAGACCGTATGGGGAGGAGAGCGACAAGGGAAAGGCCCAAGAAGTGCCCAGAGAAGCGGTTGGAAGTGCCTCCGTTCAGGTGGGCTCTCGAGGGCCTGGAGTGGGACCCAGAGAAGCGGTTTGGAGTACCTCCGCTCAGGTGGGATCCCGAGAGTCCAGAGAAGCGATGGCGTTGTGGTGTGCATCGGCTCAGGTGGACAAGCCCAGAGAAGCAGGAAGACAGAGGATGTTTTCCACTCAGGTGGGCTCCAGAGGAGTTGGAGGTGAATCCAGAGAAATGGGAGTGCAGGGTGTTCGTGCTCCTATTCAGGTGGATTCAAGAGCCAGAGGACCAGAGAAGCAACGTGGAACAGAAGCACGTTTGTTCAGGTGGACCCGGTGCCGGCTCAAGGTGGACCAGGCCGCAGCAAAGAAGGTGCTGTGCAGTCCTCCGTTTGGAACGAGGGCGAGTTGGTCCAGGAGATGCAGAGAGGCTTTTGCGAGCTGCAAGAGTTGAAGGAAGCCCTGCAGTATGGGCAGGAAGACGTGGGAGTTCTTCGGAGAAGGATGGAGGTATTGGAGAAGAGAGTTCAGTGTTGCCAAGAGATGATGCGATGTCTCCTTGCCGAGGAAGAAGGGCATTATGACGATGCTCCTGAGATGGTGGAGAATGAAGCCCAGGAGACAGATCTAGTTCTTCCAGAGGATGCTCTTGAGATGGAGGAGGTCCAGCCAGAAGCATGGAGTGTGCCTGGAAAGGAGATGAATCAAAGGCTCCTTCCAGCAGTGTGTGAGCTCTTCGGGCAGAAAGTGGGGGGCTGTTTTAACTGCAGAGGCTGCCTTACCGGGAACCGAGTGGGTGGCTGAAGCAGTTGGAGAGTGTCCTGAAAAAATGGGATTGGAAGAGAAGAAAGGAGAAGAAAAGCCATTGTGCATTGAGGTTTTAGAAGAAGTGCTGGAGCGGGTGAGAGAGCAGAATCCAGTGCTTTTTAGCAACGAGAAGATGGTGAGTGTGCAGAAGGCTATTCAAGTTGGAGAAAAGGAAGATTCCCTTCTTCAAACTGTGGCAGTGTCCCTGAATTGGGTTATAATTCTTGCGCCTGAATTGCAAAGAAGAGGCCCTGGCTCCAGTGGGGGAGAGTTGCCGTGGAGACAATGTGTGGGAGAGATAAGCCTGGTATGTTGGCAGCCAGAAGTGCGAAGGAGGCCGGTGGTAGTCTCGAAGTCCCTATCGCTGAAGGAGGAAGTGAAGACTGGCTGTATGTGAGTGGAAATTCTCAACAAGTTGGTGCGCTCCCTGAAGAGAATGGAGAGAGCAGTTTGGAGTCGGGTGTGCTGATGGAAACAGCAGGAGGAGATGCCCCGGCTTCAGAGGGCAGTTTGGAGTCGGGTGTGCTGATGGAAACAGCAGGAGAAGATGCCCCGACTTCAGAGAGCAGTTTGGAGCCCAGCAGAGATGGGGCCGGGATTGTCCAGTGCGAGTCAGCTGTTGACAGAGCGAGCGAGCAGGTGGCGAAGTCCATGGTGGCAGTGCCGGTCCGTGTTGTGAATTCGAGTAAGCTGCTGGGAGAGCCGGATAAGTCGGAGATGATGAGGTGGTTCCAGAAGCGTCCTTTTGGGACCAAACGGATCATGTCACTCGGGATGGGGTGATTGATTGGGTTTGGAAAAGGTTTGACCAGAGTGCCAATGACTGAACTTTGGGCAACATCTGCGTGGCCAGACAGCGGACTTCAGAGTATGCTGAACTTTGGGGCTGAATCGTGGGCCAGTGTTCCAGCAGCAAGTCTGTTAATTTTGACTTTGGGGAAAACCAGCAACCTGGTTGTATTATGCTTTCTGTTTAATTGTCTTAGATGTTTTATCGCATTGTTTGTGTGTAGTTGTACCTTCGGTTCCTGTGAGCCGCCGCGAGCCTCAGGAAGTCGGCGGCATAGAAACCCGAATAATAAATAAATAAATAAATAAATAAATAATATGAGGAAAGTGTCCCTAATGGACTTGTAGCTGATATGATTTCGATCTTGAGTGTTGGCGTCACTTGAATGATTTGCCCCGAAATTGTGCTAGGATGATTTGGGGATAAATTGACCACGGAATGATATACAGGTTTTGTTATGATGCTTAGCAATGTTCATGCCTTATTGCATTGAGTGGGTGCATGTTTCTGATTTCATGTATGTAAAATGTTAATATGCTTAGGTGGCTTAGGGATTTTACAATGTGGGGTTAGTACATTGTGATGTTCAAAGTTCAATGGGATATTTCATGCTTCAAATGTGTAACATTAACTGTGGGGATTGATAGAATTATCTAAAGTGCATTGTGTTTTAGACCTGCCTTTAGTTTTCTCTAAATGTATAAGTTGTTATTACATATTGGTTTTGGGTAAAATGCATTTATTGCCAGTGATGCTATGTGAAGAGGAAGTTTCAAATGTGTATTACAGTTTAACTGCATAGATTATAGCTTTATTGCTTGGCTGAGGTTCCTTTTGAGAAGGTTTCATTGACGCCTTAGGAGGAGGTGTTAAGGGTTTTGTTTATGTGCTAATTGAGGAGGTTAGAAACTTTCTTTAGTGTTGGTTTGCTAAGATAGAGACGCACTCCCCTGCTGGGGTGTGTGGATTTAGCTACAGTTTAGTTGTGTATGAGGCTTTGCGCAGACGTTCAATTCCTGTGTGAGGGTCCTTTTGGTTTAGTGGATAAAGGTTTCAAGGCTTGGTTAAATAAGGTTTAGCTGTGTGTGTATATGTCGCTTAGTTGGATGGTTCATTTCCATGCGATGGTTTGGGTAAAGAAGGGAGTTGTAGTTTTCCTTGCTATGTGCTTCCTGCCATGTGAGGAGGTGTAGTAGTTGTTCGGAGGAATAGAGTTCTAAGGATGGTGTGTTGAAATTGAAATTGAGCGTGGGGATTTCATGTGGATGTTTCCTTCCCACGTATGTGATGGCTAGAGAGTTTAGATGGATGTATTTGGCCGCAGGGGAGATTGGTAAGTGCCTTCTGCCAAGGTGGCAAGGGAATTGGGGTTTTGTGTGGTTCGCTTAAGCACAGTTGACTTAGTCCTGTGTATTGGGTTCGACTTGTTGATGAAGTTAAAGTTGCTTTGGGAGATTTAGGTGGAGTTATGGTTAGATAAGGCACAGATGTGTTTTAACAGGTTAGAGAATTGTAGTTTTGTACTTGATACCTCCTGCTTTTGCAGTGGAAGGTTTTGGGAGTTATGGGGCTTGGAATCTTGGTTGTGTGATTTTGGTTTGTGCTGTGATGATGCGCAGTTGATTTATTCCTGTGTGATGGGTTGTTAGATTGGTTAAGTTAGGGAAGTGATAGGTTTTGTAGTGGTCGATGGTTACATAGGAATTGTAGTTTTGTGGGTGTACCTCCTGCTATTGCAGTAGAGGGATGAAGTTGTTTAGGGGTTTTGGTAGTGGCGAGTGAGAGGTTATCGAGTCTTGGGACTTAGATTGTGGTGGAAGATAGTGAAGTTCACTTTGGTTTGTGAAAAAGTGATTTGTGGCCAGTAGTAGAAGGCTACATGAGTGTGCATTGTAAGATCAAGGTGCACAAGGCCCACATGTTTGGGAGGTTGAGTGTGGGAGCCGAGTGTGTCCTGGTTGATGGTGAATGCGGAATAAGTGGGTTGGCCCAGAGGGTGTCCAGATTGAGGTTTGGAGTTTGTACCATGCAGTTGTAGAATGATGGGCATGGTAGTAGAAGTGGTAGCATTTGGAGAGTTTTGGATTGCCTGAAAATAGCTGAGGGTGGAAATTGGCCTTGAACAAGCTAGACATTTGTGATAGAGGAATGTCTGGTTATCTGAATGTGTGAGAGTTCAGGATTGGTATGTGAAGGAGATGGAAGGGCTTTGTCCCAGTGTGTGTTTGACTGGAGAGAGGCTGAGGTGGGCTCACTTCGCCTTGTGAATAATAGAGTTGGTTCTCATTTTGGGATAGCAAGAGCTAGTTATGACTTTGTTTGGTGCTGGGACAGGATTTAGATATTAAAGTTGGATAGCGTTTTGAGTCTTCTTTTCCACAGGGGGGAGGGGGAGGAGTATTCTGTAATGGTCTGTCGATTAGAGCTGGGATTGCTCTTATCTCATACCCTTCCAGCAAGATAATCTCCACCAGGTGGTGGCCTTGGAGACAGGCACAGAGCTGGAAATGTGCCTTAGGTCACACCACACCAACATGAGTAGCATTGACTTGTATATTGCTGACTCAGGCAGGATATGATGCAACCTTACCTGGACATTGGGGTTGCTGAGTCAGAGGGGATATGATGCAACCTCTGCTGGGCATTGCATGCCATGGGGGTTGGGCCTTTGAGATGATGGACAGATGATGGGGGTGTGTTTTGTATATAAGGTGTGTTTGTTCCTTGTGATGCCAGTTCTGGCATCAAAAGCGTTATACCTTCAATAAATCTAGTGGGATCGAGTTGCCGTCTGCGTGTGGTCCTTACAGAGAATTAAAGCGTTCTCACAATCCAGCCTCGTGGTCCAATTGTTGGAAATGGAGATGAGCACCTTCCCCAACAGCCAGAGTTGGGCACCACTGCCAGAGCGGGAAATAAAAGGAGAGGCTTTGCCTTGGTCTTATTTGTGTTTCATTGTATTTCACTGTAACAAGGTATTGAATGTTTGCCTATGTCTGTTTTGTATGCTGTAATCCACTCTGAGTCCCCTCAGGGAGAAGGGTGGGATATAAATATATTATTAGTAGTATTAGTATTAATATTAGTATTAATCTTCTCTTCTATTCCCCAAATGGAAGGAATCTGCTGTGTCTATAAAGTTTCTGAACTTTTGTATGTTTTTCCTCATTACCCTAGTCAAAGTCACACCTTTGATATAGGGCTACCATGCTTATGAAGTACAAATAATTAAAGGATGTGGTGTGTCACGTAAGCATGTGCTAGGAAATGTGATCCATTAATTAGTGACATTGCTGTAAGGTATAAGCAGTCCCTGAGTTACAACCATCCAACTTACAAATGACTCATAGTTAAGAATGGGTGAGACAAGAGGAAGTGAGAGAAATCTACCCCTAGGAAGGGGAATTCTTCCTAAAAGAGTTATCATGGGGAAAAGATGTCTCAATAAAAGCTTTATCATCAACCCTTGTTTCCACAACAAGGTAACATTTTCAAAATCCAATTAAGTGAGGAGAAATCTTCTGAACAGGGATGCAGATAGCAAAACAAACACCACAGAGGTATTAACCTTTCCCTATGCTTTCTGAAGCTTATCTATATATCTGCCCACCCTGTTCAATTACTTGTTATTTCATATGATATCCTGTGTTTATCCTGTATTTTTATTATATTTTTATTTGATGTATTATTGTATGTATTTTTTTGTATTTTTGCTTTGTTGTAATTTTTCGGCTTGGCCTCATGTTAGCCGCCCCAAATCCCCTTGGGGAGATGGTGGCGGGCTATAAATACAGATTATTATTATTATTATTATTATTATTATTATTATTATATCTGACTGAAGTTACACTTAAAGCATCTATCTGTTCTAACTTACATACAAATTAAAGACAAACCTACAGAACCTATCTTGTTTGCAACTTGGGGGCTGTCTGTATTAAGATATACGTTGTGATTTCCATACAAAAACTGTATCAGTGCGCAGTCCATTGTCTTGCACAGGATGACTGTTTATTTTGTGGTTTTGAGATACCAGACACTTTGTTGCTACGGCTAAAACAACCATTTGTGATCTTCTTCTTGGCATTCTTATCTGACTGAAGTGTTCATTTTTAGGGAAAGCCAAACCATATCAGTTGATATATTCTCAACTATGTTATTTACAAAATGAATGCTAATAGAATAGAAAATGTTTAAATTCCATCTATTTGCAACTGATTACTGAAGATGTTTAATGGCTTTATGAACATAAGAAGGGTCGAAATGGCTCACGCCAAAAGGCCACCTAGTGTAGCATTCATGAGTACAAGAGCAACCTGCTGCTTGTGTTACTCAGTAACTGCTACCCTATCTCTAATTCTGCAGGCAGCACATAGTCAGCATGAGAGAGTCACACAAAGAGAGAGAAAAAAATTAGGACCAAGCAAAATCAGAGTTGACGTCTCTCGTTGTATCAGCAGTCCTTTTACGCTGGGGGGGGGGGGGGGGTGGAGTTGCTATCAAACAAACAGCAAAGGTTCATGTTATTGTGAGCACTGAAATATTGAAACATATTTTGTGCTTTTGGTGTGGTTTTACTGACTACATTTATTTATTTATTTATTTGGTTTATTGGCCACCACTCCTAGTGGCTCGGGGCAGCTCACATTACACCACACCACAACAAAATAGCAATAAACCCGCAGAATAAGAACAATTCCTAAAAGAAAACGTAGTCCTAAAAGATAGCATATCACAGCTCAAAGGCCTGCCTGAATAGGACCGCCTTGCAGGCTTTCCGAAAAGCTAACAGATTGTGCAAGGCCCTAACCTCCGGAGGCAATGCATTCCAGAGGACTGGGGCGATGATGGAAAACGCCCTTCTCCGTGTTGATGTTTAACACTGGGCACGGCTAAAAGGTTCCACTCTTCAGATCTAAGTGTTCTCATGGGACAGTATGGGGTTAGACGGTCCCTCAGGTACACTGGCCCCAGACCATGCAAGGCCTTGAAAGTTAAAAGTAACACTTTGAAGGTGATCCAGTACTCAATGGGGAGCCAGTGCAGTTCCCGCAGAATAGGTGTAGTGTGGCAGTTCGCAGGGGCTCCTGCAAGCAACCAAGCTGCTGCGTTCTGCACCAGCTTGAGTTTCCGGGTCACAGACAAAGGCAGGCCAATGTAGAGAGTGTTACAGTAGTCTAGCCTTGAGGTGACCATAGCTTGGATCACCGTGGCCAAGTCATGCCGAGACAAATAAGGGGCCAGCCTCCGAGTATGACAAAGATAGAAAAATGCCACTCTGCTGACAGTGGAGATTTGAACCTCCATTGACAGCAGAGGGTCCAGAAGAACTCCAAGGCTCTTTACTGAGGACGACTGGCATAGTGCCACGCCACCCAGGGTCGGAAGCTGGATATCCCTACCGCCCGGACAACCCAGCCAGAGGATCTCTGTCTTCACTGGATTCACCTTCAACCTACTGGCTCGCAGCCATCCATTGTGGATCAGGTGGCACTATAAGTGTGAAAATAGCAACAGATTTATAATCTTTCCTGTTACAAAAGAAATATTTATAACTTTGAGAAAAAAGGTTGGGGAAGATAATGGAACACAGTGTGTGCAGGACTGCCATGAACAAGCATGGTATTTCAATGCAGGAATCAAAAACTACTGGTTGAAGTTGAAGATCAATGCCCCATGTAAATCTTGGAAGAATTATTCCGAAGACACATTATCTCAGAAACCAACTCCACATCACCCTGCAGCCATGCTTAGACATTTAGATTAATTACTTGTGCTTTAAATGAAACTTCATGGGTCACATTTGCATTAATCTTTATTGAAACTTACAAATGCACTGTCCCTCCAAGTGTTTTACACCTTTACCCATTATCATTTTAACAGACATTTAAAACTATTTTAATCTGTAGTATATTGCAACTTTATATGTTTAACTGTTCTGGGCCATATCAGTTCTCAAGGAAATATTTTAAATATTTGTTATTATTCTTAGTAAATTGCTAATAGATTGCACCTTCCAGCAATGGAAAGGAAAACCTTGGGATGCAACAATTGTCTTGGTTTGATGCTTTGGAATCCTGGGAGTTGTAGTTTTACAAGGCCTTGAGCCTTCTCTGCCAAAGAATATTGGTGCCTCACCAAACTGCATGGAGCCTCCGGTGGAACAATGGGTTAAACCCTTGTGCTGGCAGGACTGATGACTTGAAGGTTGGATTGCTGACCTGAAGGTTGCCCTTTCGAATCTAACCTGGGGGGAGCACATGAGCTCTCTCTATCAGCTCCAGCTCCATGTGGGGACATAAGAGAAGCCTCTCACAAGGATGGTAAAAACATTAAAAATATCCAGGCATCTTTGCAGACAGCCAATTATTTCACACCAGAAGCAACTTGAAGTTTCTCAAGTTGCTCCTGACACACACACACACAAAACCGAAACAAAACCCAAACCGCATGTCTCAGGATTGCACAACATTGAGCTGCGGCAATTAAATTTGAGATGTCCCTCAAATAGGTGCTCCTGAAGCAGCTTCCCCTTTTGTTTTCGCTCAGCACTAAGATTACCATATTATGCAAATCTAATGTGTATCCTAATTCTGGCAAGGTCATTTAGCCAAAAATGATGAGCATTAGATTTGAGTAGATAGGTTATACACATTTAAGCTAAGACATCAGCTTCTCCAGAAGCAGATTATGCATTACTAGATAATTTCACACCGGGAAGTGGCGCAGCTGGCTAAAGTGTCAGCTGCAAAAGATCTCTCTGAATGTAGGTCATGAGTTCGAGGCCTGCCCGGGTCGGGGTGGCAGCCCGAAAGACAGTTTATCTGTCAAGTAGGAGATAAAGGTACCACATTAAGTGGGGAGGTGAATTTTGACTGATTTATGAGGCCATAAAGAACTCCAGGAATTGCTGAAGGAATGCGGAAGAACAACAAGGGAAGCTGGAAAAACACTGAGAGAGATGAGGAGTGCATCAACTCCCCCTGGTGGCCAGAAGTTTGCCTCTTTGTTCATCTATGTTCGTCTATGTTCGTCAATATATGTATATGTTGAACTGCAGGGATTGTCTGCAAAGTATATGTACTGTAATCTGCTCTGAGTCCCCTTTGGGGTGAGAAGAGCAGAATATAAATGAAGTAAATAAATAAAAAATAAATAAAAAATTTCACTGAGAATTGTTCCAGTTCTACGTATGTACGAGGGTTGAATGAAAAGTAATGCCTCCACCTTCGTAACTCCTCGACAGATGGCAGTACTGGTCTGCGGCAGGTACTGGCTTGTTCAGTAGACTCTCCTCTACAGTTACATTTTGGTGGGAAGCCTTAGCATTGAACAGTTGTGTTGTTACAGTGCGAAGTATGGAACCCTGCGCAGACGGTTGGTCAATGCAACTTAAGCAATGTGCAGTCATTGTATTCTTGTCAGCAGAAGGTGTCACCCCAAAGGAGATTCATCAGAGCATGCAAGCTGTTTATGGTGATTGTGTTGATATGAGTACTGTGCACCATTGGGTGAGTAAGTTTAAAGATGTTGAGATGGGAACATCTGACTTGTGTGACCAACGCAGAGTTGGACGTCCTATGACAGCAGCCACCAAGTTTCAGAAGCAAAAGGTTGACTAATGGATTTAGGATGATCGTCTTATCACTTAGAGAGAAATTTCAAGCATAATCAGCATTTCACAAGAATGTGTGGGTCACATTATTGCTTTGCCTGGCTATCGGAAGATCTGTGTACCATGGGTACACAGCAGAACATCAGAGACTGGATCTCACCACCCTATGGCATCCTCAATTCAGTCCAGATTTAGCACCTTCTGACTTCCATCTTTTCCCATTAATGAAAGAAGATCTGCGGGGACATCATTATGCTTCTGATGAAGTCGCTGAGAGAACTGTGAGACGATGGTTGTGGAAACAGAGTGTCGACTTCTTCCATGATGGCTTCAGAAAACTTGTTCATTGTTGGCAGAAATGTATCTGTCTGGTGATTATGTGGAAAAGTGAATAGTGGTAGATAAAGAGCACGTTTTAAGGATTAATTATGCATTTGATTTATTGAAATATTCCCATCCAAACCCAAGCAACGAAGGTGAAGGCATTACTTTTCATTCAACCCTCGTATTTCGAATTAAGTAAACTTCATATAGTTCACAATTATATGCCAGATACATCTTTGCAGTGAGAATAATCTGCATGTTGTGATTTATCGATACTGATAGCAAAAAGCTAAACATATCTGGATAACAGTTCTCTGAAATGTGTTCGGAATTCTACACTATAAACACTAGAGAATCTAAAAATGCAAACAGCAACAAAATCTCTTTTGTATGAATTTTTATGCGTCGGCACATCAGTCAAGATGCAAAAATAATTGGAATTGTTCCAACTCAAAATATACTTCTTGCCCTAAATCTTCCAAAAGCAGAGGTGGGTGGAACTGTCTTAATAAGAAGGTGTATATTTTGTCTTTAAATATATAAGAAAACTGCTGACATCTCGAGAAAGACATCTGCTTGTTTGACCTACTTTAGCTTACTCCTGTCTCTTTATGGGTTAGGTTTGTGATTTTTTCCGCTTTTGGTCCCAACATTACCAAATCTTTCCTAAATTCTTGTATCTTCTCTTAGACAGTGGGCTGGAACTGCACTGGAAGTGAAGACTGATACGCCCCTTGGGCACTCATAAAAATTGACAGGTAGACATGTTATTTCCAAGCTTAATTTGAATCTATGACTTTGTTAGAATGTGCTTTCTGTGATCTTTATTAATCTTCCCTCACCTCCCTATCCTTCAAACTGATAAGGCCACTTAACATTAACATTATCTTGATAACACAAGCCAATAAAGTTTCACTCTTTTAATATTGTGTTGCAAATATTCACAACCTCATCGGACTGGTTTTTGGCCTCAGGACTGACATGTAGTCAGGTAATTTGATTCCATATGTATATTGTTAATAATACATATTCCTGATCACATAATAAAGAACAATCAGATACATAGTTATGCAAAATAAAAGTTTTCTGTCATCTTTAGCTTAAGGGCATTGCAAAACTGTCTCATAAAGTTTGCTTCAATAGCTCAGTATTTTGTTTGTGTGCGCTTGTTATACCCTTTGCATCAGATGCTTTCTCCTTGTTTTTCATGGAATAACAAATATGTACGTGGCTGTTAGAAATACAAACGGTAATGAGGAGAGCTCTATGCTAATGTAACCCGTGAAATCCCGTCTGTATTAAGGGGTAGAGGGAAGAGGATACATGAAACATATGCCCTTTAAAAAAAGAAGCAAGAAAAAAAGGTTACAAAAGTTAAAATTGAAATGTCTGAAGTTCCATAAGGGTTTCTTCACTCCTTATTTCTCCTAATTATTTCCTGTCAATAAAATATTAACCCAAAGGTGAAGCAGTGCACCTGCTGTCAAAGTAAACAAGGAAAAATATGCAAGATGTTTTGCAGATCTATGGCTTGAAATGTTGGACGCTCAGGGGTATCCTCAGTATTTTTTACATTTGGTTGCACATTACATGTCACTATAGCTTTCTTGTCCTCCCCCCTCACTATGAGAACAATCCAAGAGATATTAGAGGGGGAGTGGATAGATGCCAGCATTCATAGATGGCTGCATAGAGGTTCTTTGCAAATGGTTCTATCCCCATCAGATTTATTTATTTATTTATTTATAAATTCGATTTGGTAGACCGCTCTCTCTGGAGCCCAGAGCGGTTTACAGCATAAAATCAATAAAACATCAAAGAACAGATAAAAGACGTATACCCAAAAGCCCCCCTCCCCACAAATGATCCCGGCAAGCAATAATACGCAGAGGCAATACATGGCAGGACGGTATGTTGGCAGCTGGCAACTAAGGAGGCATCAGTTGGGACCAAATGCCTGCCTATATAGCCAAGTCTTCACAGACTTGCGGAAGGCCAACAAACCCCGTAGTGCTCGTATCTCCTCCGGCAGAGAATTCCAGAGGGTCGGAGCGGCCACTGTAAATGCTCTCTGCCGGGTGCTCGACAGCCTACAGATCTTAATACTAGGGACCTCTAGTAGATTAAGCCCCTCTGAGCGCAGTGATCTTCTGGGTTTGTATGGGGTAAGACGCTCCCTCAAGTACACTGGCCCCAAACCATATAAGGCCTTGAAAGTTAGAACTAACACCTTGAAGGAGACCGGAATTCGATGGGAAGCCAGTGCAGTGCACGCAGGAGTGGGGTCACATGCGCCAGATCTTGGGGCTCCCGACAGCAGACAGCGCTGCTGCGTTCTGCACCAGCTTAAGTGTCCGGATCGCCGACAAGGGTCGGCCAATGTACAGCGCATTACAGTAATCAAGCCTCGAGATGACCGTGGCTTGGATCACCGTGGCCAGGGCGCAGCGGGAGAGGTCAGGAGCCAGGCGTTTCGCCTGCCGCAGATGGTAGAACGCTGTCTTGCAAGCGCAGGCAATCTGCGCTTCCATCGACAGTTGGGTGTCTAGCTGGACCCCAAGGCTCTTAACTAGGGGCTGTGGGCGAGTGCCACACCATCAAACGTCGGCAACTGGGTCTCTACCCCTCCGGGCGGCCCAGCCACAAGATCTCCGTCTTCGTCGGGTTCACCTTCAACTTACTGGCTCGCAGCCATCCAGTTACGACTTCTAGGCAGAGATGGAAATTATCGGGTACAGATTCCACCCGGGGTCCATCCTCAGAATGAGCTGGGTGTCATCAGCGTACTGGTGACATTCAGCCCAAAACTCCGTACCAATTGGGCGAGTGGTCGCATGTAGATGTTAAATAACAGCGGGAGAGAATGGCCCCTGAGGGACCCCACAATGTAAGAGGGAGCCCTCGGAGCCCACCCCTCCCCACTTCACTCACTGCAGGCGGTTTTGGAGGAAGGAGGACAGCCAGTTGAGGGCTGTCCCCTCACCCCACCACCGCCAGGCGGTGTGTCAAAAGTTGGTAATCGACAGTATCAAACGCTGCCGTGAGGTCCAATAACACGAGCAGCGCCGATCCGCCTCGATCCAAGTGGCAACGGAGTAGGTCTGTGATGGAGACCAGGACGGTCTCTGTCCCATGGCCTGAACGGAAGCCGGACTGGAAGGGGTCAAGCCAGGTTGCATCATCCAGGAATGTCTGCAGCTGGTCCATTGCTGCCCTCTCAATTACCTTGCCCAGGTACGGTAAATTGGACACTGGGCGGTAATTAGAGGGAGCCGCGGGATCTAACCCGGGCTTCTTCAGCAATGGACTAACCACCGCCTCTTTTAACTCCTCTGGAAAAGCTCCTTGCTCAAGGGAGCAGTTGACTATATTCAACAGAGGGCCTCGTAACCCCTCCACACAAGCTCGAATCAGTAACAATCACCTTGAGACTTCTGATCTTGTACAATAATACTGAGAAAACCCCCATATGCTTTCAGCTGCAACTCCCACATACCCAGAGTGGGACTTATGTAGACCATAGATGTAAACATTTGAAGGGCCAAAGAGTTCTCTATCTCCAACAAGGAGGTTTGTTCAGGATGTGAAGTTGCCTATAGTATTCCACAAGGTTAATATACATTTAATTATTCCGCTCTTGCTGTTATCACTCCGTAGAGTAGCTCCCTTGCTCAGTTTTATGTGTCATATATCACAGATCTTTTTCATACCCACAGCTGTCATTCTTAGCTCGCTTGTGAACTTCAAGTGGATAAGAGCTACTTGCTTTCCCAGAAAAGTCAGTCTCACCAGCTTTTCTGATCACATCAGTGAAGATGATGCCTCTAATTTATTCCACTGAAAATGTACTCTAATTAAACTGTGTGTAGGATCTTTGTAGAGCACCAGTGTCAGCTCCGGCAAGGGGGGTCTAATAAACCACGCTCACTCTAAACGGGGTTGAAGGATAAGCAGTTTAATAGATCCTTAATCCAGGGTAAGCAAAGATAGACTAAAGTCTTCCCGCGCAACAGTCTCTTCAAAACTCTTCCTGGCCCGCCCCCCTGCTGGGCCCCTCCCTCCCTTGGCTTGACCATCCGGCTCTCCGCATATCAAAGTTCAGGAAAGGTGCCTGGCACTTCAAAGGGCGGTTCCAGTTCAAAGCCCGCCAGATGCTGCTCTTATCTGATGGCGCGCGGGGCTTGGTCCGTTAGGGCAACAAACGGGTCAAGCGGCGCTGACACACCAGTCTTCAAAAGGACATTACTTCTCTCTCTTTCTCTTCTGACAGATGCTTCAGATTCGGAAGATAACCAAAATGTTTTCCACAACACCACCAACAACCCCTTCTTGCTTTCCCACTATCTGATGAATTCACAGAAGGGTGCCTCCAAAGCCACTGGCAACAGATTATGAAGATACAGCCTGTGTTGGACGGGGTTATATTCCCCTTGAAGATGCAGGCTAGCAGCTTGGGAGTGATCCTGGATTCATGGCTGAGCCTGAAACCCCAGGTCTCGGTGGTGGTCAGGGGAACTTTTGCACAACTAAGACTTGTGCGCCAGCTGCGCCCATACCTTGGGAAGTCTGACTTCGCCACGGTACTTGATGCTCTGGTTACATCTCAAATAGATTATTGTAACACGCTCTACACGAGGCTGCCTTTGAAGACGGTTCGGAAACTTCAGCTAGTACAACGGTCGGAAGCCAGATTACGTACTGGGGCAACATACAGGGAACATACTGTTGAGTTTAAAAATGTAATTGGGCAAATTATATTGTAAAATATAAGAATATGTAAGAATATGTAATAATATGCAATGGGACTACTCTGGGTAAGTTTGTTGCAGGCTTGCTTGAAGCCAGAAGCCTCCAGAAGGTGCTGGAAAAAGTTACAGCTGTAGGTGTTTTACAGCTATCACTGTATAAAATAAGGCAGCTGAAAGACTGACCTTGGGGGTGAGGAATTTTGAGGATGGAGGAGAAGCCAGCATGCTGTTTCCAGATAAGAAGTCAAAGAAGACTGAATGAAGATTTGGTTTTTGCTTATGGGACTAAACTGTAAGATATTCGTTTTACATGTTTGTTATTACTGTGCCTGAACATATTTTGATTTAAAGAGCTTTATTTTTGAATCAAAAGACTCTTGTGAAATTATTTAATTACAGAGAGCCAGCTTATTTTGACCAAAACAGCACTCAGGTCGATTCAGAAACTCAACAGGTGGTAGCAGAGGATGGTTGGAGTTTCTGTTTTTGTTTGAAGCTGGTCAAGTACTCTCTGTTAGTTGTTTTTTTGGCACAGACAGTATACAAGAGCTGCAAAGGAGAAAGACATTCTTGTGAAGATGAGTTTATCATCTGTTTCTCTGGGCGGTCTGGCATTGGAGCGTCTTACAGCCTCCAATTATGCTACTTGGGCCGTAAAGATGAAAAGTGTGCTCATCAGAGAAGATTTATGGGAAGTTACATCATTGCCTTTAGCAGATGACACCACAGCGGCTGTGAAGAGGGCGAATGATAAAGCACTAGCAACAATCTTGTTGTGTGTGGACAACTCCCAGCTGGCATTTGTACATGGAGTTCTCACGGCACACAAGGCCTGGTTGAAGTTTACAGAAATTTATCGTGCTTCAACATCCAGTGCAAAGATAATCCTCACCCGGCAACTTTATAATTTAAAGCTTCTTAAAGGAGAAGATGTAATGAAGCATATTGATACAATGCGTTGCCTGTTCGTGGAACTGGAGGAAAGAGAGATGAGTTTTTCGAACTCACACCAAGCATGTGTGTTGCTTTCCAGTTTGGATTCGTCGTGGGACAATTTTGTGTTTTCAATGCAGAATGTTCCTGAAGCTGAGCTTTCACTTAATTTTGTTTGTTCCAGGCTTATGGAGCAGGAGAAAAGAAATGTGTTCCTTAAAGAAACAGTTTCTCCTGCAAAAGGGGCTCAAAGTAGAAACGCCCAGCAGTCAGGAGCAGTATATAGTGTTAGAAGGTGTTATGGATGCGGAGCAGTTTCTCATGTAATAAGAGATTGTCCTAATAAGATGAAAAAAAAGCAGGCAAAGGGAAGGGTTTTTCTTCCAATAGGGTGCTCATGTTTTGGTAACAAG
Organism: Anolis apletophallus; assembly: GCA_030556195.1. Taxonomy (NCBI): domain Eukaryota; kingdom Metazoa; phylum Chordata; class Lepidosauria; order Squamata; family Anolidae; genus Anolis; species Anolis apletophallus. The sequence continues at coordinate 24,337,993 of JARBWK010000007.1, forward strand.
GAGTACTAAAGAAGAGAATATAAAAGTCCTGTGTGGCTGTTAGATTCTGGGTGTACAGAGCATTGTGTAAATGATATAAAGTTGTTAAAAAGCTGAAGTAACAAATGTTACTCTTGCAGATGGGTCAAAAGTTAAATGTGAGATCCAGGGGGATGTTTATGTACCTGGGTTAAATAGAATGCTTAAAAAGATTTTGTTAATTGAGAAATTGGATTTTTGTTTAATTAGCATTTCTAGCCTATGTGCTGAAGGGTATGAAGTGTGCTTTAGGGCAAAAGAATGTGAAGTGTCCTTTAAAGGAAAGGATTGTGTTACGGGGAGATTGGTAAACAAAATGTATCAGATTCCTAAAGGAGAGAAAGTGTTTAAAGTGCAAGGAACTGAAAACAAGCCTCTTCATGATGAGTGTATTCACTATTATCATAGAGTGTTGGGACATGTTAGCTTTAAAGCTATAAGACAGCTTGCTAAAGTAACCAATTTAAAACTTAAGTCCTGTGATAATTATTTGGACTGTGCTGTCTGTTCTAAGGAGAAAGTAAAAAGGTGTTCCATTCCAAAGCAAAGCAATAGGCAAACAACAAAGCCATTTGAGCTTGTTCATGTAGATCTGGCGGGTCCAATGTGCAAGAGTTTTGGAAATGCATCTTATTTTCTTGTGCTAGTGGATGATTTTACCTGCTATACTTATTGTTATTTTTTGAAACAAAAGTCCCAAGCTGGGTGCAAAATAAAGGAATGGGTTAACATGGTTGAAAGGAGTTTTAACCACAAGGTGGGGTGTTTTCAGACAGACGGGTGGTGAGTTTACTGTGAAGTGGTTAGAGAACTGGTTAACTGCCACCGGGATTCATCATCAACTTACTAATCCATACAGCCCGGAAGAAAATGGCGCGGCAGAAAGAAAAATCACAGTCTTAAAAACAATGAAAAATTGTATGTTAAATGATGCTAAGATGAGTGAAAAGTACTGGGCAGAAGCTATAAATATGGCTGTACACATTGTAAACAGATCATGGAGTTCAGTGGTAAATGAAACACCATATTTCCTGTTGTTCAAAAGGAAACCTATTCTTTCGTATTTTCATAATTTTGGATGTTTTGCCAATGTTCATATTCCATCACAGTGTAGGAATAAGAATCAACGTAAGTGGAGGAATCTAAGATTTTTGGGTTATGCTGAAAAAACTAGAGGTTTTCGTTTTGATTTAGGAAATGGAAAGGTTTTTATTTCAAGAAGTGCGAATTTTGAGAAACATCAGGGATGGGTTGATATTCATCAAAATTCTGAAGTATTCTTCCCATTTCATCAGAGACCAGTATCCCAGGGTTCAGAGTTAGCTAAAACAGCTGGGCCCAGTAGTGGGATAAAAGCAGAAGTAGTTGAAGAAGTGTCTGAGGAGTCTGGTGTTGTACCTGAAGAAATGGCTAGCAGTGAGCAACAGGAAAGTGTTGAGGTTGAAGTGGAACCTGAATTAGTTTTGAGAAGGAGTCAGCGCTCCAATAAAGGAGTGCCACCAGATAGGTTCATGGTACAGTGTGTATTGACTGAAGAGAATCAAGGTGTGTGTATTGAGCCTCGAACGTACAGTGATGTGTTGAAATGTGATTCAGTGGAAAGAGATCACTGGAAAAGGCTATGGACACTGAGTATAAATCTTTAGTTGATTTAGGAGTTTTTGAGACTGTGTCCAGACCTGTTGGGAAACCAGTAATTGGTTCCCGTTGGGTATTCAAGAAAAAGGTATTGTCTGATGGTTCTTTTAAATACAAGGCAAGGTTAGTTGCACAGGGTTGTTCACAGGTTATGCATGAGTCGTATGATGATACATTCGCTCCTACTGCGAAGGCAGAGTCATTGAGGATGTTAGTGGCCTTAGCAGAACAGTATGATTTCAAAATGAGACATTTTGATTTTGAGACGGCTTATTTGAATGCTAAACTTGATGAAGAGATTTACTTAGAACCTGCACCAGGTTGTAAAGTCAGCCACAACAATGTGTATCGGCTGAGAAGGGCCTTGTACGGATTACGTCAGTCAGCCAGATGTTGGCATTTGTGCATCAATGAAGTTTTGTTGAAATTAGGGTTTGTTTCTAGTGTGGCTGATTCATGTGTTTATACAAGAAGTAAAGGTGTAGAACAAGTCTTTATTTTGATTTATGTAGATGACTTGTGTTTGGTGGCTAAGTCAGATGACGTCCTTAATAAAGTTTTTAAGGAATTAAATAAGTATTTTAAGTTGAAAGATCTTGGAAGTGTTAAAGAGTATCTTGGAGTAGAAGTGTTGAATTCCACTCAAGGTGTGTTCCTTAGTCAGAAAAAGAAGATACATCAGTTGATAGAAAAAGTTGGGCTGAAAGATGCAAATCAGTACAGACTCAATGATTGAAGATTTTTGAGTCAGACATGTGAAGAACGTTTTCCAAATGTACAGTTGTACCATTCAGTGATAGGTAGTGTTTTGCATGTTGCAAACTGGACACGGCCTGACATTGCTTATGCAGTTGGCATTTTAAGTAGAAAAGTGGCTTGTCCTACAACCAAAGATTGGTTGGGTTTGAAGAGAGTACTTAGGTATTTAAAAGGAACTGTGAGTTATAGTTTGTTTTATCCTTTGTTGGAAAGTGAGAAGCTGGAAGTTTTTGTTGACAGTTCGTTTGCTGATGAGGGAGACAAACCCATTTGTTGGAGATCCAGAAAACAAAGTTCGGTTGCTGTGTCTACAGCGGAATCAGAATTTGCTGCTCTTTTCGGAAGTAGGGAATGAGTTAATTTGGATTCAGCAGTTATTAATTGACCTGGGTTTAAAGTTTGAAAAACCCATAGTGGTGAATGAAGACTCACAGACCTGCATAGCATTGGCCATGAATGAGAGCATGAAAAGCAAAACGAAATACATTGCAGTAAAATATCAGAATGTGAGGCATTTGTTAAAACAAGGTATGATTGTTCTACAGTACTGTAGATCTGAAGAAAATGTCGCTGATATATTCACCAAAGCTTTACCAGCCATGCAACATAAAGTGTTATGTGCAAAAATGGGGTTAATTGCTGTTAGTGCATAAAATGTAGTCTGTTGTGTTTAAATGGTTTTGTTAGTTATCATTTGTATAATATAATTAGAAAGGAGCCTGTTGAGTTTAAAAATGTAATTGGGCAAATTATATTGTAAAATGTAAGAATATGTAAGAATATGTAATAATATGCAATGGGACTACTCTGGGTAAGTTTGTTGCAGGTTTGCTTGAAGCCAGAAGCCTCCAGAAGGTGCTGGAAAAAGTTACAGCTGTAGGTGTTTTACAGCCATCACTGTATAAAATAAGGCAGCTGAAAGACTGACCTTGGGGGTGAGGAATTTTGAGGATGGAGGAGAAGCCAGCATGCTGTTTCCAGATAAGAAGTTTCTTTGGAAGACTGAATGAAGATTTGTTTTTTGCTTATGGGACTAAACTGTAAGACTATTCGTTTTACATGTTTGTTATTACTGTGCCTGAACATATTTTGATTTAAAGAGCTTTATTTTTGAATCAAAAGACTCTTGTGAAATTATTTAACTACAGAGAGCCAGCTTATTTTGACCAAAACAGCACTCAGGTCGATTCAGAAACTCAACACATACCACCCCCTTGCTATGCCAGCTCACTGGTTGCCGGTCCATCTCTGAGCCCAATTCAAAGTGCTGGTTTTGGCCTATAAAGCTCTAAACCAGGGGTGGGCAATTATTTTTTCTAAGGCATGAATCCTCAATATGCCCAAATGTGAAGTTTGGTCCTGATCCGTCACTGCTGTGTGGGCTATAGTGTCTGACTGCCTGAGGCCTTTCCTTTTCCCTCTGAGTCACCTTAGAATGTTGGATTGTGGATGGCCAATTGGAGTATTTTATGCAAATACCATTTCAGTGGCAACCAATCCCCTCTGTTTGGGGTCGTAGAATGTTGGAATTCTGAGGCTGGCCAATCAGAGTCCTTTATGCAGATAATCCCATAGTGGCAACCTACTGAAACGCTCTTGCATATTCCTTGGCACCTCCACACCTCCCAGAAAATGAACATTCCATTTTCAATGGAAAAAACTGTCATTTGGCTAACTCAAGCATTCAGTTGCATTCAGTTTTGCTGTCCAATCAGAGTCCTTTATGCAAATTGTCAGTGGCAACCAATGCCCTCTGTCTGGTGCCTTAGAGTGTTGGAGTTCTGAGGCTGGCTAATCAGAGTCCTTTATGCAAATAATCTGGTGGCTTAGAGTGTCGGAGTTCTGAGGCTGGCCAATCATTGTCCTTTATGCAAATAATGCCACAGTGGCAACCAAACGAAACGCTGGAAGATATTCCTCCCTCCGCACTACCACACCGCCGCAAACATTGACTTTTATTATATACACTAGCTTGGGAACCCGGCACTGCCGGGTTATTTGAGAAAGGCATCGAGTGCCAAGGTTGGTCTTTGGTACTTCAAGTCCCATCATCCATGGTCCACCCTCCTCCATACTGCAGTACGATGGAGAGTGGATCAAGAGGGTTCTGTGTGCCAAGTATGGTGTTTATCGGTCTTTGTTGGGGGCTGCAGCAGTCTTGGGGAATGAGTAGAGGTACTTGAAGTCCCATCGTCCATGGTCCGCCCTCCTGTAAACTGCAGTAGGATGGAGAGTGAGTCATGGGGGCACTGTGTGGCAAGTTTAGTTTTTATCGGTCCTTGTTCAGGGCCACAGTGGTCTGTGGGAAATTAATGGTTTGAAAGTACTACAGACCCCATATTCTGTGGAGTTACTGCAAGTCCCATCATCTGTGGTCCACCCTCCTCCAAACTGCAGCAGAACGTAGAGTGGGTCATGGGGACTCTGTGTACCAAGTTTGATCTTGATTAGTCATTGGATGAAGGTCGTAGTGGTCTGGGGAAGTCAGTAGAGGTACTTCAAGTCCCATCATCCATGGTCCATCCTCCTTCAAACTGCAGCAGGATGTAGAGTTGTCATGAGTAGTCTGTGTGGCAAGTTTGGGCCTGGTCTGTGATTTGTAGGGGCTACAATGTTCTGAAGGAATTGAATCGGGTGACGGTACTGCAAATCCCATCATTTGTGGCTCATCCTGCCCTAAAGTGCTCCAGGTTGTAAAGTGGGCCATTGGGCCTCTGTGTGCCAAGTTTGGTCCTGATCCATCATTGGTGTGGGCCACAGTGCTCTAAGCACTGCAGGTCCCGTCATCCATGGTCCATTCTCCCTGAAACTGCATTAGGATGTAGAGTGGGTGTTGGGGGTCCTGTGTGCCAAGTTTGGTCTTGTTCTGTCATTGTTGGGGGCAGCAAAGTGTTTTGGCCTTAAACTCCCACCATGCCTGACTGCCTCAGGCCTTTTCCTTCCCCATCCCCTCCTGCCACTTTAGAGTGTCGGAATGTTGGTGGTGCTGGCCAATCAGAGGCGTTATGCAAATACTCCCTCAGTGGCAACCAATCCCCTCTGTCTGGTGCCTTAGAATGTCGGAGTTCGGAGGCTGGCCAATCAGAGTCCTTTATGCAAATAATCCCACAGTGGCAACCAATCGAAATGCTGTCACATATTCCTCCCTCCGCACCGCCGCACCGCCGCAAACACTGACTTTTATTATATAGATAGATACATAGATAGATAGATAGATAGATAGATAGATTTTGCCTTATGTAAACTGCCCCGAGCCTGTTGGGCTGGAGCGGTATATAAAATCAAAGTAATAAATATAAATAAATGAATGAATGAATTTTACCTGTGTGCTAAAGAAAAGCTTCTGCAAATTGAACTACAATGACAGAGCAGGATGAGTTTCTTTATTTCACCAGAAAACACTAACCTGTTTTGCAGTTTACATATCAAATAGAAGTTCATTTGTTTTGTCATAAATGAAGTGAAACAAACATGGCACATTTGTTTCATTTAGTACTATTACATATAAGGATGCCAGAGTCCTGAATGATTTCCAGATATATTCATGCAGTCATTCATTTCATTTGGAATTCATTTGTCTTCATTTTCCAGCCGGCAGAAACCATTGCTTAGATGAAAATCACAAGGCTGGGAGAAATCATACTGAAACTGTCCAGTATTAATCTTAAAGTTTAGCCAGTGCCTAGCATTCTGATACATCTTTCCCCCCACATTCTAATCATAGTGACAGCAAGTAAGACATACTGTTATAGAAGAGGGAAGGATCATGGGACTAAATGATTGTTCTTTACATATATGAGTTCATGACACTTTGCTCAGTCCATAATTTAATTGGAAAACCTTTAATAATTTCTTACCATCCTACAATGTATTTTGATTCAGTCTGCATTATTTCCATATTATCTTCCATGCCCTTGAGAAGCCAGATCTGACTATGGCTTCTCATAAATATGTATGTATTTATTTATTTCTGGTATTTGTACCCAGTCACTTCTCTACCCCCGAAGGGGGACTCAGAACAGCTTACATTCGCAATGGTACAAGGCCGCTACACCACAAAATAAGAATATAATAAAAATACAACAATATATTCAAAGTCACATACAAAAGCATTAAAAACAATTGCATAAGCCATTAAATCCAATATATAGAGCATTAGTTAAAACCATAAGATAAAGCACAGTGTCTTCTGCCGCAACACCATTCCAGTCAATGTCCAATAAAGTGCAAATTATGTCTGCTGCCCAAAGGCCTGGTCCCAGAACCATGATTTTAATTTTTTTCTGAAAGCCAGGAGAGATGGAGTTGATCTTATCTCGTTTGGGAGTGCATTCCATAGGCGGGGGGCCACTTCTGAGAAGGCCCTGTCCCTCATCCCCATCAAACGTGTTTGCGATGCTGGTGGGAGCGAGAGCAGGGCCTTCCCAGATGATCTTAGGCTGTGAGATGGGACATAGAAGCGGATGCGTTCGGACAAGTAAGCTGGGCCAGAACCATATAGAGCTTTATAGGTCAATACCAGCACTTTGAATAATTAATATAATGTATTAATTATATTCTGTTTGGAAACTTCACCAGAGTGAAATGCTCCAATCTGAATGCTGACTGGGTAAAACAGTCAAACAGCTTTACTGAGACTAGATCCACACTGCCATATAATCCAGTTTCAGAATGCAGATTAACTGCTTTGAACCGGATTATATGAGTCTGCGTATGCTGCCATATAATCCAATGGAATGCAGTTAATCTGCATTCTGAAACTAGATCCATCTTTAGTTATCTATCTATCTATTTATCTATCTATCCAACATGTATGTGTGTATATGATGGAGGTGTCCACTTACACAGACAGCCATCCACCATCATAATCCCAAAGTGCTGAAGAGCTACCAAAACCTCTCCCTCCAAGGACATTTCAGGTTACAGCATGTGTCATGAACATGTAACCCAAAACCTGGCAATGTCCTCCCCAAAGACCATACTGCTCGCTACCCAAGTGAAGGCTTTCATTCAGGGACAATTTCATCCTAGATGTGCTGTTGTTCCTCCAGAATGATTACAAAAACCTTTGGGTCACCCTACTCCATCTAGAGCAGGGTTATGTGTATTCTACCACCTGAAATGTGACAGATGCTTGGTCTTAACCTAAGACCCTTGAAAAAGGAAACCGCAAGGAACCCGAAATGGTTAAAATGTGGCCACGGAAATTGTAGCATTGGCTTGCCGTCGGCTCAGCTTTTCACCGAGCTTCCATGGGAAGGAGAAGCCCCACCTGCCTCTCCCTCCTTGTTGTCTTTGGGGAATTTCCCCTCTGAGCATTTGCGCTCATCACCGGACTTTTCTGTGCTGTTGCCTTGGATCCTACCTTCCCTTTTGGAGAACCTACAATCCCTTTCCGTGTGCTGATATCCCTGGATTCACACCAGCCATCCTTACACAGCACGGAGCCCCGCCTGACTTGCAGAAGGAGCTGCGAGACTTCCCAAGCCTCGCGAGAGGACGCCGGGGTTTCCCTTCGCAGTTCACACTCTGGGGATTCCCCCAACAGCATCACTGCCTTCCCTTCATAGATCCTGGAAACCCCTCCCGTGTTCTTTTTCTTCCATTTGGCTGTCTACATCGCCTTTTGAGATTGGCGCTTGTGAATACAACGCCCACGGCACACATTTGGCCTGCCTCCGGAACCGTGTGCTGGCTAATGCCACACGTACACCGGCTCCTTTCTACTCATAGGAGCCAGCATGGGCTTGGACCTCCTCCTCTCGCTTATCCACCCATTGGGCAAGTACTCTGGGGGCTTCCCCATCCACAGAACCATTGGAGTGCATTCTTCACTTTGTTATCTATATGTGTATATATTCCATGGTTATGTTTGTTGATACATATGCATGTTCTCCTTTGTGCATCTAATATAGATATATTTTGAATAATACTGTGTAGTGATTCCATTGCACTTGCACCTTGTTACGTACAGTCTGGTTACCATTGTGTTACTCCACACTGTTGTTTTGTTCCTCCAGAATGGACATCCCAGGGTTCCTTACTCTTTCCATTGCTGTGGAATTAGCATGACCCCGCCTGTTGCCGAACTATGGGTTAGATGGGCCCTTCCCTTAAGGGGACAGAGCCCAGGCCACCCCTAAAAGGCGAGGATCGAGGCCCA